>RCWM02000442.1:600000-929195 GCA_003667255.2 Euschistus heros
AAATTTTGTTAATCTATTGAGCAAAAGTACTGATTTTTTAGGGGAAAATGATTTTTTAATTGATTTAATGATTTATTATTCTAATTATTAATAACTAATAACAAGTTCCATGGCAGTTAAAATTTTGTTAATCTATTGAGCAAAAGTACTGATTTTTAAGGATAAAATGATAGAATGTATAATGAATAAATATAAGTAAATAAATAATGCATAAATATATGTAAATTTTATATCTAATAAATAAAAATAAATAAATAAATATCTACCTGTGTATTCGATAATCCGCCTATATTCCCACTTGGTCTTGGCTTGTTTTTATCTTTTAAGAAACTTAATAGTGAATAACCAAACCACTTCGAAACGAAAGTTTTACCAGCTCCGGATTTTTTCAATAACTGATAATTTCTGTATTCTCTTTGGTACTGGGTATTGATGTTTTTTATCTTTCTGTCTACTTCCTCTGAAGAAACATTACACAATATTCCTATTTCCTTTAAGGCGTCTGCCTTTTTATAACGATTTTTATAATCAGGGTGTCGGGCATCCCATAACAATTTACTTTCTCTATAAAGTTCGATTAATTTACATGTATTTTCAACACTCCATTTTATTGCTTTTCCCGATGAAGTCATTTTGCACACAGCACGAGACAAACTGAACCACAAATTTTAAGTTTTGTTTTCTTCCTGTGGAGAGCGTACACACTAGACCAACAAAGTTGCCAGAAACACAAACAAAACAGCAACATTTTGATCTTTACCGCCAGGCGACGGGAAAACAAAAAGTTGTTGAAAACACGAACAAAACAAAATTGTTGCCGAAATGTTTCGCTTTTGTTTCAAAAATGTTGGGAAACATTGAGTTGCTGTTTTGTTTTTCTTTTGTTGGTTTGGTGTGGACCCGGCATTAGGTTGCACTTTTCACGGTCGACGGAACTTGTGGAAAGCTCAGATGATCTATGTATGTCAGGCGGTCCATCGTTCTCCTTCGAGGGAAATCTTCAAATGTGGAGCCGGACTGTAAACCTCTGCACTACCTGCAACGTCAGGTTTCTCCACTGGATCCTGTCGAGGCGAAGAGAAAATGTTCTAGGAATGGGACAGACTTCTTTGCCTTTTTTATCTATTTCTATTGAGGTTAGTCTTTTTTATATATATATATATCTCCTTCCTACAGAGCGGTGAGCATCCTTACTATCAAATCTCTCTTAGAAGTACGTCTTTCACTTCGATGATTCTCATTCTTTTTACAGGGACTGGAAATCGAAACCGAATGAGTGTGCAATTTTTTTTATTTATTATTTCATATTCACTCAAAAGGGGAGAAAAGTGAGAGGATCTTACGATTCCATGATCCAGGCGTTGTAACAAACATCTTAAAGGAAATTAATTTAACATCATACAAGTCATGATACTTTATAGTTATTGAACTAAAAATAAAATCTAGGACATAGCAAAAGCCCAAGAAAAAAAAAAAATATATATGTGTGTGTGTGTGTGTGTGTGTGTGTGTGTGTGTGTGTGTGTGTGTGTGTGTGTGGATAAATTTCTTGACTGTTACTATTAAATGTTTAGTGAGGTTTTTGAAGTTCAGTCAATAAATAAAAAACAACTATTTTGGCGACGTTTCGAGACTATATTGTTCTCATAATCATGCTCTACAGTGAAAAAACATATTTCAATAAAATTATTTAGTTAGCTACAATACAAGTACATAACAACATGTGTTAGAATAATAAAAATATATAAAATTACATAATATAGAGGAGTATGAAGCTACTTACAATGTTACTGGTGGATATGGTATCGACTAACTAAATTCTAACTATTCTAGTACACAACTGACCTGGGGGAATTTAGTAAAAAACAGTTACAAAGGGTATGAGGAAATCCCTAGGACAAATTAAGTTAAAAGGACTGGATGGTATTCCCAAGATATATATATATATATATATATATATATATATATATATATATATATATATATATATATATATATACATTTTTTATTTTGAAGAGAAAAGATTTACCAGTCGGGATTCGAACCCGAGTCTTCAAAATAAAAAATATATTAATCAACAACAATTAATTATTTCATAATTATAATATATATATACGTGTTTATTAAGGTTCTTGAGGTTCAGTCAATAAATAAAAACAACTGTTTTTCTGTCGTTTCGAGACTATATTGTTCTCATAATCATGCCCTACAATGAAAAAACAACAATATCTTAAACGACGTGTTTATCAACATGAATACAGTTGCACGTCTATAACTATAAACCTGACCAAACGGCTCTCACCACACATTACAGACAAACAAAACATTATTTTAAATTTGATTACCCCAAAATTATTCACCATGAGCAAAAATTTTTTTTTTTTTTTTTTTTAAATTAAAGAAATGATAACAATAGAATAATTTATAAATCGCGCAATAATAAAAAAATCAGACATTATAAATCTCAACACCTGTTATTCCAATTTAATACATTCAGACCAATAATATACATTTACATTAATATACATCATGCAAATCATTCATCCATTTATTAGCATATTACACCGAAATAGGGAAAGCCTTTTTATACCTGCATCTGTACCCAAACTTTGTAAATGTTTTCTGTGTAATTATATATATTTTTATTATTCTAACACATGTTATACACTTATATTGTAGCTATCTTTATGTTTTGAAATAACTTGTACAACTTATATAATTTTATTGTATATAGATTATAAATTATATACATATAAATATATAAGGTGGAATTTTAGATTTAAAACTAAATCATCAGGTTTATATGAAAAAATTGAATAAATAAAAAATAATGATAAAAGTATAGTTGACTGGATGATGAATGGAAGAGAAGATAGTCAGGGATGCAGTCAAAGTAACACCACGTTAAAGAAGGAATTCTTTGATACTTGCCAACGTTTCGACCTTGCAGGTCTTCTTCAGGGCCACCGAACCACACTTGACTGAAGGACGATGACTGAAATCGTCATTTTTCATTTATCATTGTCTGATGATAGATCTTTAACTTGGTGTTACTATGACTGCATCCCTGACTATCTTCTCCTAAATAAAAAATAAATTACAAAAATAAATAAAAAGAAACATTCTTACATTATTATTATTAGCAACTCCTTCTCCCCAAAAAAAATTATTGTGTATGCGTCTTAAAAAAAAAAAAAATATGAATTGAAAATTTTTGGTGGATTTCAGAAATAATATTTTTAGTTTTGTAATTTTAAGTCACTTTATAATACGGAAAAAAATTAAATAAAGTAGGATCCTACTGTACATTAAATTAGCAGAAAAAGGTCTGCTTTGAATTAAATTAAAAGAAATTTTAGTTAGACAACCCACTTCTTCACTCTAAAAAATTTTTTATTTGTCAAACCATGGACCACATCAGATCGCTCTAGTCGCAGAGAAGAGGTTGCAATGGCCAGACTTAGAATCGGACATACAAATCTGACACACCCATACCTGATAAGGAAAGAACAACCACCAAAATGGCAACACTGCGACAACTCTCTCACAGTAAGTCACATCTTACAAGAATGTCCATTTTACATATCAAGTTTGAATATTTTAGGACTCCAACCAGAAATTTCCGTTATATTAAATAATGACGAATAAAAAAAAAAAATCCGTGTTTAATTTCCTTAAAACTCACAATCTGTTAAATAAAATATAAAGCTGAAAAATGTTTATATAGAAGATAAGTACAAAATATATGATATAGTAGGTTTTTTTGTATTTATTTTTTTTTTTTTTTACAATAATAATAACAAAGAAAGAATTTTAGGCGTTGATGACCCTGACGGTTTTACGCCTTAAAATATATTTCGTATTTTTTATTGAAAACGGTTTTGATACCTTTGTCTCAAAAAAATCTGATAATCTATAGGATATGAATCGAAAAAATAAAAATAGTAATATTTTAAGTGAAAACTGGATTTCTCTTCAACACTCCGCATGACTGGCATTACTGGCACAATTCAAGAACAATGCAGTCTGGGAGAAGAAATGTTTCATTCAACATTTTTATGTGAATGTAGTTTTTGTTTTCGTTACATACAATTCCTCTACTTTCTGTTCTCGAGAAGTGTCTTTAGGTCTTCAATAGCTAAAATTGACAAAACGACGGCGTCAAAAATGTCTACCTTTTCTAAGTTGGATCAAAATGTCTACTGAATTTCTCAAAATGAGCCAGAATTTCATGGCTGTTTGACATTACCATATAGCGAGGGGGGGCAGCGCGACATAGTCCAGAACTTGGATTTTAATTAATTAAATTAATAGACAAGCACAATGCTAAAAAATTGCCCCCCTTGAGCCTGCCTGCTAAATAAAGAATAACATGTAACATGTTTTTGGGGTTGCCGTCTTGATCTTTGATCCTCATATGTTTTTTTGTTTTTTTTTTTGTTTCCGCTTACCTGTGATTCTTTTGTCTGTAGGAGATGCATTTTCGAATTAAAGAGCTTAATACTTCTAACCGTTTATGCCTTTTAATGATTTTATTTTTTTTACGTTTATCTGTTTAATTGTATTATTTATTTCCAATGAAGAATAATTTTGTATACACAAAAAGAAATAAAACTAAATACAATTTTGTTGTATTATATTAAAAATTCATTTTCTTTCAGTTAAATAATAATAATTTTATTTGAAATATCTTCCTTTTTGTTTTTCTGATTTTATGCTAATTAAAATAATGATAATCATTCAAATAAAAAAAAAAAAAAAAAAAAACTATTTTCTAGTATTTACAAATACAAAAAAGGTTTATGTCAATATTTAAAATTTTTTATTACAATATCGAATTATTTGAGACATTTATAGACCAAGTTCACATAAACGTTTTTCAAGGGCAGCATATAACTATTTTATCGGAGAAACCAACACCAGAAAAGGCGGGATCAAGCGAGTTCGGTCAAATCCAGGTTAAAAGTTTTTATTTCGTATTAGAAGAAACTGAATCAAAAGGCGCTCACTCATTAGAACCTGTCTTCTTCAGATAGTGTTATTTAGTATATTGAGAGTTGAGCTCTTAAATGCTCCTGTTCTCCTAATATCAAACTACGCGTAACACCCTCACGTTCCCCAAAAACTTGAACACTTTTGACAAACTAGGTCACCGGTAAAACATGTTCCACGTTAAAAATGTTTAAAAAATTTACCATTTGCACTCCAAAATGTATCTAACATTTTACTGGACTTTTGTTTATTTATTTCGTTTAACGTCACTTTATGCTGCTATGGCTAATCGGACGATACTACGGTGGGAGTCCTAAATTTTGCCTATCCAGGTATAATTAGGATAGGGATCTTTAACGAGTACCTGACATCGCACAGGCTCGGGACCTCCATTTTACGCCCCTTCCGAAGGACGGCATAGCTAAGGATTTTTTACTCCCTTTAAAAAATCCCAATGTCATCTGCCGGGCTGCGAACCCGCGATCTTGGGTTTAGTAAGTTGCTATGCTAACCATCACACCACAGGTGACCCCGTTTTACTGGACTATTATGTTAGCACAGATATTTTTCATCCATATATTTATCTATAGAAGCATTCTCAGTAATAACACGATATTTTACTTAGCTTATAGCTAGAGACCGGATCTCTGTGTTATTGCACATTTAGTTCGCTTTGATTTAGCGCTCTCTAACCCAAGTAGTTATCTCATTTATATAATAAGGATTCTTATTCTTAAATTTTATTTTCCACGAAATTGCACAAATTTGACTTTTTAGGCTTAATTATACAATTGAACCAAATTCATCTTCACTTAACCATTTATTTTTGAAAATTTTACTTAAGGTTATTAGGCAACATTTATAACAATTATTTATATTAAATAGGTTAATTAGTTTTAAATTGAAAGTAAAAAGTCGCTTAAATCAAATGTATTTGTGACCTACTACTTTTAAATGATCGTATTGAATTAGGAGCTTTGAGGATTTAGGCAAACGTTGAGGATCGACGTACTTCCTAGAACTAAGACGTTTCCTCAGAAAATTTTACTCCCCGCTTCCCATTTCATTTCCCACTTCTGATTTAGCACAAAGGGCGGTAACGGTTCGGATCGCGCGACACCAACCCCTAAACCCGCTCAGAATACCTTTTATCGATTCTAACCTTGTTCCGATTTATTTCGATGTTCTAGTCGCTGCTTTTAGAGGGGGAAGGTTATTCTCCTACATTTATTGAGAAACTCTAAATCCCTGTTCAAAGTAATATTAACTTCTGTTTACCTTCTAATATTAAAATGAGAAATAATGAAATATCGAAATATAAGACACTAAATCAATTTTTAATTAATATTAATTTAATCAACAATTAATATACAACTGAACCACCAGTAAAGTTAATTCCTGATGAACTTCCTCTCAGAGAAGTAAAAATAACAAATTATAAATATAAAAAAGACAGAATCCTTAAGTATTTATTTGGCATAACTCCTATTTATTTAACATTTGTAGCTACATGTTTCGGAGATAATGTTTCATCATCAGGCTTCTATTTTTTTTTAAAAACACATTAATCTATAACATTATACCAATAGTTCTACAATTATATGGTGATGTGTCATTTACCTCTTAATCTGTGATTATTTTCAGATTGTCAATTCTCCATGTTATAAGCCATTATATAATATAAGGCAGAATCCTAGTTGAAAGTGAAGATGTTAATTTCTGCTATATTTTCTAATGGGAAGTGGAAATAAGAAAACATAAAAACCTGTGATATACTTTCTCACATTTATTTATAAATTGATATGTTTTATTGAATTAATTATACAATCTGTCTCACTTTAGCACAAAAAGTAATATGGATGACAAAGAATCCATTCACAAAATATGTATACTGAAATTTTATCACTGAAATTGAAACAACAAATACAAATATATAAAACACCAAATCCATGTACAAATAAATCTTGTTAAGTTTCATAACACTTTTACAAGTTGTAAATTTTATCACCTAAATTGATAGAACAAATATAAATATGTAAAACACCAAATCCATGTACAAATTAATCTTCTTAAGTTTTATAACACTTTTACACATAAGATTAGATGAAATAAGAAAACATGAATTCATAAAACACTTAATCCTTTATGAAACTCATTTTGTGAACTTCTGTTTCACTTATTTACATTTAAGAAGTCTAAATATCAATATAACAAACTAAACAACACAATCCAAGTTGAAACTGTAGAAGTGATTGTTTACATGTGAGGTTATAGGAATGAACTATCGAAAAATGTAAACATGAAGTGAAGCGTAAGGATCGAACTGGTCGGTGTAGCGCGGGTCAACCTAGTTTGGTGGTGTCGCCGATCCGAACCGTTACCCAAAGGGCTAGTTGTTACCAAGATTTTAAACTATCAAGTTTGAAAATGCCAAAAACGTCCGCGAGTGTTTCTACAAAATTGAAACAATGGACCAATGAATATCCAGAGCTAATATTTGTTTGAAACTCTCGAAGAAAGCTTAAAACGAATTGAATATGAAAAGGGAAGATGTTTGTTTTCAAAATTCGAGTAAATCAATGTGAAAAACTACGGCTGAATTTGTTTAAAAAAATTAAATTATTATATCAATGGAAAGGAATAGAAGCTGATAATCTGGATCCATCCACAATCGCTACAGAAATTGTCCTGTTACGTCCATAAATGTAGAACGTTCCTTTCCTTTGCTAAAGAACATTTTATTAAGTGACAGGCGGCATAATTTTACTGAGAAATATTTTGAAATTTATAATGTCGTACATTTTCACCAAACTTTTAAGAACTAATTTTTTTTTCAAAAACATTTAATTATATTTTGTTTCCACGTAAAGGAAATTTTAATAAAGATATTTTATATTTCCTTTAATTAACAATTTTTTTTATTTCCTTTTTTTCCCAAATTTTAAAGTATTTCAGATTGAATTAACCCTAAAACGAAACGTTTGTCGAAATGTCCTTAAGTTTATTCATGACTGGTTAAATTTTGCATATTTGTGTAAATAAATGGATTGCTGCATGTATTAATTTTTTAGATTCACGTTCTGAGTTACTTACTGCACGATTTTGCATATTTTGAGTTTTTTACTGCACGATTTTGCATGTTTTAAGTTTTTTACTGCACATTTTTTGATTTTTTACTGCACGAAAATCCGCTCTCTATTTATAACAAACTAACTTTGCTTTAAAATTGATCATGGTGAGGTTTGCTGTTGTTTTTGTCTAAGAGAAGTATTGAGAAAAAACCGCAAAACAATTTCCCGCCATTTAGGGGAAAATTCCGAAATATATAAAGCCTTACAAACATTTAAACATTTCAAAATAAATTCGTTCGATTCAAATAAAAAATGAAGAAATACATAATTGAGTTGATATGCTTAGCCTCATAACAGGTATTATTACCATTAGCGGTGAAAAAGTGGTGAGTAAGAGATCGTTAAAGGTTAGAGTTGGCCGTAATAGGCAACCTATAATTGCCGCCATTGATAAAAAAGATGTCTTTGGGTTGCTGGAACTTCGTCTCCTGCAGTTCTTCCTCGCTCTCTTAAATCTCTCTTTTGATCACTATTCGGTCGGGATATCGGGTATTCTCTTTCTCTCTCTCTCTCTCTATATATATATATATATATATATATATATATATATATATATATATATATATATATATATATATATATATGCAGGGTGAGCATCTCGTAGTGTCAAAAAAAAAATTGGGTGAAACTAGATCAAAAATGTAGGAAAAAGCCGCAGATCTCACCTTTCTATCCCAATTCGTTGCAGATATATGATAAAACAAATACATTTTTGAGGAAACCACGTTTTTTTTCTATAAAAGCTGTAATATTTCCATTTTGTTTAAATATTTTTCAAATTTTGACCACATTTTCGGATTTAGCATTAAATTTTCTATAATGATAAAAGTATGGTTGACCGGATGATAAATGGAGAAGAAGATAGTCAGGGATGCAGTCAAAGTAACACCACATCAAAGAAGAATTCTTTAATACGTGCCAACGTTTCTACCTGCGTTGCAGGTCTTCTTCAGGGCTATAATGAACAAAATACCAGAAGTGACAAAAAAAAAAAAGATGTGACAAAAAATTTTCTATAATAGTTGAGTACCTGTAACCTTGAAATTTACAAACTTGGTATCTAAAGAACAGCTTGATCTTCTTTTGATCTTGAAAAATGTCAACGCTCACCGTTTTTCGAAAAAACTATCCACAAAACGTCAAATTTCCCAAAAACTTGAAAATTTAATATAACATATAATAAGCTTTCGAATGATATGTTCAACGTAATGATTTTATTTCGATTTCATGGAGAAATTTACTTTGAAACCGAAAAAACATAGTGTTCTCATTTGGCATACAAATCAGTTACTTGTGTAAATAAAACATTATGACTATCCCTTAATGAAAATATGAATTTCAAACATAATAAACTCTTCATTGGATTAAAAATCAAAGAAAAAAATTATTGTTTAATAGAAAATAAAGGAAAACTGTCAATAAAGCGACACCAGATCAGAGGATCTTATGTTATTACATTTATTTATTTATTACTATAATTTAGCATTTTATTTTATTAAATTTTCATTGTAAGGTTTAAAATGAACAAGGTTCAATGATAATGAACATAGACCACAATATTGCTATTAGCTTCTAAATGCAGATGGATTAAACAATACCACTTTTTGAGATGAATGTTATGGACAGATGAGTCTGTTTTTACTGGGGAGGCATTTCTACCGTTCCATGTGGAGTATCCACATTATTCAAAATCAATACAAATATAAACCAACGATATACATGATAGGTAGAAATGCCTTCCCCTGTAAAAACAGGCTCATCTCCCCACAAAATTCACCTCAAAAAGTAATATTCTTAGACACAATCTGCATTCAGAAGCTAACGGCAAAATTGAGTTCTATGTTCATTATCATTGAGTTTTAAACCTTACATTGAAAATTTAATAAAAGAAAATGCTAAATTATAGTAATAAATAAATGTAATAACATAAGATCCTCTGATCTGGTGTCACTTTATTGACAGTTTTCCTTTATTTTCTATTAAACAACAATTTTTTTCATAACAAATAACAATCATATTTTGATAGAAAATGTGTTTTTAAAACTTGTTAATACCAATGATTCAATCTTCTATTTATTTATTAATTAGTTATTAACTAGAAATTGAGAATAATGGGGAGTATTTTGATAAATAAAAACGTCTTAGCTCATTTATTTTATATTTATATTTTAAAACCATAAATCTGCGTTTGTTTACATACAAAGAAATGTGTATTTGGTGGCTTAGTAAAAGGAAGGGAGACATGACAAGTTTAACCTATATCAACACATTGCAGGGAGTTTTTACGATTGTAAAAAAAAAAAAAAATAAAAAAACACTGAATAAGAGGCTTCAGTCCTGACAAACTCTTAGGTGGTCAGTTCGAAATATAAAAAGAAAAAAAAATTGAAACATCTAAAAAAAAAAAAAAGGATAAAAAAGAAAGAAAGACGAGAGAGGACAGAAACTGGTTCCATTGAGAAGACTGAATGAAGATATCCTGTGGGTCACTCCTTCTTATCTTATCCTACTCCTGGAATATTCCTCCTTCCAGATAATGGCGTTTCTTCAACCTTTGCTGAAATACTGCCAACTTTTATCGCGACGCTCTAATGGCCGCGTGATATCCGTTTTTTTTTTCTCCTTCATTAACATCAACACATCCGTTTTAGAAGGTGAGCTAATTTCGTTGATAGAACATTCATTTTGTTTTTATTTTTTAATGAACAGTTCCTGAAGCGTGTCGTTGGATCGAATGAATGATTGTATTCTGAAATCAGGCACTCTCCCAATATGTCTGATATGAACCCGTATGATTGTATAATAAACTAATTTCTTATATATCATTAATTCATGTGTTCTAAAAGTTTAATAATACTACAAAGATTATTTTAATATAAGAAGGGGAACTATATTTTTCTTACCATGACGTCATACAATTCTTAAATCATGGTAAACCCAGTAATAAGGTGAAACCTTAAACGTTGTATCCCTCTCTCTTATTCATAACTGAAGCGTAGAATTCTAAATTCTGCCAAGTCCATTTTAGTTTTTTTATTCCCTATAAAATTGACTCTATAAATATTTGTCGAAATCCCAATGGTTTTCGAGATATGCATTATTGAATATCGGTGATTTTCGGGAAAAAAAAACAAATCGTACCTTACATTTTGTCAAACATTTGCTTCTAGTGCCTTCGACGATCGTTTCTCAGAAAACATGTCAAAATTATAGAACGTTAAATTTACTTCAATACCATACAGTAGTGTGAAAAATAAACGCAACACATTTTAAAATTCAAATAATGTTATTCAGACTACTTCAACATTTACTAGACAAACGTTCCAAGCTCCCAATTAATTACAAAAGACTTATTTACATGACTGTGATTAGACCTAATTGGACCTACGGAGTTTAGCTTTGGGGCTCCACTAAACCATCTAATTCATCTCGTATCCAATCCTTACAATCCAAAATCCTTCTATAAATCCTCAATGCTCCATACTTTTTACCAATAAACTTATCCATAAAGATCTTAATGTTCCATATGTTGCTTATTTAGCCCACACCAGATACCTATCCTTTCATAGTAAGTCCCATAATCACTCAAATCCGTTAGTTTCACAACTTGCTTTCCACTTTATACCTGATAATCCTCCGAGGCGTCTGAAACATCTGCACAATCATTTTCCTTCTCTCATTATAATTTTTTTTAGTTTATTTAAAAGTGAATTAGTTTAGGGAGTAAAATACTGGACACCATACTACTGAGACCAGGTTCACATTACATCAAAGTAGAAAATTTATTATCTATTCTATGAGAAGAAAGCTCCGTTCAAATGTGTTTGGTGTTTTAATAATAATAATAAAGTGTTAAAATGGTTGACAAAGAAATTAAATTTTTGAGCAAAATAGTGTAGTTTCGGCAATCACCCATTGTATGAATGAAAAACATTTATATGCAATGCACTAAAACCTAGCAATGGAACTCATGATCATAATGGAGCTTCTCAATTCATTTGAAATCACTCCCTAACCGTGATAATCTGTTACAAATTATACCATTCGCTGATTGTAATTGTAACATTGAAAAATTAAAATAACTTTTTACTGAATTATAAATATAAATAAATTAATGATTATAATGATTTGCTATTAACCTTTAATTGAAAATATCTCTAGATAAAAATAGATTAAACAGTAAAATCATTGTTATTCATTTATTAAAAGCATACTTCACAATGAATATAATATTCTAGCAACGGCTGAACGTATGGACTTATCTGTTGGAGAAGTGATTCGAGCTCTCAACGAGATGTTCCATTTGTTGCTGATTTAGCCCACACGAGATACCTTTGTGGTCGGTGTGCACTTAGTCCTGCTTTTATTAATCTTCGACGAACAGTTGATGCGTGAACACCTATAGTTGTATTGCATTCTGCAGCTAAATCAGTAGATGCTAAGTTCCTGATTTTCAATTAAAGCGGTTGCAACATGCGATCTTCCCTTTCATTAGTTTTTTTTCTTGCGACCACACAAATGTTTAAATCCTAAAGAACCAGAAGATCGATTTTTTTTTAAAAACCTACTCACATTTAATGGAGCACAACCAACTTTATTAATAATTTAACGGCAAGAAAATTCTTTTCACTTAAAACGAGAATTATTGTTTTGTTTTTTTCACTGTTTAGTTCATTGTAATGTCGACTCATTTAATTTATTTTCAAACTAAACTTTTGATTACCATTAGTATAGAATACAATGCCTCTCAAATAAGAGATAAGAAAGCAAAGTGCAATCCGACAAGATCTAATGAGTAAATAAACAGTATAAATATCATTTAAATGAACATTAATATATATATATACATTTATTGAAATTTACAACTGTACAGAATATATACATCAAGTAAATGTATTGACAACGATTATATTGGGTTGTTTCACATTAAATGTCCGTTTTCAAGGTAAAGGGATTTTAGTAAAAATACAAAATGAAAACAATATAATTTTATTCGAAGTATTTACCTTCTTTTTCTACACATTTTTCCCAACGTGACAACAACTTTTTTCGGATTTTAAAAACTCTGAGCTTTGAAGTGAAACAAAATCTGAAAACGCACTTTTGATTTCAGCATCATTTGCAAAAATGTTTCCTCTGCAGAAGGTGTCTAAATTCCTGAAAAGGTGATAATCTGTTGGAGACAAGTCGGGAGAATATGGTGGGTGCGGAAGAACTTCGTACCCCAGCTCTTTCAATTTATGCATAAGTTTTGAAACGTGGGGTCTAGCATTGTCGTGTAGGAGTATAGGGCCCTTCCGATTTACCAATCCAGGTTGTTTTTTCAATAATTTTTCGTGCATTTGGCCAATTTCATTGCAGTAGGTTGTAGAGGTAATGGTCTCACCTCTCTAATTACAGTTGGAGGTCTTCCTCGTGGCTGGTTTTCCAAGTTGGTATCCCCAGTCGAAAACTTAGCAAACCAACGGCGAATGGTTCGTTCATTTACACTCCCTTCCCCAAACGCCTTACAGATGTTTCTAGCAGCCTCAGCTGCCGAACGACCTAGTTTAAACTCATAAAAAAATATTACACGAAAATCGCGTGTTTCCATGTTCATATTTGAAGGTATACTAAACAGTGTGTAATTGATTGGGAAGCTAATTTTTATAAAAGAAAAGTGGAGGATTAGTAACTGCTTGATTATGATATGTGAACTTTGGAAGTAAACAACAGAAACTCGCAAAATCCTCTATGTATTTCAAATATTATAAAATCGGACATTTCATGTGAAACAACGCAATAATAACATGGTAAAACTTGAAAAGAACAACTCATCAGTAGCATATTATTAAAATTTCTACACTAGGTCTCTAGACCATCTTCGTTTCAGACGCCTCGGAGGATTATCAGGAATGGAGTGGGAAGCAAGTTGAGAAACTAACGGATTTGAGTGATTATGGAGCTTACTATGAATGGGTAGATATCTGGTTTGGGCTAAATCAGCAACATGTGGAACATTAAGATCTTTATGGATACGTTTATTGGTGACAAAGTAAGGAGCATTGATGATTTTTCGAAGGATTTTATATTGTAAGGATTGGATATGAGATGAATTGGATGGTTTAGTGGATCCCCAAAGCTCAACTCCCTACCTAGACCCTGTAGGTCTAATCACGGTTATGTATATTAGTCTTTTGTTATTAATGTGGGAGCTGTGAACGTTTCGTTGAATCTAAAATCCAAAACTACCAGTGCTGTTGAGTAACTACATTATTTTCGGTTCATAAAAGTTACCAAATACGTTCAAGTTCACATCGTTGTGTTACTTCGGATTGCCATGATTTCCGCTTTACTCTTGCCGTGGGTAACCGATTGGTACAGAAATCTGTTCTTGAGAAAAAAAAACAGAATCGATTTTGAACGGAAATTGCATATAACCTTGCAACTCCCGTTGCATTTGTACTGAGAAAACAGTGTGATTTCACTCAGATTGTTCTAGACTTATTTTTATTATTTCTTTGAAACAAACCCCACAACCATTCAAATCCATTAGTATCACAACTTGCTTCTCATTCCATTCCAGATAACCCTCCGAGACGCCTGAAAAGAAGATGTTCTCGGGTCCTTCTAATTTAGTGTTTCATTATATAGAACCTATATAAGTGCTACCAATGGGTAGTTGCTTTAAAAACAAGTGGCGTGTCATTTTTATCTATTTCATCACATTTACTTGATGTATTATATTTTATATTGTATATACAGTTGTAAATTTCAATAAATAATAAAATAAAAAAATTATTTCTTTGAAAACTCGAGAAGTAACAATGTTATAGAGTTTAAAGTGGTTTCGTATATCTAAACAGTTCGTAATTGGAGGTCATTTTGAAACTTTTCGTAACATATCGGAGATACTATATTTGATATTATAATCGAGCCTGGAATATCAAGGAATCTTTACGTATTGTAAATATGTGCATGTCCGAAACATTTAATAGAGATTAAATCGGTACTTTTTATCCTGGATATTTTAAAAAAAACTATTTATTGATATTTACAACTATAATAATATATATACAAGATATATATATATATATATACAACATTTAAAGAACTATTCACTAGTAGCACTTCTAAGTGCTATGTTATTTCCTTTTCAGAGGCCACGGAGAATTATCGAGTTATGAGTGTGAGGCAAGTGTTGGAATACTAGTGGATTCTATTGGGTATGGAGTTAACTATGAAAGAATAGTTATCTGACTTAGTCCGTATCAGCAACATATGGAGCATTAAGGTCTTTATAGATAAGTTTGTGTGTGACATAATAAGGAGCATTGGGGATTTTAAGAAGGATTTTGGATTGTAAGGAATGGATAAGAAAAGAATTGGAAGGTTTAGTGAATCCCTAATGCTCAGCATGTCCAAATGTGTCTAATTACTGTTATTTAAATGAGTCTTTGTAATTTATTGGGAGCTTTTAACGTTAGTCTAGTAAATGTTAAATAACTCGGAAACGAAGGGCAGTTTATTGTCTTTTAAATCTAGTATGTGATATTTTAAATTGTTTTTAATTTTTTTTTATTTTTTTTTTATTCATTTATTGAAATTTACAACTGTACAAAATATATACATCAAGTAAATGTATTGACAACAATTAGGTACAATAACATGTCAAAACTTGAAAAGAACTACTCATCAGTAGCACTTCAATAAAAATTCTACACTAGAAGATCTCTAGCCCATCTTCTTTTCAGAAGCCTCAGAGGATTATCGGGAATGGAGTGGGAAGCAAGTTGAAAAACTAATGGATCTGAGTGGTTATGGAGCTTCCTTTCATAGTAAGGATTACTATCAGCGAATTACAATTACAATCAGCGAATGGTATAATATGTAACAGATTATCACGGTTAGGGAGTGATTTCAAATGAATTGAGAAGCTCCATTATGATCATGAGTTCCATTGCTAGGTTTTAGTGCATTGCATATAAATGTTTTTCATTCATACAATGGGTGATTGCCGAAACTACACTATTTTGCTCAAAAATTTAATTTCTTTGTCAACCATTTTAACACTTTATTATTATTATTAAAACACCAAACACATTTGAACGGAGTTTCTTCTCATAGAATAGATAATAAATTTTCTACTTTGATGTAATGTGAACCTGGTCTCAGTAGTATGGTGTCCAGTATTTTACTCCCTAAACTAATTCACTTTTAAATAAACTAAAAAAAATTATAATGAGAGAAGGAAAATGATTGTGCAGATGTTTCAGACGCCTCGGAGGATTATCAGGTATAAAGTGGAAATCAAGTTGTGAAACTAACGGATTTGAGTGATTATGGGACTTACTATGAAAGGATAGGTATCTGGTGTGGGCTAAATCAGCAGCATATAGAACATTAAGATCTTCATGGATAAGTTTATTGGTGACAAAGTAAGGAGCATTGAGGATTTTCGATTGTAAGGATTGGATAAGAGAAGAATTGGAAGGTTTAGTGAAGCCCCAAAGCTCAACTCCGTATGTCCAAATGGGTATAGTTACTGTGATGTAAATAAGTCTTTTGTAATTTATTGGGAGCTTTGAACGTTTGTCTTATAAATGTTAGAGCAGTTGGTAACGACGAGCGGTTTCTTATATTTTAAGTCTGGTATGCGATTGTACCTAGTTTTGGTGGATATACCAGGGTCATGTGGGGAAGAGTTATTTTTATTTTTTGAACAAAAATATTTTGTTGTTGAACAAAAATATATTATATTTTGTTGAAGAACAAAAAATTATTTATTATATAGTGTTCTAATTATTTACCATAAAATTAACAGTCTTCAACCTTCACATTAGGCTTGAAATAACATCAAAATTATCCGTTTTTAAAAAGGACACTTTCTCTACTCGTTTATTCCTTTTCACTGGACACTGATATCATAAAGAATACTGGGACGATTTTTGAAGTCCCATGTTAGATGGTCAAAGTATACCGTTAGCTACTCATTCACGACAGAATTAATTTTCCTGCTTTTTAAGGAAGGAGTCTCTTCCAGTTTAATCATTTTTATTAGGCAACAACGGATACTAGTTTTTTAACTAACGAAGTATAGTCCGCCATTGTTGTTCATTTGAACTTTTTTTATTTTGAATTCCACGAAGCCTCCAACGAACTCCTAGCCAACAGCGTGAACCCTGGAAGAGTAGTCTTCCTCGTCGATTCCCAGGCAGCAATAATAGCTCCAAGCAGCAATACCACAACGGACTGCATTGAGACAATTCAGTGCAAAAAAATTGCAGAGCTCATTTTGACTGGGTGGGTCGTCTTCCTACAATGGGTACCCAGCCACGTAGGGCTACATGGTAAAGAGTATGCTGATGCCAAGGCTAAGCAAGGAGCAGAGTCAGACCAGCCTATCGTGCCACTCACTTTAAAAAGGGCTAGAAACCTGATAGACGCCACGGTTAGTAGCGTAACAAAAATAACCCTGATGACATCAAGCATTGGCAAAAAATGGGAGGAACTTGCCACAGTGGGGCCGGTCCCAGGAAACATCGAGAGAGCTGAAGCCGTCGCACAATTTCGACTAATCACTGGACACGATTACTTGCAGGCCCACCTGCACCGCATTGGTCTTGCTGACAGTGTTGTTTGCCCGTTATGTAACCTCGGATGCATGGACGGAGATCACCGGAGGGTTTGCAATGCTCTCACCTACCCAGCAGAAGATATTATAAATCGATATTGGGAGGCTCGTCGTCAGATGGCTAAACTGCCACAGACGGGCGTTGGATAAATAAAATAAAAAAAATTTTGAATTCCTATTATTTTCCTTTTTTTAGTGATGGAAATTTGAAAAAGGGGGAGCTAATGGGATCATTGTTAAGTAATAAGTGTTTTATGGTACAGTTTAATCGATCTATCTTCTACAGATTCCTTTACTGTAATTAATCAATCGTAAACTTCAAATTAAGTTTTTAACACTTACATCTTCGGCAAAAGTTATTCAGAATTCATTTGTGAAGTTTTTATGGCTTCTTCAGATGTTATTACATTATTCCTTCTAGTAGAATATGTGGGATCAACAAAGTACATCCGTTTGCATGTAAATTTGCATTTTTTGACGTGAATACGTCTTTAAATTTGCTACCATATGGGGGCAATCCAAAAAAACCTAATGATAACAAAATCGGGGAATACAGTTTGGCGTTATAGTTTCGAATCTATCTTCTACGTCCAGAATTAAATTATACCACTCGATAGTTAGAGGATCAAATAATTCATTACGATAAGCAAAAACAGTGACGCATCGCGCGCGGTGGAGGGGAAAACGTCGCAATTTTGAGTTTATCTGGTTGCGTTTCGAGTTTTGCTATTAGTATCAATTTTGACTAGGAAAAGCTACGATGTTCGTTTAAGTTTTAATCGTCAGCTGTCGTCAAAATCTACCGATTGTATATAATTCTTTAGTTTAAGGTAGTGACAGTGAATATAATAAGGTGTTAGAATAAAAAAATATTATCAAAAATACATAAAGTTGGCCTATACGCGTCGAAAAGCCAAAACCAAATACAGAGATCGTATACGGTTGAAAAGGGCTTCTCAAGAACAATCCAATGGAAATAAAACACTATATGACCGAGTCAAGCAGTGCCGGGAACGTAAAAGTTCCTGATCAGCATTGTTTGATACTTATTACCGCCATTAATGCACAAAGCTTGACCGCGAAATTAGAAGACATCTCTACCGATACAATCATCAACCGATCTGATTATTTGGCAATCGGCGAAACTTGTTTGGAAAATCACTTGAGGTACGCATGATGATATAGAAGGATCAATACAATTAGGATTGATGAATTAAATGCCACTTCTATTGAGATTATTTTATTTGAAAACTAGTTTCGAATGCTAAACATTCATCTTCAGTTCTAAAACATACAATAAAATTTTCAACACATCAGTACTATGTTACATAGATTAAATATACTAAGGTTTTTAAAAAGATAAGACAAGAAATCAAACACAGGCACTCACCTTCGAGGTAACTAAAACACTGATATTGTGAGAAGTAAAAGGGGGGGCAGGTAGGTTAAGTTTTAGATTTACAACGGGGTTTCCCTTATGACTCATTGGGTTTTTTCGTTCCTATGGGAAATAAATTTAAAATGGGGCTATTGGATATGTTAATCTGATCATTTAAACAAAAATCTGGATCGGTTTTAAACGATTTTATTATTTCTAGTGATTCAAAAGTATTTAATTTTAGGCTATTTTCTACTTGATGTAATATTTTTACTTCCGAGTCTTTATTAAATTTGTGGTTATTTTCATTCAACCAAAATATTACAAAAATATTACATCAAGTAGAAAATAGCCTAAAATTAAATACTTTTGAATCACTAGAAATAATAAAATCGTTTAAAACCGATCCAGATTTTTGTTTAAATGATCAGATTAACATATCCAATAGCCCCATTTTAAATTTATTTCCCATAGGAACGAAAAAACCCAATGAGTCATAAGGGAAACCCCGTTGTAAATCTAAAACTTAACCTACCTGCCACCCCTTTTACTTCTCACAATATCAGTGTTTTAGTTACCTCGAAGGTGAGTGCCTGTGTTTGATTTCTTGTCTTATCTTTTTAAAAACCTTAGTATATTTAATCTATGTAACATAGTACTGATGTGTTGAAAATTTTATTGTATGTTTTAGAACTGAAGATGAATGTTTAGCATTCGAAACTAGTTTTCAAATAAAATAATCTCAATAGAAGTGGCATTTAATTCATCAATCCTAATTGTATGGAAAATTCCATGCCAGTGAATGTGCCCTAGCTTTGATCTAAGATCATATTGTAAAACCGCAAAGAACAGACAAATTGCAGCTACATCATCGGTAGCAGTATCATCATCATCAAGGAGCATAGCCGGTGGAGTCGCCATATATCGCAACATCAATAGCTTCACTGATTGTAATAGAATTTACATTTCGGAAATTTATTTGGAAATGAAAGACGCAACACCTGGTGATGTCTGTCTATTAAACGTAACGCCAATGGCATCTTCAAATTCGTACTCGGATGTGTGTATATCCACCCGGGCAAAGCGTTAGCAGAAATTAAACTTTTTATGTTACGGTCGTTGTTTAAATATTTAAAAAAAAAAACCTAAAATTATAACCGATTACGAGCCTGATCTTACTACACCAGTTATGATAGTTGGAGACTTTAATGTTGATGTCCCACAAAACCGCTCATAAACCCGACTTCATGCTCAGCGACTTAAATTTGTCTTATATTGAAACTTCTCCAACAACGTTAGGTAACACCTGTATTGGTTAACGTTTACCAGAAATCTCGATGTATCTTGTATGCCATTTGTGTCGTACTTTTCGTATCACAGACCTATAATTAATAAAGTTGTATTGTAACACAATAATTATTTGTTTCCTTGCTTTTATCCTAAATACATAAATATAACTATTTTATTTAAAATGTATAATCCGTTACATAAACGTATTCACGTACAACACTCGGCCGTGTCCATTACACAGCCACACCAACTTTTTTTTTATTTTTTTTTTTATGAGTTCACCATACCAAATTTTATCGAATTCTGAGATGGTCAATTATTATTTTTTATTTTTAGTTTGTTTATTTCATATGGAATGACCCCATCACGTTTAGTTCGTTTCACACAATATCGGTAAAATCCAAAAAAAAAAAAAAATTAAAGAAAATATGTTTTATATTGTCCTCGAGAGATATACTTTTAAACTAAATTAACGTTGTAGTACGTAACTGAAGATTTTATCGAAGTCTCTTATAATCGATTCTTTACTACTCGACTCTTCTCGAGCTGGCGGCAGCCCACCGAAGAGCTCTAATGGTGCCACGTCCCATTAACCCTACGTGAAGCTTTAAACAGGGAATTGGGACGTCATGGAGATCTAAACCAACTCACTTTCAAATAGCCACGCCGAAAAACTAGGCCTCCCCCTGAGAATGGGAAAGTGTTAACACTGCTGGCGGGCTGGCCTTCCAGGCTGAGGTTCCCATCAGCTCTATTGAGGATTCTTTTCTTATAATATTAGTTAGTTCTGAGTCTAATATAAAACTATTTTTTTTAAAAAACTATTTAATGATATTTACAACTGTACACATCAAGTAAATTTGAGGAAATGATTATAATGGCATGCAAATCACTTGTGAAGAACTATTCACTAGCAGCACTTCAAAAAAAAGTTCTAAACTAAAAGGTCTCTTGGCTATCTTCTTTTCAGACGCCTCGGTGGGTTATCAGGTATCGAATGAGAAGCAAGTTGGGAGACTAATGGATTTGAGTGGTAATGGAGCTTCCTATGAAAGGATAGGTATCTGGTTTGAGGTTACTCAGCAACATATGGAACATTGAGGTCATTATGGATAAGTTTATTCGTGAAAAAGTAAGGAGCATTAAGGATTTTTCGAAGGATTTTGGGTTGTAGGGATTGGATTTGAGAAGAATTGGATGGTTTAGTGGAACCCCAAAGCTCAACTCCGTATGTCCATATAGGTCTAATAACTGTCATGTAAATGAGTCTCTTGTGATTTATTGGAAGCTTAATATAAACCTAAAATTTCATATTAAAATTTTCTAGAGTTCGAGAGTTGTAGGAGTCAGAATACTTGAGGTACACCATGATGGTATAGAAGGACCAATACAATTAGGATCGATAAATCAATTGCCACTTCTATCGGGATTATTTTATTAGAATACTAGTTTCGAATGCTAAACATTCATCTTCAGTTCTAAAACATACAAAAATTTTTCAACACATCAGCACTATGTTACATGGATAATATATACTAAAGTTTTTAAAAATGTAAGACAAGAAATTAAATATTGGTACTAACCTGAGGAGATAGGCTATTTTCTACTTAAAATTAGATATTTATGAATCATTAGAAATAATAAAATCGTTTAAAAACGATCCAGATTTTTGTTTAAATGACCAGATAAATACTTACAATAGCCCCATTTTAAAATTGTTTGCAAAAGGAACGGAAAAATCCAATGAATCATAGGGAAATCCCATGGTAAACCCCAAAAATTTAACCTACCCTCTCTCCTCTTTCACGATGGATATATTTCAGATATCTGTTAGATCTCCTCAGGTGAGTACCAATATTTAATTTCTTGTCTTAGATTTTTGAAAACTTCGGTATATTTAATCCATGTAACAAAGTGCTGATGTGTTGAAAATTTAAAATTTTAGTAAAAAGTTTGTCCAAGTGGAGTCCTAGGACTTACCTGTTCTTTGAAAAACTTTGCGGCGAGTAAAACCTTTTTTTTTAATTCAACCATTTTTCTCCAAATTTACTAGGTTCGACTACCGTGTTTTTTCCCCCCTGGTCCTTCATAAATCTTTTATAATTTTATATGATCTCTGTTTTTATTTCTATTTATTATTTTCGTTTTAATAATACCCCCTCATAGATACCCCAAATTATTAATTCATGCCTTTGAATCATGGAACTGTCAACGAACACGGCTACGTTCAAACCTTTTGCTCATTTGCATGATTGCCATTTTCCATAGTCAATACGCGGACAATGGGCTTCGACGTTAGAATCAATTGGCAGAGCTGGACCCGTGCGTTAGGAAGCAGACAGACCAATTAGAGACAGTCTTTCTCGGAAAGAGGGCCTAATGCGGTTCTAAGTATACGGGAAAAGTATTTTCACCAGAAGGGATCATTACTCCCATGCGTGCGCACCCTAGATTCCTTTATCCTCGCCCTTCATCTACTATGTCAACCACTAATCCGTTCGATGGACAGTCGAGGCCAGTTTGAGGTGTCCTGAATTTGCACAACTATCATCAAGCGATTTCGAGGAATTGGTCATTTCATGATCCTAAGTGTTCTAATAACTTTAGTCGACCGTGAAAGAGTCAAAGATCTTGCCGTGAATCAATAGAAACTCGAAATAAAACTGCAAGAAAAAAAAAAGCTTCGATAGCAAATCATTTAGAAATTAAATAATTTTAACTAACCATTGAAGTTTTATTGGTTAACGATAAAAATCTTGCATTTAAGTGCGCTATTGATAATTATTTCTTCAATGATATTTTCATGCTTAGCAGTAACTTTAAAACCTCGTTAAAGTCGTAATGAAGGTGTTTGAATATTACGTGAAAGCATAGTTCGGCATATAATTTTTAATTCGAATATATGAGTTGGTAATCCAAATGGGCAGTGCTTAGTGTAAGGAAGTGGTGCAAATTTCGCTACTCAACATTGACATTTTTTTTTTATATATACAGGGTGTCCCAGACATAGTGTAAAAAAAAAAAATTGGGTAATACTGCATGCTAAACGGGGTAGAATGGCGCAGAAACTAGTTTCATATCTCAATCTGTTGAGGAGATAGAATTTTTTTGTTTTTATTTTTAAAATCTTTATTTTTTCTGAAAAATGGCAGTTTTCTCTACTTTGGCTTAGCGTAGAAACAAAAGCGATGATATTTTCTTAATCAGCATTAAATTTTCTAAGATATAACATAGGTATAGTTATTTTAAATTTACTTTTAGAGGGCCTTTTGACGCTCAAAAAACAAAACATTTATTAAAACTTAAATTTTTAATATTTGTTGAAAATTTCTCACTCCCCTCTGGAGCACCCGAGAAGCAGTCAAATTTCACAAAAACTGCAGAATTTAGTTGGCTTTTTAGTGGTGTAACTCATGATACAATTGCACTTCACCTTTTGAGTCTAACAGAAGTTTTTCTGATGAAAAACACGCTAGAGAATAAATACTTGATTGCTTCACGTACCTACTAGATTGAATAAATGTATTAGTTATTTTATCTCTTGTCCATATGCATGAGGGGTAAAGAGCTGTGAAGGTGGCAAGCCCTCCCTCCCCCCCCCCCCCCAAAAAAAAAATCTTATTTATAGGGAGTTAGGGGGGGGGACCCAAATTCTTGCTGATTACCTAATGTTACTAAACGTACTTTTTTCTTTAACGTATTTTTTTTTTAAATATAAAAAATAACAATTTAGGATTATTCGAAGAAATTAAATACACCAACAGAAAAATGACATTTCATAATGTGCCTGCTACTCATTAGCCCAGACAATGATATCACGTTCTGATTGGAATTAGTGGATTTATTTAGTTAAGCTATGTAAACAAATATAATCCCACTGTTTACAAAGGTCATAAGAAGTTGTCCTCTCATTTCATGACTGCATCAATTGCCATTGACTTGCAACATTAGGTAATCAGCAAGAATTTGGGCCCCCCTTAACTCCCTCTAAATAAGATTTTTTTTTTGGGGGGGGGAGGGGGAGGGAGGGCTTGCCACCTTCACAGCTCTTTACCCCTCATGCATATGGACAAGAGATAAAATAACTAATACACTTTTTGAATTTAGTAAGTACGTGAAGCAATCAAGTATTTATTCTCTAGCGTGTTTTTCATCAGAAAAACTTCTGTTAGGCACAAAAGGTGACGTGCAATTGTATCATGAGTTACACCACTAAAAAGCCAACTAAATTCTGCAGTTTTTGTGAAATTTGACTGCTTCTCGGGTGCTCCAGTGGGGAGTGAGAAATTTTCAACAAATATTAAAAATTTAAGTTTTAATAAATGTTTTGTGTTTTTCGCATTAAAAGGCCCTCTAAAAGTAAATTTAATATAACTATACCTATGTCATATCTTAGAAAATTTAATGCTGATTAAGAAAATATCATCGCTTTTGTTTCTATGCTAAACCAAAGTAGAGAAAACTGCCATTTTTCAGAAAAAATTTTAAAATAAAAACAAAAAAAATTCTATCTCCTCAACAGATTGAGATATGAAACTAGTTTCTGCGCCATTCTACCCCGTTTAGCATGCAGTATTACCCAATTTTTTTTTACACTATGTCTGGGACACCCTGTATATAAATTTATTGAAATTTACAACTTTACAAATATGTATATCAAGTAAATGAGCTGATAACGATTACAATAATATGTCAAAACTTGAAAAGAACTACTCATCAGTAGCACTTTAATTAAAATTCTACATTAGAAGATCTCTAGGCCATCTTCTTTTCTGAAGCCTCGGAGGATTATCGGGAATGGAGTGGGAAGCAAGTTGAGAAACTAATGGATTTAAGTGGTTATGGAGCTTACGATGAAGGGATAGGTATCTGGTTCGGGCTAAATCAGTAACATATGGAACATTAAGGTCTTTATAGATAGGTTTATTGGTGACAAAGTAAGAGCCATTTAGAATTTTTCGAAGGACGATGGATTGTAAGGATTTCATACGTGAAGAATTGGATGGTTTAATAGAGCCCAAAGCTCAACTCCGTACGTCCTAATAGGTCTAATCACAGTCATGTAAATAAGTCTTTTTTAATTAATTGGCAGGTTTGATCGTTTGTCTAGTAAATGTTGAAGTAGTCTGTAACGACGGGCAGCTTCTTGTCACTTTAGTCTTGTTTTGAAAATTTAAATTTTATTACCACTAAATCCTCCTAAAACCATAAAGATAATGTAAGTAGTTAAACTTTGGTCCAAATAGGTTCAGTAGTTTTACAATTGTAAACTATTGCGGAATAGTGCTCGCCACCTATCGGTCGATCATCAAACTTCACTGCGCACCACATTTTTATCGCTTTTTTATGGCTATAAAATTGATAATCGTCAAATTTTAATATTGGTAAACCTTCCTTGAACTATGAAGATGATATAGTTAAAATTTGGTACAGATTGGTTTAGTATTTTTCGTAGTTACTGATCACAAACGAAAAATGTCGTAAGTAAATAAATTATGGAATTATAAATAATTTTATAATTATAAATTATAATTTATTTATAAATTATAAATTATTACATAAATAAATTAATATTTATTATTAACTAATAATGAACGTTTTATTTTTTTTATCGATAAAAATCTTTTATTGTATGTCATATTTGATAAGTATTATTCTCTCAATGATATTTTCATGCATAGATGTAATTTTTAACCTGATTTACATTTCACAATATTACGATCACAATTCAACAAAATATCAGCTGAATTAAGATTTGACAATTGAAAATTAATTTTATCTGTATCAGTGTGGCATGTAACAAATAGAAACTCATTGGAATTGTATACACAATAATAATATCAGCTAAAGTTACGAGGAGTAAAATAATCCTGACGCTCTCTTACCTCGAGATTAACAACAGAGTTGTGTTTGAACGACTCTAACAAGAAATATTGCAGTATATATCGGTTGAAAATGATTTTATCTTTTAATTGGGATTCTAGTGCAATATTGTATGCAAACGTCTCATCGCCGGAATGCCGCGGAGAAAACAAATATCCAACGAGATTTTTCAAAATGCCCTATTTCGATGAAGAGCTAATCATAAATTTCCCTTAATTTGATATTTTTTTATACCAAGGGGAATGAAAAAGACTGATTTTCAACAAAAGTGTCCAATTCTGTCGAGTTTTCGAACAATACTACACACAAAAAAAAAATTTTAGAGAAAAAAACAAAACCGACTTCAAGATTAAACCTACTTACACGAACTTAACTAAAAAAAAAAAAATAAATTTTTTAATTGCTTCAAAACAAAAACCGTAAAATGAAAGTCAATGAAATTATCAATACTTATATACCTATTCACAATTTATGATCAGTTACTATATATGTTTCATTCAAGGAGATTAATATCTAGTTATTATATTAAAAGGCATAACTCCTCATTTGCTTTATTCATTTACTACATGTTTCGGAGCTTGTCATGTTGCTCCATCTTCAGGTTCTTACACTGTGATATTCTCACTGGTCATCTCATCTACACTAGATCTCAGTGTAGATGAGATGACCAGTGAGAATATCACAGTGTAAGAACCTGAAGATGGAGCAACATGACAAGCTCCGAAACATGTAGTAAATGAATAAAGCAAATGAGGAGTTATGCCTTTTAATATGATCAGTTATTTTTGGAGTCGGTGCCAGCCAAGAATGGCAGTTTGATCCTGCCTCTGCAATACACTTTCGAATGGCCGGAGACAGCGGTGTGGCGGTGATGAAACAGTGGGAGGATCTTTACAATTACCATTTCTTTTCAAATTCTGTTAGTTTTGGTTGGCACCGACTCCAAAAATAACTGATCATAAATTATGAATAGGTATATAAGTATCGATAATTTCATTGATTTTCATTTAACGGTTTTTGTTTCGAAGCAATTAAAATATTATTTTTTATTTTTTAGTTAAGTTCGTGTAAGTAGGTTTAATCTTGAAGTCGGTTTTGTTTTTTTCTCTAAAAATTATTTTTATTTTTCACTTTTTAGTGGTGAGTGTATTTTTGTTTATATAGTCAATTCTCGATCTTCAAGCTACCCTGAAAAAAAGTTCGAGTTACTGAACAAAGACTTATCATTCCACATACCTTCATATAATTGGGAAAATTGAACACAAAATAGGAGTTGAAATCACGTATATTTTTCATTAATGGGTATGTGTATGTTGTTTGTACATACATATAAAATCATTGATAAAGAAAATTAAATACCTTGTACCAATTTATCATATAACTTTCAACTGAATTGAGCTTTTTTCTGAGGGTGCCTAAAAGTAGACACCGCCTTCCACCAGTGGCGATATTTCTTTATTCTTTAGGACGGAGATTTAGTTACCTTGGAGATTTTAAATAATCATAATCATAAATATGTTTAAAATGTAAGGTTATATAACAGTGATTTTTATTAACTGTTTTTTTGATTTTTCTTAAAAAGTGCTGCATTGATTTCAAAATATTTTTTATGGGACTTCCTCTGAAGTATGCCCTACCGATATAAAAAAGAATCATCAGAATTGATTCAGAATTGACGGAGGTTCTCAACTCATCTGTATTTGTTTTGTTTTTTGTATGTTACGCGATTACTCAGTCAATTCTGAATCAATTTTGATGATTCTTTTTTAGATCATAAAAACCGTTAATAAGTGATTTTTTAAAATGTTTTTTTTATTTTTTCGTAAAAAGTGCTGCGTTGATTTTAAAATAATTTTAATGGGACCACCTCTGTAGTATGCCCTACCGATATAAAAAAGGATCATCAAAATTGATTCAGAATTGACGGAGTAATCGCGTAACATACAAAAAAAAAACAAATACAGATGAGTTGAGAACCTCCTCTTTTTTGAAGTCGGTTGAGAATAAATAACATGCTACACAAAATTGTTCTTTTCAGATGAACAGTGCCTCTGAAGGCTACAAATATGAAACAAAAATTGGTTTATCGTCATGATTCTTATAGATGCGTGTTTCTTGATCGTTTACTAATTATTTATCAGTAATTCTAATATACGAGGGTGAATCAAATATAAACGGTAATTTTCAAAATTATATTTATTGAATAATATTATACAGAAACTATACCTTCAACATTTTTCAATGTAGTCTCCTGCATTATCTACACACTTCTGCCACCGATTTGGAAGCTTGAATATTCCCTGTTCATAAAAAGACTGAGGGCGAGTTTTTAACCATTCGCGCACGTGCTTTTCGACGTCTTCATTGTTTTCAAATCGTTTTCCTCCAAGTGATTCTTTCAGGGGCGCAAAAAAAAAATAGTCACAAGGGGACAGGTCTGGACTGTAAGGAGGGTGTTCGAGAGTTTCCCAGCCCATTTCTTCCAATTTATCCCTTGTCAACAATGCGGTGTGAGGCCTTGCGTTGTCATGGAGAAGGATGACATCTCTAATGGGCACACCTCGTCTTTTGTTCCGGTAACTGGTTTTTGCTGACTGTAGCACCTGGCAGTAGTAAGCCGCATTCACTGTTCGTTGATCGTGAAGAAAATCAATGAGTAGAACTCCCCTTGAGTCAAAAAAAAAAAATTGTTGCAAGAACTTTTCCGGCTGAGAGACGAGTTTTGGCTTTCACTGGGCAGCCTTCATCCTTCCTTCGCCACTCCTTACTTGCCATTTTCGATTCGGGGGTGTAATGGTGGACCCACGTCTCATCACATGTGACGATGCGCTCGATCACTTGGAGGAAAACGATTTGAAAACAATGAAGACGTCGAAAAGCACGTGCGCGAATGGTTAATAACTCGCCCTCAGTCTTTTTATGAACAGGGAATATTCAAGCTTCCAAATCGGTGGCAGAAGTGTGTAGATAATGCAGGAGACTACATTGAAAAATGTTGAAGGTATAGTTTCTGTATAATATTATTCAATAAATATAATTTTGAAAATTACCGTTTATATTTGATTCATCCTCGTATATATTTTTTTTTTTAACCAAATTAAAAAAAATTGTTTTTTTTTTCGCTTTTTTAACCACTGTGCGTTGTATGTATCACTCATACAACCGTTATTTCCGCCACCCATTCAGTTGTCTTACTGCGTTGATTTCATAAAAAAATCATCACTAGCGAGACCTTTCTGGGACACAAAGTTGTGATCTATAAACCAAGTTCCTCACTCTTTGATGTGGTGTAGGAAAACCTAGCGATTGATGGATAATTCTGCCATAATCATTTTGTATTATCCTTCCATCCTTCAAATATGTTCGAAGCATCTCGTAAGATTCAGGATGATATTGAGAACATCAGCGGATGGGCAGTGAAAAATAAGTTACGCCTGAATCCTGAGAAAAGCAAGGCTATCCTCATCGGTTCAAAACCTTCCCTTAATTTCCTCCCTTACTATCCATTTCTTTACCTCAATAACCGTACAATTCAATTTCAAATTTCCATCAAAAACCTCGGAATCTCCTTTGATGGAATAACACTTATCCTGGAATAACCACATTTCCCAAATTATCAGAAAATCCATCGTGATCCTCAAACAGCTCCAAAGATATCGTGACTCCTTTCCCCGAAGTACCCGCCAACTTCTGGTATCCTCTTATTTTTTCACACTTTGATTACGGGTGCTTGGTGTACGGGGGGCTCTCTGTTAATCTAGGATGAGACTAAGGAGACTATCTTTGGGGTCGACAGACGGTCTCGCGGATCTTGCCGGTACAATGAGCTAGGGCGGAAAATAGGTTTCCTGATTTTCGACGGCCATACTTCCTCGAAAATTTCCTATTCTAGTCATTAAAAACCAATAAACCTTCCTATATCCTAGACCTACTTACTCTGCGTCCCTCCATTCACCACCTGAATACAAGATCCCAACCTTCCAACCTATATACCCCCTCACATAGAACTGCCTCCTTTGAAAAATCCTTGTTCACCCGTGCTACCTCTTTTTGGAATTCCTTACCTATCCATATTCGCAAAGCCTCTTCCTGAACTTCTTTTAAACATCTTTTATTTATCCATCTCCTCGATCTTCAATCTTCCACAAAAATGTAAATAATCTGTAAATGTACATAAGTGTGTTAAATTTTTTACTGTTGATTGTTTTTTATTTATTGATTTTTTTTTTCTTATCTTTAATTTTTTATTTTATTTTATTTATTTATTTATTTTTTATTTCTTCTCTCTTCTTTTTTTTTCTCATAATTTAATTTGTAATTCTGATGTGCTGATTTGTAACTAATCTCAGCCAGATAATTACACCTTTTATTATGCACTTTAATTATTCTTAGGGGACAGTCTGTCCCAGAATAAAGTTTATTTTTCATTCCATTTCATATCATTTCGTTACAATTGGTAGAGAAACAGTACTTCTAACGCATACTGAACATAAGGGATGTACTCATTACTGCTTTATACGTATGCGCCTCAAGTTAGCAGATTTAGGACGATTTAGAAGAAGCGTTGCGATTAATAAAAGCTTTAAAAGAAGTTAAAATTGAAAGAGGGCTGAGATAGGAGTAGAGGAGGTCCGAGGAGTCCGAGAGTGGAGGGGCGTGCCGGACTGCTTCACGATTTTCGTGCCCAGCGCTCACGACCGCCAGCCCTGGTAATGGTCTCATTTCCATATCCTCATCCTACTTGCTACTATTCCATCTTCACCTCCTCCCGTCTTCGTACCACCATTTCCGCTACTTAGGGTACTCCACGGCCATCAGGAGTTATAGCTGCCGGTCGTTAGACCTTCCTTAACTGGGTAGTTGAACAAACATGATGAAAAGACATTCATAATAATTTTATTCACAATGGACAACCAGTGAATGTGAAGTTACATTAAAACGAACCTCCTCCGAAATCTGTGCCTCTAACGCGAGGTGTTCCTCAGGGATCTTCTCTTTCACCAACTCTTTTTTCAGTTTATATTAATGATTTGACAGACGCTATTAATAATTCCCAATATCATTTATATGTTGATAATTTTCAAATCTACTTATCGTTTCATCCTTCTGAGATTTTTGAGGCAACTCGAAAGATTCAAGATGACATTTATAGCATTAACCAATGGGCAGTGGAGAATAAGTTACGACTAAACCCAGAAAAAACTAAGGCAATGCCAATTGGATCGAAACCCTCCCTTAATTCCCTTTCCTGTTATCCACTTCTTTATCTCAATAACGTTCCTATCCAGTTCACAAACTCTGTCAAAAACCTCGGAGTAGTATTCGATCAACATATGTATTGGAATAATCATATTTCCCACATTACCCGAAAAACATCCTTAAACAGCTCCTAAGATTCCGTGAATCATTCCCTCGCAAAACCCGTCAATTGTTAGTATCCTCCCTCATCCTTCCCCACCTCGATTATGGATGCTTAGTATATGGAGGAATGTCTGGCGAGCTTAAAGTGAAACTGAAAAGATTAATGAACTCCTTTATAAGATTCATTTTCGGGATCCCCAGGCGTTCTCACATCACTTGCTGGTATTCCGAGTTGAGGTGGCTTTATCCAAGTTTTCGGCGACAATACTTCCTTGGTTCCTTTATATTCCAATCCTTAAAGTCCAAAAACCTTCGTACATTTACGACATCCTTGGCCTTCGTTCTTCCATTCATCTTTTGAACACCAGATCCCAGCCTATAGATTTGTATATCCCTTCTCATCGAACTGCTTCCTTTGAAAAATCCTTTATTAATCGTGCAGCTTTATTCTGGAATTCCATACCCATTTCGATCCGCAATGCTCCTTCTCTCACTTTCTTTAAACATAATTTATTCACCTACCTCCTCAATTATCAATCTTCCGAAATTATGTAATAATATATTAGTGTTAGAATATTTCTTTTTATTTTCTTTTTCTTTTGTCATTTACTACAGAAAATACAGTTTTCCTTAATTAGCGAATTAAAAATATGTTTTGTTAATTTCAACAAGAACTTCAATAGAACCGTTAAACCTTCCGATTAATTACAAAAGGCGCATTTAAATATCAGTTATTAGTCTTAATTTGGCATCCGGAGTTAAGCTTAGGGGCTCCACTAAACAATCCAATTCATCTCGTATCCAATCCTTAGAAAAATCTTCAATTCTCCCTACTTTGTCACAAACCAACTTATCCACAAAGATCTTAATCACTTGAGGTTCGCATGATGGTATAGAAGGATCAATACGATTAGGATTGGTGAATTAATTGCCACTACTATTGGATTTATTTTATTAGAAAACTAGTTTCGGATACTAAGCATACATCTTCAGTTCTAAAACATACAAAATTTTCAACACATCAACACTATGTTACATGGATTATATATATTATAGTCTTCAAAAATATAAGACCAGAAATCAAATATTAGTAGGGGAAGGTGCTGTACCTGTAGACAATTTTCACTTATAAATTTTTCTAATTTTCAATGCTTTATTTATCTGAGTGGTCATTGTGCCATTAGATAAGAAATTTAAGAGGCTAGCGAACCCTGGTGTCTTTATTTTGAAAAGTAATTTTATTTTTACAGGAAATAATGTTTTGTAACTTACTAATTAGTGTCCATAGGTACCTTCCCCCTTTGTACCTGTGGACACTAGTGGTTGTACCAATGGACATTAATTTCTTCATAGGTTTGTAGGGATAATTGAAATGATTAATAGAGAAACACATCAGCAATAATTTTTTATAAAATGTACTAAACAAAATAGAATATTTAAACAAGAAAACTCAACTTGATTATTAAACTAGAAGGCCGAATAGAAAGGTGACAACAATAAATTTAGGGTATCAAATTAAATAGAAACTTAACTTATTTTTAAAACTTTTAACAAAAATAAATCTTATGTTATTATTACTATTAACGAGTGACACATTTTTTTTTTATGGAAAAAATCGAATCATTAGAGATCGTATCCATTAAAAGATGTAGGAAAATGTAATAGTTTACATAATCTCCCAGTGCCAATTATAAAAGATGGCGGTGGTAATTTTCTTTTGATATCTCTTATTTCAATTTCATAATCAGTAGCGATGTCCGGAAGAATAAATTTTGGGGTCCTGTCATTTGATGAAATTTTCTTCAAGTAGCAAATGTTGAACGTGAACGAGTCTACTTTTTCTTTGATCAAAGCTATAAAATGCTTTACAACACAAAACATAGCTACCAACATATATTTCTTCATCTTCAATTTCATTACCTTGTTCATAATCATTCATTAATTCATCCAAAAAATTACAATCTTCGCTTGATGGATCAGCCAAGATCACATTTGTGAAATCACCATCTTCACTAGTTAATAGTTTGTTAGAAATATTGAGTGGCGAGTTTTCTCCTCTTAAAAAAAAAAAGTTACACGAATAGTAGGTATCCAAATTTAGGCATTTAATATCACGCGGAATGCCTACAAACGTTTCCGCAATATCTGTAATTGAAATAATGAATTAATAAACAAAGAGAAAAATCTGTTGTACTTGTGGACACTTTAACCATCTGTCCACAGGTTCAGCTGACAATGGTGTCCACAGGTACAACTGAACATGTTGTGTGAAAAGCTTTGTTTCACAAAACCCGTAAGTGATAACTGATATGAAAACATACGAAGTTATGATATATTTATCGGACAACTCAATGAAATATTATTGCCTAGAAAATTTCTAAGTGTAGGTCTTAAAAAATTTAAAATCACTGGTTGGATTGGTCAGGATTTGGAAGAAAAAAATTTAAAAATAATAATTTCTACGAAACTGTTGATCTGACAATCTTAAAAACACACATGCAACTGCAGGGAGATGCTTGCAGCCTAACAATTTAAATTTCCCTCCTCCCACTCTCTCTTGATTAAAAATGTCCACTGGTACAACTGTGCTTTAGGTACAGCATCTTCCCCTACTCACCTGAAGAGATCTAACAAATATCTGAAGTATATCCATCATGGTTAAATGTTTGGGGATCCTACCTGGCCCTTCCTCCTATAAACTTTATTATAAATAATCCATGTAACATAGCGTTGATGTGTTGAAAATTTTCTATGTTTTAGAACTGAAGATTAATGTTTAGCATTCGAAACTAGTTTTTTTTTAATAAAATAATCCCAATAGAAGTGGCAATTAATTCATCAAACCTAATTGTATTGATCCTTCTGTACTATCATGGTGTACCTCAAGTGATTTTGATATGTTTGTCTAGTAGCTGTGGGGTTCAGTACTTTTTCTATGTAACTTCTTATCACATTCAAAATCTAACTTTTTTACACGCTGTAGCTCTGTTGGTATTGCTCGGATCGAAAAATTAACAGTTTCTAAATCAGAAATTTAATGGAGAATAATTCTGCTAATAACATTTGTCACTAGGACCTCCTGTTTAGTAGCTATATTCCTTTGAGTGAATAAAGTCAAATTTAAAACCCCTATTTTCTCTTAACTTTGTTAATTCCGAATAACCATTAATTGTTAATTTAAGTTAATTTTTTAATTTAAGTAATTTGATCCTGTAAATTAATTTTTTTGTATTCTATTTATTAAAATTTACAACTGTATACAATAAAAAATAAAATGCATCAATTAAATAAATGTGATGATAATACTAAAAATGAAACATCACTTGTTTTTAAAACAACTGCCCATTGGTAGTACTTATAAACAAGTTCTATTCGAAGCTAATAGAAGGCCATGATAAGCAGATGTTTCAGCCACAACATTGATGGACATCATCTAGGCAGATTAAAATAAATAAACAAAATACAAAGTCTAAGTCTGTGTCTAATAACAGAAAAAAATTATATGAAATTGGAGATCAAAGCAAGAATAGCGGCTGGCAGAAAATACCTCTTTGCCTAGACACCTCCGAGGGTTATCTGGAATGGAATGTGAAGCAAGTTCTGATACTAATGGATTTGAATCGTTGTGGTGTTTGCTAAATTCAAAAATATAAACTGGGAAAAACAGTAGATTATAGATTGACACATCCATGGTCTATTGTTTTTCCTATTCAGAGAGAAATCGAGTTTTTTTTTTTTTTTGGAGAAGAAGATAGTCAGGGATGCAGTCAAAGTAACACCACATTAAAGAAGGAATTCTTTAATACATGCCAATGTTTCGACCTGCGTTGCAGTTCTTCTTCAGGGCTATAATGAACACAATACCAGAGGTGACGAAAAAAATAAACAGATGACAAATGGAAAACAGAATTGCATAGATAAAAAACAATATACAGAAACCGCATAGAAAAGATCAGATACATAAATAATTAAGAATACAAAGCATCAAGGTAAGAATAAGAACAAGACAGGAATGAAAAAAATTTAAAAATGAAAAAAAATTAATTATATTATTAATTATTATTATATTTTTTTTTTTTTTTTTTTTTTTTTTTACCTTTTTTATAAAACTAAATAATATTTCATTGGGTTGTCCGATAAATATATCATAACTTCGTATGTTTTCATATCAGTTATAACTTGGCACGTATTAAAGAATTCCTTCTTTAACTTCGTGTTACTTTGACTGCATCCCTGACTATCTTCTTCTCTATTAATCATCCAGTCAACTATCCTTTTATCACTATCTTTTTTTTTTTTTAAATTGTGATTCAACCAATAAAAGTGGTTTTTACTGTGTTTACTATTACGTCAAGTATTCAGTGTTTTGTTTTGTTATTGTTTATTCTAGAGCAGAGGTTCCCAAACTTTTTGTACCACCCTCCCCCCTGTTGAAACGAAAGATTGAGGCATAAATAGTATTATGGAAATCTTTATTTTGTAAGCAGATGTTTCAGCCACAACATTGATGGACATCATCTAGGCAGATTAAAATAAATAAACAAAATACAAAGTCTAAGTCTGTGTCTAATAACAGAAAAAAAATTATATGAAATTGGAGATCAAAGCAAGAATAGCGGCTGGCAGAAAATGCCTCTTTGCCCATAGTAAAATTCTGATGTCTCGAGAAGTGTCTTGATCTGCCAAAATCACTGTCTACAAAACTATAATAAGGCCGATTGTGACTTATGGAAGCGAGTGTTGGGTGTTGACTCAAGAGAGGTTACTGAGGATTTGGGAAAGAAAGGTCCTCAGAAATATCTTCAGTCCAGTAAATAACCATGGAAATTTGGAGAGTCAGAACCAACATGGAACTGGAACAACTGATCAGTGAACCTAACAATGTTTCTATAGTCAAAGTAGGAAGGTGGCTTGCACCTGTACAAAGGATGATGGGAGACATGCTTCCGAATAAGATGATGTGAAGCAGGTTGGGAGGAAAAAGATTGAGAGGAAGACCAAGGCTGAGGTGGCTGGACAATGTCGAGGATGACCTGAGAAGAATGGGAGTGGATGGTTGGAAGAGGAAGGCAGAAGATAGACAGGAATGGCTGTCGATTTTTTGTGAAGCCAAGGCCTGGCTAGGACTGTAGCACTCAATATAATAATAGTAAGTCTGTGTCAATGATAGAACTAAGAATCTGAAATAATAACTGCCATCACAACGAGTAATCATATTGCTAGAAAAAGTAACTGGTTTACTTAAAGTAGAAAAGACTCAGATATTATTAAAAAAGACAATCGGATATAGTTAATGAGTAAATACATATATTAAGTATAACAATGTTCATCTGCCTACTGTTATTATTTATGTATTTACTCTTCAACTATATCCGATTGTCTTTTGTCATATTTTTTATCTTTGTAAAAAAAAATTATTTACATCAATTTTTATTTCTTTATTATTTTTATTAAAATTCACACCCATTTTTTTTTTTTTTTTTTTTTTTTTTTTTTTTTTTTCATCTCTTTTCATTTGTTTTTCTTCTTGCCTTGATGAAGGCTATTTGTGTATCTTGTATGTTTGCACATCCCAACAACCTACATTTTCCTTCATATATATAACTATATTATTATTATTATATTTCATGTTTAGGAACAGAACAGTTTAAGGAACATCTTTCCTTAAACCTTATACATTTTCTGTTAAAATCCCTCCTTGTCACATAGGGATCTGAATCACCTTTGGTTTTCATCAACCTTTAACACAGATCATGTTAATTTTATTGAGGCAGTATTTAGCAAGCGGTGGCCTTTGAGGAAACCAGTTATTATTCTCAACCTTTTGTCAAATCGATTACATTTTGATTAAAATATAATTGTTCTATACTTTATCCTGTATCAATCATCAATAAAAAAAATACATCAGGTTAGGAGAAAAATATGAAATACTTTTTATTATATTCAAAGGTAAACAAACATTAATAAATCATATTACAATAATGATTTTATAATTATCACAAAAACATTTATTTTTTCAGTCTATCGGCAAATAATTTTTTTTTTTTTCATTCAACAATTTTCTCGATAAACACAAGACACAGATCTGCTTTGTATTTTCTTTACACTTCTTAGCTCTGAATTCAAATAATCATAGCTTGAATATCTACAAATATTATTTAGAATCCATGGCATGTAAATGATAAAAGAATATGTCATTAATGCGGTATAAATAGCAATAGTAAAATATCTTAGTAAATGACACGGTTTGTTCGATCGGAATATAATCGAGCTGATCAAAAGACCATTGACACTAGAAAAAAAATGAGAGCTCCAGGAAACTAAAACGTTTTTAAAAAAGAATGAAGCCAAAAAAAATGATACTATGTCACCGAAACAGAGGCAGAATACTATTATCATGCGGTAGTCTTTGAACCTCACAATCTTCCAGTTCTGAAAGAGAAAAAATAAGATTAATCATCGTATTTAAAAAAAAAAAAAAAATTATATCAAGAAAAACATTCATGTTGTATATTTTTTTATTACTGTAAGGAACACTTATATTGATCAATCTATTGATACTGTAATATATAATATGATTATTTCTTTATTTGAGGAATTATCGTTCAATCTTTTAGTTACAATCATATGAAGTTATTTAGAGCTTGAAACTGATAATAAAATTTTAGTTATTTTCAATAAAAAAAAAATTATTTTTAATAAAAAGAGATAAATATGTGAAATGAAATGAATAATAAACTTTATTCTGGGACTTACTGTCCCCTAAGAATAACAATAATGCACAATTACAGGTACAATTGTCTGGCTGTATTATTTACAAGTTAAATGAATCAGTAATCATGACATATATTTTCGACAGGGAAATAAAAAATAATGATCATAATAACATAAAATACAATCGTATATAAAAAGATAAAATAATTCTAAATATTTACAAAGGGAAGCAGTTTTATGAATAGGAGTGGGTAGGGAATTACAGGAAGAGGTAGCACGAATGATAAAGGATTTTTCAAAGGAAGCAGTTTTTGTGAGGGGGTATACAGATTAAATAGTTGGGATATAGTGTTTAGGAGGTGGATAGAAGACAGAGATAATAGGTCAAGAATATAGGAAGGATTTTTGGTTTTTAGAGATTGGAATGGGAAAGTACCCAGAAAATATTGCCGTCGGAATTCAGGAAAAAGCCATCCATAGGTGGAGTGACAAGTGGGTCCCTATGAAGTTCGAAATCGACTGATATGTGGTCAGCACCATTCCGCAATAAAGTTTAATTATTTATTATCATCTTCATTGTTCTAGGAAGCTTTAGCAACAATTAAATTTACATTAATAAAAATTTAAACGTACATTTTAAACGGAAATAATACGATGCCACAATAATAGAAATTAAAATCCAACCATCAATAAATAATAAATAAATTAATGATGATTGTATTGTTGACTGTGAGTTGTAATTAAGGAGATGAAATGGTCAGGGGTGCAGTCAGGATGGATAAACACGTCAAGTTTTTAAATGAAAAATTTATATTTTGGCGTGCCGACGTTTTGACCTGCCTTGCAGGTCTTCATCCTTTTCATATATGTATATATTTATTATGTAATAAAATAATTAAATACTTTAAATTGAATAATAAAAATTTTAAATTGTGTAAACTAATACAATGTAACAATTTTATTAACAGATGCTTTTAATAGGAATTTAAAAATAAGTATAAGGAATATATATGAAAAGGAAAATGGTAAAAAATCATCATGAATTTTCCTTCATATACAGGGTGAGTACCTCTTAGCATAAAAAAAATCATTTATTTTAATTTCTCACATTTCCCCTACCTCTTCCTTCGTTAATTGTTTTGCCAACTTTATTATTTTTCTTACCTTTCTATCTTACCATTTTCCTTTTCATATATATTCCTTATACTTATTTTTAAATTCCTATTAAAAGCATCTGTTAATAAAATTGTTACATTGTATTAGTTTACACAATTTAAAATTTTTATTATTCAATTTAAAGTATTTAATTATTTTATTACAACTGTATCTTTGACTAGACTTTGCTACTATTTTGTATTCAATTATCTAATTAATTACAGATATTTTTTCTTGTTTCTTTTTCATTTTTAAATTATTTTTATTATTTATTTATTTTTTTTTTTTTTAATGTTTGTATCATCTTGATCACATCCAATTTTTGTTATTTTAGCCCTGATGAAGATCTGCAAGGCAGGTCAAAGTGTCGGCACGCCAAAATATAAGTTTTTCATTTAAAAACTTGACGTGTTTTTTCATCCTGACTGTACCCCTGACCATTTCATCTCCTCAAATAAATTAATTATCAATTTTGTTTTCGTTTGTTAACTTCTATCAATGATTTTAAAAATATAATTGTTTTGGATTTAACAGCAGGGGCGGACGGGTATAGGTTTTTGCTCTTTTTCAAATTTTTTTTGAAATATGTTCAAATGTTCAATTTTGAAACTAATCAATTAACAACATTAACAAACAATCAATTTTGATAACTCCTCAAATAAAGAAATTAGGGTGTATACAGAAATAGGTATTTAACTTCTTCTTTTTTTTTGAAATTTTTTCAGTTATAATGTAATTGTAATCAAAGTTTAAATGACTTAATTATATTCTTAAATATGCTTTACGTAAATTAAATAAAATAATTTTTTAATTAAAAATTAAATATGATGTTTCAATTTTATTTAATGGTAATAATAATGAATTTTAAGTGTAATGCCAACCTTAAATGTTGAATTTTTATAATAACTGTTTATTTGACATTAAAATATCACCGTATCCTTTCATTATTTCTCAAATTAAATCTGATATTGCAAAATTTTCAAAACTCATTTTTCACATTCCTGATTTTCTGTACTATTATATTTATAAATATATAACGTTTGATTCATTAAAAAAAAAAAAAAAAAAAAAGAAAGAAAAAAGGCAGTTACACAGTTGTACCCCAAACCCGAGTTTTTCAATAAACACTTCAGAAATTAGCTACAAAAATTGACAGTAATGAACAGCTGTTTGGGACTGTAAAATACAGAATCTCACCCTTTATGCACATTGTCTGTTTTTTTTACATAAAAAAAATTCGAGACCTGGGGTACACCTGTACTACTGTTTGTTTGATAATAACAACCTATTTAATGGGTAAAACATTCATATTCATTTAACAACAGGGAGAATCATTTTACCCCATATATACTAATATATATCTTTACCAAATATTAAATCTTACCAGCTTTAGGTGAACAACATGAGATAATAACATTGAATAACTTGCAGCTGATGTCCCAATTACTCTTTCTGGTTTATGGAAAATATTGCAGCCAAAAGCACCTAAAATATTTATAAGAAGATTATTCATTAATTTTCAGTTAGCAAATGTATAATTCCATCAAACTAAATGTATCTTACAGCAAACTAAAAGTTGACTCTCATTAGGTACAAATTTAAATGATTTAAATCCTCTACTTTAATGCATACGCTTGGAAACAGTCATTTTCAAAAACTGCATTTGTTTTCATTGTATTATTTGTTTTCTCCTTTTCTATAAATATATACAGGGTGAGTACCTCTGAGTGAAAAAAAAAAAGGTAACGGTTTGGATCGGCGACACCACCAAACTAGGTTGACCCGCGCTACACCGACCAGTTCGATCCTTACGCTTCACTTCATGTTTACATTTTTCAATAGTTCATTCCTATAACCTCACATGTAAATAATAACTTCTACAGTTTCAACTTGGATTGTGTTTTTTAGTTTGTTATATTGATATTTCAAACTTCTTAAATGTAAATAAGTGAAACAGAAGTTAACAAAATGAGTTTCATAAAGGATTAAGTGTTTTATGAATTCATGTTTTCTTATTTCATCTAAGCTTATGTGTAAAAGTGTTATAAAACTTAAGAAGATTAATTTGTACATGGATTTGGTGTTTTACATATTTATATTTGTTCTATCAATTTAAGTGATAAAATTTACAACTTGTAAAAGTGTTATGAAACTTAACAAGATTTATTTGTACATGGATTTGGTGTTTTATATATTTGTATTTGTTGTTTCAATTTCAGTATACATATTTTGTGAATGGATTCTTTGTCACCCATATTACTTTTTGTGCTAAAGTGAGACAGATTGTATAATTAATTCAATAAAACATATCAGTTTATAAATAAATGTGAGAAAGTATATCACAGGTTTTTTTTTTATGTTTTCTTATTTCCACTTCCCATGAGAAAATATAGCAGAAATTAACATCATCACTTTCAACTAGGATTCTGTCTTATATTATACAATGGCTTATAACATGGAGAATTGATAATGTGAAAATAATCACAGATTAAGAGGTAAATGACACATTACTATATAAATGTAGAACTATTGGTATAATGTTATAGATTAATGTGTTTTTAAAAAAAATTAGAAGCCTGATGATGGAACATTATCTCTGAAACATGTTGCTACAAATTTTAAATAAATAGGAGTTATGCCAAATAAATACTTAAGGATTCTGTCTTTTTTATATTTATAATTTGTTATTTTCACTTCTCTGACAGAAAGTTCATCAGGAATTAACTTTACTGGTGGTTCAGTAGTATATTAATTGTTGATTAAATTAATATTAATTCAAAATTGATTTAGTGTCTTATATTTTGATATTTCCTTATTTCCACTTTAATATTTCCTTATTTCTCATTTTAATATTAGAAGGTAAACATAAGTTAATATTACTTTGAACAAGGATTTAGAGTTTCACAGTAAATGTAGGAGAATAACCTTTCCCTTCTAAAAGCAGCGACTTGAACATCGAAATAAATCGGTACAAGGTTAGAATCGATAAAAGGTATTCTGAGCGGGTTTAGGGGTTGGTGTCGCCGATCAGAACCATTACCAAAAAAAAATTGTGTGAAACTGGATCAAAAAAAGGAAGAAAAATTCTGCAGACCTTTCTATTTCAATCCGTTGCAGATATACAATAATTCAAAGACACTTTTTAAGGAAACCACGTTTTTTTTTTGCCATAAAAGCCTTAATATCTCCACTTTGTTTAAATATTTTTCAATTTTTAAATACATTTTCGGATTAAGCATTAAATTTCCTATGAGAGCAGAGTACATGTAACCTTGAATTTTACAAACTTGGGACCTAAAGAACAGCTACAATAAGGTGAAGATCAAGCTGTTCTTTATCACTTGAGGTACACCATGATAGTATAGAAGGATCAATACAATTAGGATCGATGAATTAATTGCCACTTCTATTGAGATTATTTTATTAGAAAACTAGTTTCGAATGGAATAATCCTAATATAAGTGGCAATTAATGCATCAATCCTAATTGTTAGCTGTTTTTTAGGTTCCAAGTTTTTTTAAAATTCAAGGTTACATGTACTCTGCTCTTATAGGATATGTAATGCTAAATCCGAAAATGTGGTCAAAATTTGAATAATATTTAAAGAAAATGGAGATATTACAGCTTTTATGGTTAAAACATGGTTTCCTCAAAGAAGTCTTTGAATTATCGTATATCCGCAACGGATTGGAATAGAAAGGTAAGGTTTGCGGCATTTTTCTTCCTTTTTTTGATCCAGTTTCACCCAATTTTTTTTTTTTTTTACACTAGAGGTACTCACCCTGTATATTTAATATCATATATGAGCAAAAAGGTATAACAATGCAAATTGTTGAATAAGTGAAAGAGTTTATTTATTATTGGGTTTAGTAAAATAATCTGAGTATCACAAGAACCTAGCAAACTGTTTTCAAACTCTAGGTACAACCAAATCTTGTGGAATCAATGCCAAAGCGGCTTCGCGAGATAGTTAAAATAAAAGGATGCCCAACAAAATATTTTTTTTTATTTTTACACGTTAATATGATGAATTATCGAACTGAATGAAAATTAAAGTCTTATAAATTAAAAAAAAAAAAAAAAAAAAGTTATTATTTATTCATTGTTTCTGATAAAATATATTAATATAAATTTATTATTGGAGAAGATGATCAGAGATTCAGTCAAAGAAGGACACCACATCTAAGTACAAAGCTTTAATATGTGCCTACATTTCGACCTGCCTTGCAGGTCTTCTTCAGGGTTTTAATGAACAAAATACTAGAAGTGACAAAATACAGATGTGACAAAAAATAACGGACCGATAAACAGATGACAAATGGAATACATAATGACATGGATAGAAAACAATATATGAAAAACTGCTATAGAAAAGAACAGATACATAAATCAGTAATAATACAAAGCAGCAGGGTAAAATTAAAGACATGACAAGAATGATAAGGGGAAAGAAAAAAAAATGTAAGGGTAGTGGATAAAAGGATAATAAATGAACAATAAAAGAGGACAGAAGGAAATGTAATGTAAATAAAAAAAATAAAAAATTGAAATATTGGAAAAAGCGAGGGGAAAAATAATAAAAGTGAAGGTAAATAAAAGTAGAAAGTCTTTTGCTTTCCCCATATCATTCTTGTCTTGTCTTTAATTTTACCCTGCTGCTTTGTATTATTACTGATTTATGTATCTGTTCTTTTCTATAGCAGTTTTTCACATATTGTTTTCTATCCATGTCATTATGTATTCCATTTGTCATCTGTTTATCGGTCTGTTATTTTTTGTCACATCTGTATTTTGTCACTTCTAGTATTTTTTTTATTATACCAGGTATGCAAGTTTAAAATGTCGTTTATTTCTTAAAATATATACACAGTAATTTAAAAAAAAAAGTATAATATATTTTATTCAAAGTACTGACCCTCGCTTTCTACACATTTTGTCCATCTCTCGGGCAATATATGGATACCATTCCAAAAGAATGCTTCATCTTTATTTGAAATCCATTCATCGAGCCATTTTCGTACGTTTTCGAAATTGTTGAAGTGTTGCTCCGCCAGTGAGTGTCCCATCGATGAGAAGAGGTGATAATCAGAAGGCGCCAGGTCAGGTGAATACGGCGGGTGGGGTAGGAGTTCCCAACCAAGCGAAGAAATCGTTTCCTTAGTCAATCTGGCTGAATGTGCAGGAGCGTTATCATGCTGAAGAATGACTTTGGCGTGCCTGTGAGCCCATTCTGGGCGTTTTTTCGATCAATGCGTGACTAAAATTGATCATTTGTTGTCGGTAGCGCTCGGTATTGACTGTTTCTCGCCGGGTTTGAGAAGCTCGTAGTAGACTACTCCCTTCTGATCCCACCACACACACAGCATTGTCTTCTTCCCAAAACGATCCGGTCTTGCACTCGATGTGGATGGTTGTCCTGGCGTTACCCATGATTTTTTTCGTTTGGGATTCTGAAAATAAATCCATTTTTCATCGCCAGTTACAACTCGATGCAAAAAACCCTTTCTTTCGTGGCGTAAAAAAAGCAGCATTTCGCACACAGTTTTTCGTTTTTTTCCATCTGTCGTTCGTCCAATTCATGTGGAACCCATTTTCCAACCTTTTGAATCTTTCCCATAGCTCTCAGGCGATCGGAAATCGCTTGCCTAGTGACATTCAACTGTTCCGCCATCATTTGTTGGGTTTGGGTATTGTCTTCGTCTAATAAAGATTGCAATTCTAAGTCCTCAAACTTTTTTGGTCGATTTTCTCGTTTTTGATCAGTAACATCAAAATCACCACGTTTGAAACTTTGAAACCAACGTTCACATGTCCTGACGGTTGGAGCAACATCGCCATAAGTCTCAACAAGAATTCGATGACATTCAGATGCCTTTTTCTTTTGATTAAATAAGAAAATCATGACATGCCGCAAATGCTCTTTATTTGGCTTAAAATTAGACATTTTTAACACCAAAGAAAGGTATGATACGTCCACGTAAACGACTTAAAAACAACTGACTTTTGTAAACAAATGACTAACAAACAAAATAGCGTTTAGAGATAAGCAAATCCTTTAATAGGCTAAGAGCGCATTCTATTGGAATTAAAACGACATTTTAAACTTGCATACCTGGTAGCCCTGAAGAAGACCTGCAAGATAGGTCGAAATTAAAACTTTATTAATGTATTAAAGCTTTCTACTTAGACGTGGTGTCCCTCTTTGACTGCATCCCTGATCATCTCCAATAATATAATCCATTTTCTTTAAATATTATTCAAATTTTGACCACATTTTCGGATTAAATTTCCTATAAGAGCAGAGTACAGGTTTACCTCGAATTTAAAAAAATTTGGAACCTTAAAGAACAGCTTACAATTAAGATTGATGAATTAATAGCCACTTCTATTGGGATTATTTTATTAGAAAACTAGTTTCGAATGCTAAACATTCATCTTCAGTTCTCAGGAGGTCGAAGAGTTATCTCTTAGACTTCCTGAGAACTGAAGAAAAATTTTTAGCATTTGAAACTAGTTTTCTGATAAAATAATCTCAATAGAAGTGGCAATTAATTCATCAATCCTAATTGTATTGATCCTTCTATACTATCATGGTGTACCTCAAGTGATAAAGAACAGCTTGATCTTCACCTTATTGAAGCTGTTCTTTAGGTCCCAAGTTTGTAAAATTCAAGGTTACATGTACTCTGCTCTTATAGGAAATTTAATGATTAATCCGAAAATGTGGTTAAACATTATAAAATATTTAAACAAAGTGGAGATTTTATGGCAAAAAAAAAAAACAAAACGTGGTTTCCTTAAAAAATGTCTTTGAATTATTGTATATCTGCAACAAATTGGAATAGAAAGGTCTGCAGAATTTTTCTTCCTTTTTTTGATCCAGTTTCACCTAATTTTTTTTTTACACTAACTGCTGCATCCCAATACTGAATAACCAAATAAAGACCAAAGCAGTTTTTATTTATTAAATCAATATGATTATTTTTAAAATATCCAAAAGTTTGATTTATAAATTAATATATTTATTTCTCAAAAGAACGTTACTATCGTAGATATTACTTTAAACAGATCCACTCTTTAAGTTATTTTTTTCCTTATCATAAGAATTTATACATTATCCCGTATTTTATCAAAATTAAGAATCCGAGAGGAAATGGTTTCAATAGTTACTGTTCATTGCGTATTTTCTTTTCTTTAATACAGTTCATCAATATTTTTCATATATAGGGTAGTTTCCAAATGATTTCAGTTTATCAAATGTAAACCCTTATTATTAATATCCATTTATATTTAGAAAAATATCAAACAATTGTTGTTTTTACTATCATACAATCTGTTAAATACATCTACACAATAATAATAATAATAATAATATAAAAAAACAGGTTCATTGAGTTACTCATTAAAATTTGTATTTATAATCAAATAAATAAATTTTTTATATGAATATTCTGTATTTTAAGAATACCTTTAATGTTAGTCAAAACAGTTTAATTAGAAATAATATTAAACAATGTTGCTTTTCATTATGACTTCCTCCGATCCATCATCTTCTCGATTAAAATCAAATAAGTGTTTCTATTATTGCTAACAAATTTATAGATTATTTTTAAATATTATTCACATACCTGAGACTATTCCTGTAGTATAGACAATAAATGCTCGCAAAGTTCCTTGGTCATGTTCAAGTAATATACCAGCAAGGAGGAGGAAAAATAAATTTGGTATTAAATGATAGAGATTTGAATGGAGAAATGCATATGTTACTGATCGCCAGAATTGTTCCCTTTTATCTGGCGCAAAACATAGCCTGTCGACTAAAAATTCATTTTCCATACAAAAGCAAATCACCTAAGGAATAAATTAATTAACAGTTTAAATATAATGAATAATAATGCAACTTGTTAAAAGATATATATAAAAATAAATAAACAATCAATATTAAATGAAATTTAAGCTAAGAGAGAAAAAAGGTTAATAAAAAATTAAAGTTTAAAAAAAAAACTAGAAAAACACACTTTTATAGCAAACCTATCTAAAAAGCTAAGTGTGATGATCAATTTGCAGCAGTCCGACCTTTTAATTTTTATAGTTCAAGGTTTGAAGCTAATTTCCGTGTACTATTCCTGATTTGTTTGCCATTTTAACATAGTTTATCCAAAATCAACCAACAATTTTGGGTTTTTTGACACATCTCAGAGCAGGAATGGGCAAATTTTTACTTTAAAAATCCTATCTTGCGCAAAATGTAATGATCTACAACTTTTAGTATATAACATTTTTTGATTGTATCAGACATTTCTGCGTTATAGACTCTTAAACATAACGAAAACTAACGTTTTGTGAAAGTTGGCCAAATTCGTCTATGTTTGACAATTTATTGTGGCTAAATGCCTGAATCTAATTCAGCTTAAAGTCTTTAGACGCAAAATTTAATAAACAAATGTTTTGTAAATAAAACATTTTTTGATTGAAAATATTTTTCTGTATTTTTTTTTTTCTAAAATCTGAAAAAAGTTCAAAAAGTTTGGGTTTTTTTGCCCCCCAGACATTTTCCCCTTATCAAATTTAGTTTCATTTTTGATATTTTATTCTCAGAGCCCACCTGGACGATATAAAAACCTAAAACCTACTACTTCACCTTTTGCAAGGCAGACCTCCATTTTGGGGGTAATTTAACTGGACTAAGAGAAAACATTAGAACAAATTGTGCAATTATTGTATTGTCATTGGTTCTTGAAACGTGTGCAAATTTTCAAGTTAATCAGATTGCTGGAAATTGGTGAATATTACGATGAAAGATTCCATTACATAAAGGTGAAGTTAATAAAAGCGTATTAAAAAATATAGAAATAGAATAGAAAAATAATTTTATTCTGGGACCAAGTCCCTTAAGAATAACAAATTGTACAGAAAGAAATGATATTAGTTACATCTGGTCAGAGACATTAAAATAAATAAGAAAAAAAAAAAAAAAAAAAAAAAAAATTAAAAACAATAAAATAAAGAAGAAATATTAATATAACAATGATAATGTATACATAGTAATGTAATACATGAACAGAAAAATAAGAAAATATTCTACTAATGAAATAATAAATAGGTTATTTTGATACAATGCTACTTATATACAATATAAGAACCCAAATGTTGTATTCGGAATGAGAAAAAATTATTTTAATTGGTAACACTGATGTATTAATATGTAAATGAAAATGAAAAATGAATCGCTAAATGTGTTGCTAAGCGTAAAACTCGAAAACGGCTCGACCATTCGGCTAATTTTTTTTTTAACGTTTTTGTTTAGGCACAAGGAAGGTTTTTATCTATCTATATAAATAAAAATGAATCGCTAAATGTGTTACTAAGCGTAAAACTCGAGAACGGCTCGACCATTTCGGCTAATCTTTTTTTTAACGTTTTTGATTAGGCACAAGGAAGGTTTTTATCTATCTATATAAATAAAAATGAATCGCCAAATGTGTTGCTGAGCGTAAAACTCGAGAACGGCCCGACCATTTCGGCTAATCTTTTTTTTAACGTTTTTGATTAGGCACAAGGAAGGTTTTTATCTATCTATATAAATAAAAAAAATGAATCGCTAAATGTGTTACTAAGCGTAAAACTCGAGAACGGCTCGACCATTTCGGCTAATCTTTTTTTTAACGTTTTTGATTAGGCACAAGGAAGGTTTTTATCTATCTATATAAATAAAAATGAATCGCTAAATGTGTGACTAAGCGTAAAACTCGAGAACGGCTCGACCATTTCGGCTAATCTTTTTTTTTTAACGTTTTTGTTTAGGTACAAGGAAGGTTTTTATCTATCTGTATAAATAAAAATGAATCGCCAAATGTGTTGCTAAGCGTAAAACTCTAGAACGCCTTATTCGACCATTTCGGCTAATTTTTTTAAACGTTTTTTTTAGGCACAAGGAAGGTTTTTTCCTATCTACATAAATAAAAATGATTCGCTAAATGTTCTGCTAAGCGTAAAAATCGAGAACGGCTCGACCATTTCAGCTAATTTTTTTTTAACGTTTTTGATTAGGCACAAGGAAGGTTTTTATCTATCTATATAAATAAAAATGAATCGCCAAATGTGTATTGCTTAGCGTAAAACTCGAAAACAGCTCGACCAATTCGGCTAATTTTTTTTTAACGTTAAGTTTAGGCACAAGGAATGTTTTTATCTATCTATAAAAATGAAAATAAATCGCTAAATGTGTTGCTAAGCGTAAAACTCGAGAACGCCTCGACCAAATCGGCTAATTTTTTTTTTAACGTTTTTGATTAGCCACAAGGAAGGTTTTTTATCTATCTATATAAATAAAAACGAATCGCTAAATGTGTTGCTAAGCGTAAAACTCGAGAACGGCTCGACCATTTCGGCTAATCTTTTTTTTAACGTTTTTGATTAGGCACAAGGAAGGTTTTTATCTATCTATATAAATAAAAATGAATTGCTAAATGTGTTACTAAGCGTAAAACTCGAGAACGGCTCGACCATTTCGGCTAACCTTTTTTTTAACGTTTTTGTTTAGGCACAAGGAAGGTTTTTATCTATCTATATAAATAAAAATGAATCGCTAAATGTGTTGCTAAGCGTAAAACTCGAGAACGGCTCGACCAATTCGGCTATTTTTTTTTAACGTTATGTTTAGGCACAAGGAATGTTTTTATCTATCTATATAAATGAAAATAAATTGCTAAATGTGAGACTAAGCGTAAAACTCGAGAACGCCTCGACCAAATCGGCTAATTTTTTTTTTTAACGTTATGTTTAGCCACAAGGAAGGTTTTTTATCTATCTATATAAATAAAAATGAGTCACCAAATGTGTTGCTAAGCGTAAAAAACTCGAGAACTGTTTGACCAATTCGGCTAATAATTTTCTTACGTTTTTGTTTAGGCACAAGGAAGGTTCTTATCTATTAAAATAAAATTGAATCGCCAAATGTGTTACTGAGCGTAAAACTAAAGAACAGTAAGACCAATTCGGCTGATTTTTTTTAAATCTGCAAATCCATGCTTCTCTCATGGACAGTTGTATGTTACCTGCTCTCGCGTCGGAAAACGTACAGCTTTATTCATTTATGCGCCAAGTAATTAAACAAAAAAATATCGTGTACCACAAGGCATTACAATGAAAATACCAGATTACACTACTAAAGTCTTGCAATGTACAAAATAGAAAACATATTTGTAAGCAATCGTTGTTTATTATGGAGACATAAATCTATAAATAATGTGATCACTCTGAAATGTTTTATTACTGCGAAGGGACAATAACTTTTGACAGAACAAAGTCTGTCGGGGAGGAACTATTTACATAAAAAATCAATGTTGTGTTGTTTTAGAGAAAATAGGGCAGAACTACGTCTGCCGGGGCAGCTAGTATGTAAATGAAAATGAGAAAATTATATAAGAACGGTAATTATTGTAAGATAAAGAGAATGAAAGTAATAGTAAATATGTTGACAAAGAATAATAAAATAGATGTAGCTATGCTATATAATGGTAAAGTAAGTAAGTTAAATAATCTTATAAACAAAGAAAAATTAAATGAACACATAAAGAAAATATGAAGTTGTAAACAAAAGAAGTTTGTTGCTTAGAGGCGTAAAACCCTAAAGGTTTTATCAACCCCTATGAAATAGAGTTATAGGAAAGAATATATCAGATTGAGAAATTAAAATAGAACTAAATAAAACAATTGAATAGCGCAAGTTACGCATAAACAGTTTTTATGTGTTCTGTCATTATGTCAGCTGTTTTTATTTAGTTGTATTTAAATTTCTCATTCTGATATGTTCTTTTATTCCCTAACTAGCTGAAAGTACCCTGCTCCGCTACGGTTTAATATCATTAGAATTAAGGACTTAAGTTGTCTTTTTGATTGATTTAAGTTATCAATAAAAGCTAAGCTTAAAGTTGATAATTATTATTACTTAAATAAACCTAAAGAATTCCATTATTAGAATAATTTCAATAAGTAAATTTGACAATTTGCAAAAGTTAATTTTATATTATTTTGATAGTTCTCTAGTGAAGCTTCGAGGTAGAACTACCATCTTACCCAGCTGTAATACCAGACCATCAGCTTTTTTAATTTAAGTGAATATAGTCTTAACTTCTCAACTTTTTTGAAGAAAGTTTAGTCTTTCTGTTTCTATTTTTGCGTACATATCAAGCATAAATTGGTTTAGGAGATTATGAAATTAAAGTAAATAAGGTTCTTCACCTCCTCGCTCCACTAACATTTTGGCGTAAAAATCAACTGCAGGCACAGATGTCTTAAGTGGTGTATTGGTGTTTGGATCACACTGAGGAATGTTAATACAGTACCCATCTTCTCCATCGCAGAACATGAGACGATACTGAATCATACGCTTGATAGAACTTACTGATTCTTATCAGTTTACTAATTAAATGTTATTTTAAGAACATACCTACATATAAACCTTAAACATCAAAATGAATTTGAAATCGTTTTACGGAATTTTATTCTTCTTAAAACCTTCCTAAAAAACTAAGGAGATATAGATTAATTTAGAACATATGTTTTATTGGTAATTGTTTAATAACACCTGCACTAAAGTAATATTTATAAAAAATAAATATTATTTTGATATTTTTGGGATATTTCTTGAACCCCAACTCTGATTTAAATAAAAATTTACAAAAACCTTCCCGGGGATATACTTAATAACTTCCCAAATTTTCACGGCGATTGGATGTATGTTTTTTGAATCTATCGAGTACAGACAGACACACACATTCATTTATATATATATATATATATAGATTCTGTAGTTGATATTGTTTTGTTTTTAGCCCAGCTGCTGGCAATCAATGGCTGAAGCAAAAGAAAAATAAAATGTTTTGTTATTTTTGAAAATTCTTATTTTTTGTTACATTTACTCTTCAATATAAACCAACTTATAAATTATTAATACTTATTGCTCTAAATTGACATATTATATCACTCAAAAATATTTAGCTTAGGTATTTAACGTATAATGAAAGAATAAAGTATTTATGTAAACACTGCCATTATAACTCTACTGAAACTTTTAATTTTTTTTTTCAGACTACTTCAACATTTACTAGACAAACGTTCAAAGCTCCCAATTAATTACAAAAGACTGATATACATGACTGTGATTAGACCTATTTGGACGTACGGAGTTGAGCTTTGGGGCTCTACTAAACCATCCAATTCATCTCGTATCCAATCCTTACAATCCAAAATCCTTCGAAAACTCCTCAATGCTCCTTACTTTGTCACCAATAAACTTATCCATAAATATCTTAATGTTCCATATGTTGCTGATTTAGCCCACACTAGATACCTATCCTTTCATAGTAAGCTTCATAAGTACTCAAATCCGTTAGTTTCTCAACTTGCTTTCCACTCCATTCCTGATAATCCTCCGAGGCGTCTGAAACGAAGATGGCCTAGAGACCTTCTAGTGTATAATTTTTAATAAAGTGCTACTGATGAGTAGTTCTTTTCAAGTTTTAACATGTTATTATTATCGTTGTCAATACATTTACTTGTTGTATATATTTTGTACAGTTGTAAATTTCAATAAATGTATATTAAAAAAATTTCTTTCTTTTTAAGGGTTATGTTTATTTTTATTAAGTAAAATGAGTAGATAAATTGTAAAAGAATGTTTGTTTCTCAAGGTCACCCATATTATACATGATGGCCGATAAGTGAATTAACATCAAGAGTTAAACTAATAATATTTTTGAAAATCTTGCACAAAAACCTTTATTAATGCATTTAAAAACAAAAGATATTAACTAAATGGTTTCACGGAATGAGGTTATAACTCCAATTTTTATCAAAATCGCGACCGCAAATTTATGAGATAAGAGATAGAATACGCAATTTAATGTTTAAAGGCGATCAACCTGCTTCAGCTTTTTTTTTATACGAAAAATTATCGTCGTAAAGAATTAACTTCAAACATAATTTAATTATTTGCAGCCTCTTAAAAAAAAATTACTCTTTTGTTAAAAAAGATTATAAATAAAAAGAATAATATATAGCTGACAACATAGTAATTTTTCATTTAAAAAGCTCTGAACCAGGGAGAACATAAAACATATGACTAGTGTTCCAGATACTGACAAGGAGACGTTCTGACTTGTAACTCACAGATTTGAATGACGATTTTTGTGTGGGTAGTAGGGACCTATAATTGTACAAAACTAGATTTATAGCCGCCAATGAGTATTAGAATTTAAAAATGATATCGGTTTTTAGTTTAAAAATTTTCCTCACATATATTTTTATTTCAAATAGCATTAAAACCCTTAGATTGATGAATAATCTAAAAACAATATCAGGTTTTGGTTTTTAAAAAAACTTTCATTATCTATGTTTTTTTAAAAAGGGCTTTTTTTGAAATTTAGTGTGTTAAATCTATTTTTATAAATAGAAATCTATTTTTATTCTTAAGCAACTCTCACATTACCGTGATTTATTACTATTAAGTACTCGAAAACTTTTAGTATCATCACTCGTTTTTCCCCAACTTTGACTACGGATGTATAGTATATGGAGGACTGTCTGATGAGCTCGAGATGAGATGTAAAAGAGTAATGAACTATTTTATTAGATTTATTTTCGGGATCTCCAGACGTTCTCACATATCTCACAAGTATTCTGAAATTGGGTGGCTTTATCCCAGTTTTCGACGTCAATACTTCCTGGGTGCTCTCATATTTCAAACCTTGAAAACCAAAAAACCCGCCTATATCCATGACCTTACTCTGCGCTCCTCCATCCACCTCTTAAATACTAGAACCCAACCCATCAACCTATACACTCCGGCGCATCGAACTGCATCCTTCGAGAAATCCTTTATTATCCGCGCTTCCTCTTTATGGAATTCATTGCCCATCACAATTCGAAAAAGCTCCACTCTTACTTCCTTTAAACATCAACTATTTCTTTACCTCCTTAATTTCCAATCCGAGCAAATGCAAAACATGAATATTTATGTAATATACATTATAATAGTATACATAAGATGTATCCTTTTACAAGATGTCTCAGTTATTTTGTAACACATAATTTAATTATTAATCAATTTTTTATAATTATCTATTATTATTATCTATTATATATTTGTCAAATACCACTCACTCACTTAACACGAAATCTCAGAAACCACCGAACGGATTGGAATGAAATTCGATATGTAGATTCCTCTAGGGCCGTAGGTGCTCGCTAAGAAAGGAATTTTAAAAAAAATCGGCCTGAATCGCGGCTAATTTGCGAAAAAAAATGCGATTTAAATTTTTATTGAGTGAATAATAAAAGATTAATTATCATATGGTATTTGGATATAAGCTAAGTTAAAAAATAGGTTAGATCTTTAAGCCGCAAACTTTGACCACAAATTAAGTTCCTTATAGTTGTAAACAAACAAAAATACGATCGATGTCGAAACCTTAATATTGGTACTTTCTGTGAACTCATGGTAGCTGCAGAGGTTACTTACAACTTACAAGTTTGATTTGTTTCGTGAAGAGAAGCTATTAAAAGACTTATGTTAAAGAGGAGGTTAAAAGACCTATGTTCTCTGGTGATTACATGTAAGGCCAGTTCGATTTAGGGACAAAAAACAGATAATCTCTGATGATTCTCTTTAGTATCGTATCATGTTCTACCATGGAGAAGAAAGGTACAGTATTAACATCCCTCAGCGTGACCCAAACTCCAATACATCACTTAAGAAAACTGTGTCTGCAGCTGATTTTTACCCATAAATGTTAGTGGAGCGAGGAGGTGAAGAACCTTATTTACTTTAATTTCGTAATCTCCTCAACCAATTTATGCTTGATATGTACGCAAAAATAGAAACAGAAAGACTAAACTTTCTTCAAAAAAGTTAAGAAGTTAAGACTATATTCACTTAAAGTATGCCATAGGAAAAGCTGATGGTCTGGTATCAGAACTGGGTAAGATGGTAGTGCTGCCTCGAAGCTTCACTGGAGGGCTATCAAAATAATATAAAATTAACTTTTGCAAATTGTCAAATTTACTTATTGAAATTATTCTAAGAATGGAATTGTTCAGGTTTATTTAAGTAATAATAATTATCAACGTTAAGCTTAACTTTTACTAATTTAAGTTGTCTTCATCCTGATATTAAACCGTAGCGGAGCGGGGTACTTTCAGCTAGTTTATTATAATTAATCATCAAAGCCAGACGACTGTCCTATGTACTGTACTCATATGTTATTCTTAGGGGACAAGTAGTCCCAGAATAAAGTTCATTTTTTTCTTCTTCTTTTCTTCTAAAATTAAAATAATAATACAAACATATCAATTTAAAACGTTTCATTTATATAACATAGGTGAGGAAAATTATTAAACAAAAAACTGATATCATTCTCAGATTCCTCATTTCAAAAAACATGTAGAAACCAAATTTCATCAAAATCAAAAATTAAATTTTTTTTATTCCTAAAATTTTGTTGGATTTTTAGAAGGCTGCCAATTCATGAAAATAATTAAATAATTTTCGCTATCTCACATGTTTCGCCACTGATTGAAGCCAACTTTTAAGGTCATCTAGAAGCCCTGAAATTGCGTTTTAACCCAAATCCGGAGGTCGCAGGATTTCTCCTTGTTGAGGTATCTCAAGTTATAGCTGACCTTGGAAGTTTTTATTCTCATTAGTTTTCGTCCACTAAAATCTGAAGTAAAATTTTTATGCATGGATAAAAAGCTGAATGTACGCTGATTCTCGTGATGCTATTACTATTGTAATCGGTTGAACACAGCAACGTTCTCGAAAGTGGTAAAAAAATCAATTTCTTTTTTATTTTGATAAAATTTCACATATAAGGGTTTTTTGATGCGTTAAATCGAAATTTGAGGTCAGTTGTTCATGAAAAAAAAATTCATTGATTTACAGCGGATTTAATTGGAATTTTTTCATTTTCTTAGTTTTTGATTCCCCTAAAGCCGGGTCGTGTCTTGAGCATAACGAAAGTATTTTTATTTCAAATAGCATACAAAACTACAATTTAATTTGAAAGAATCTTTTCTATATTTTGACTGAGAGCTGAGAAAAAAAATAAAACGTGATAATCATTTTTTTTAATCGGCTCCTTTTTTTTAATGCTCATTGGCGGCTATAACTCTAGCTTTGCACTATTATAGGTCCCTACTACCTACACGAAAATCGGCATTAAAATCTGTGAGTTACAAATCAAAACGTCCCCTTGTAAGTAAAGCTGCTAGAAAAACAGCTCTTCTGTTGTGTAAAACCTTCGTAATTTGATTACTAGCAGTAATGTATTATTACCTAATATCTTTTTTTGTTCTTCCCTTCCATGCCGTTTCGGAAACAATGCGTTTTCTTGAATACAAATAAATAAAAACTATACACAATATATGCAATTTTACTAGCAAAAATAATCATTAATTGTTTTTTGTTTCTTGACATTATATATTTTATCAAAAATGCCCTCTTGTTGACGTTTAAGCACTAGGACATCATCATTAGGGACCGCCATTATCTTCGGCCCATTTGCTGCACACATTCAGAGCTTTCAAAGCTTCGTTGTTGGAGACGATTTGCCGATCCGAACCCACGAAGTCATCAGATTCGTCTTCCGGGGATTGAATTTGGTCGAGGATTTCTTCCTGAGACAGTGTCTTAAAGATTTTCCTCGCATCTTCCTTGAAGCCAATCAGTGATATCCTCGTTCCTCAGGGTAACACTTTCCTCACATTTTTCGGAAAGCTCTTGCACAAGTTGGGAAGTCAAATCTAAAGTCGAGTTTACTTTTTCAGGATGATCACCCATGACTTGTGATTTGAAAGCAGGGTGCGTTGGCCAAATCTTCCACGAACACTGGATAGTGTCACTTTTAACTTTATTCCAGCTGTGAGCTAGATCGAAAACAACATTTTTAATGTGTTTTTTTTTTTTTTTTCAATAGGAGCAATTTTTTGTAATTACTTTTTATCTACTGGATTACATTTTGGTCAATAGGTTGCAAGAGTGATGTCGTGTTTGGCAGTAGAGGAATTTGCTTATCTTCGGAGTGTAGATCCTCTTCTTTAGGGTGTCCAGGTGCGTTATCCAAAAATAGCATAGCTTTAGCAGGCAATTGATGATCTTTTGAAAATTTTTTCACATTCATTTTTTCAGATTCAGTAGTACCGAGAATTTTTGTTGTTTACGTCTCGTGGTAAACTTGCTATTGCGTTTCCCGGAAGACGCCGGATCACCGAACGTGCCAGACTAAAGCCGCGTTTACACCAGAGTTGACAACTAAGTTTTCCACAAGTTGCGGCAATTTGTTGCTTTTTCTACTAAATACAGCAACTTTTTCTGTCTTGCACTTGTGGAGACAAGTCTTCCATTATATATTAAATTCTGGTTTCCCGCGGAGTGTCGGTAAATATCAAAGAAAGTTGACAACTAAAAGTGGAAGATTTGTTGTTAAACTTGTAGAAAACTAGTGGAGAAATGTCCCACCTCCACGCACCCCGGACCTGACGTTCGGCTGACGGAGAAGTCATCCCCTGGTCCAAATCAGTAAAATACCTTGGTTTGACTCTACACAGATCTCTAACATACACAGACCACATAAATAATAAATTTGTGATTACAAAAATCTAATTTAAGTCCTATAAATAAACTCATCTATTATATATTTGTCTTTAATAAAGTGATTAATAATAAAAGATTAATTATCATATGGTATTTGGATATAAGCTAAGTTAAAAAATAGGTTAGATCTTTAAAAAACTCATTCAGCCGCAAACTTTGACCACCGATTAAGTTCCTTATAGTTATAAACAAACAAAAATACGATCGATGACGAAACCTTATAATATTGGTACTTTCTGTGAACTCACGGTAGCTGCAGAGGTTACTTACAACTTACAAGTTTGAGTTGTTTCGTGAAGAGAAGCTATTAAAAGACTTGTGTTAAAGAGGAGGTTAAAAGACTTATGTTTTCTGGTGATGACATGTAAGGCCAGTTCGATGTAGGGACAAAAAACAGATAAGAATCAATAGTTCTACCAAGTGTATGATTCTCTTTAGTATCGTATCATGTTCTACCATGGAGAAGAAAGGTACAGTATTAACATCCCTCAGCGTGACCCAAACTCCAATACATCACTTAAGAAAACTGTGTCTGCAGCTGATTTTTACGCCTAAATGTTAATGGAGCGAGGAGGTGAAGAACCTTATTTACTTTAATTTCGTAATCTCCTCAACCAATTTATGCTTGATACGTACGCAAAAATAGAAACAGAAAGACTAAACTTTCTTCAAAAAAGTTGAGAAGTTAAGACTATATTCACTTAAAGTATGCCATAAGAAAAGCTGATGGTCTGGTATCAGAGCTGGGTAAGATGGTAGTGCTACCTCGAAGCTTCACTGGAGGGCTATCAAAATAATATAAAATTAACTTTTGCAAATTGTCAAATTTACTTATTGAAATTATTCTAAGAATGGAATTGTTCAGGTTTATTAAAGTAATAATAATTATCAAGGTTAAGCTTAACTTTTACTAATTTAAGTTGTCTTCATCCTAATGATATTAAACCGTAGCGGAGCGGGGTACTTTCAGCTAGTGTTATATAAAACAGTTATTCGATTCCAGATTGCATATGTCTCACCTGTGTGGAGCTCAACTTGTACAACCAACTACCGTAAACACGAAAGGATACGAAACTTGTATATGAGGATAATCAATTATTTCCCTCGATATATAAAAATATCTACAATGCTTCACGTCTACGATCAAACAAAAACATGGTTAGAAAAAACAACAATCAAGAAAATTCCCTTATCAGAGAAATCGGTAATTACAATAAAACATCACTTAAAAGATATACGCATAAAAGAAATAAACATGTACTCCTCACTTAATCTAAACCTTTCGCGCCAATTCTTTGGCAACAAGTTTTCCAGTTGTTGTTCAAAATTTGAGAAGAGCATCGTTTTGTTGGCAACTTTTAGTTGGTGTAAACGCGGCTTAACGAACTGTCGGATTGTCAAGATTGTACTGTATTTCGTTTTATCGGTATTAATTACTAGACCAATTTCGTCATCGGTTTTTATGATCGTAGTTGCGTTCAATTTTATAGTTTCTTAGTTTTCACCTTAAAGTGCCAAATCATAGGCATAACTTAGAACCGGAAATTTATCACCTTTTCCTGTAAGCATTACCTGCAGAATGACGTATTCTAGTACTAACAAGGGGAGGACACACTCAGTCTCTCACGGATCTTGTTGGCAATTTTTTTGGAGGTTCCTGGTCAAAAAATATTAGACACGTATTTTGCCGTTCCGACCAATGGGCCCTAGAAGCCAAGAAAAAAAAAAAAAATAGCATTAAACTAATTTATTTTTTATCTCGAGTTTAAAAAATGATATCGACATGATTCTTGCACCAAGATTTTCAGTTTTGATTGCGAATTAAAGGAAAAATACAGTCGCTCCATAGATTTTGGTTTAGGTTAATTAAATTCTAAAAAAACGATTAGTTTTTCAAGCAAACAACCTCTAAAGATTTTTTCACACGAAAATTGAGGTCAGATTCTAATTCAACACCCTCAAAAACATTAAAAAACGGTTATTCAACAAAATCAAAAAATATCATTTTTTTCACCCTCTTCCAGGAAAATGAAATTTTAAAACGGATTATTGGTTACATACCTTTAAATCGTCATTACTTTGTCATGCAATTCACTGGTTGGTATCGCTGGAAAGAGGAGAGTCTCAGCTTTCTTTTGATGTATATAAATGTAAAATTCGATGAACAAAAACCTATTAAAAAAATTGGAAAATCCGAAAAAACATTTTGATTTTTAACTTGAGTTTGAAACCAGATAGGATGATGAAACCAAATACATTTCAAACGTATTACCACCCTATATTTTGTGTAAAAAAATAAAGTTGATCCGTTAAACCGTCTAAGCGTAATTCATGTTTTTATCAATTTAAACAAAATGTTTAAATAAATGCCGTTTATTTGGTCAGGCAAACTTTGAAGGTTACAAACTTTTATTTTTCTATTTGGATGAAATTTCGTATTTAAGGGTTCTCTTGAATGCTGAATTCGAATCCGATATCGGTTCTTGTGAAAAAATTATATTAAATATACTTCACTTGAAAATTTTAATTTTTTTTTACAATTTTTATTTTATTTTGCAGTTGAACATGTAAAAATATGATTGTGGTAGTTGACATAAAAACATTATAGCAATAACTGCCTCACTTCCGTTGCTGACAGGATTTTGTTGAATATAATGAAAATGAAATTCTAAGGTAATAAGCTTCAGTTATTAGAATAACCATTTTTTAATGTTTTTGAGGGTGCTGAATTAGAATCTGACCTCAATTTTCGTGTGAAAAAATCTATAGAGGTTGCTTGCTTGAAAAACTAATCGTTTTTTTTTAGAATTTAATTAACCTAAACCAAAATCTATGGAGCGACTGTATTTTTTCTTTAAGTAGCAATCAAAACTGAAAATCTTGGTGCAAGAATCATGTCGATATCATTTTTTAAACTCGAGATAAAAAATAAATTAGTTTAATGCTATTTTACTTTTTTTCTCGGCTTCTAGGGCCCATTGGTCGGAACGGAAAAATACGTGTCTAATATTTTTTGACCAGGAACCTCCAAAACAATTGCCAACAAGATCCGTGAGAGACTGAGTGTGTCCTCCCCTTGTAAGTTAAATAATACCGGATAAAGAGAATCTCCCTGTTTTAAACCCGAACGTACCTCAAACTTTTCCGAGTAAAAATCACCGATTCGGATTCTATTAAATGTTTTGGTCATGCACATCTTTACTAGATTAACCAATTTCTTTGGTATCCAGAAACGTTAAAAGTAAAATAAAAATAAACTTTAAATTCACTAAATAATCGTGTAATAATGAAATTTGTAGATTGATTTCATATTTAACACCAGCATCCCCAGTCATGGCTTCGCCCACTCTTATAAGTAATGAACTTAGATGTAACTAATAACAGATTTTTAACAATAAAAATCTTATAATGAGAATTATTTTCTCACAATATTTCTAGATATTTTCACTCAAAGCTGTAACCCGGTATTATTGCAATGATCTACTCAAAAGCGTTATTAGATAATTAATCCCTAAATCTAATCTATGAGTTGGTAATTTAGATGGACAGAGACGTTTTAGGAAGAAACTCTGGCGTATAATGGACTGCATCATCAGTGCTTACAAGCCTATATATATATACATCATAAAGTAATAGGACGATTCACAAAATTTTACATATTTAAAAACAATCAGGAAGTGTAATGAAAAATTGTTATATTTAATCTTTTCACACTCTTTCTGGTGCATCATAGTTAAAACTCGATATCAATATTAGTCATATTGAACTGCCATCGAACATGATTGGGTTCTCATATCTCTGAGTGGCCTCTGTGTCATATATTTGTATGACTTTATTCTATACATTTATTAAGAGCAGCATTTGTTTTTGTTCTTAGCTTAGCTGTTTTTTGTAAGGGTATTTCTTGTAGATGGCCGTTTGTTGTTTAAACATATTTATTGATATTTGCAACTGATATTTCAAGTGAATACAGTTTCTCATATTAAAACCGCTGATAATTAATATGCATTTTTATTTAGAAAAATATCAAACAATTGTTGTTTTTTACCTGGCAGGATCTGACGATTTTTCGAGACCGAAGGGCATCCTTGGCCATTCTCTCCTCCCACAATTAGAATTAGTTTTCGTCCTTAAGGATGCTGTTTTAAGATGGCGGAATTTTATTAGTTTTTTTCGTCCTTAAGGATAATATGTTTTAACGGTTTTTAAGTCATCCGAAGGATAACTTCGGCCATTGTTGTCCTCCAGGATACTGTTTTAAAATATTTAACGGTTTTAAGATGCCGGACTTCCGCCATTGTTGTCCTTAAAAGGACACTTCTTTGAAATATTTAACGATTTAACTGTTTTTTACTGCTGATTTAGCCCAAACCAGATACCTATCCTTCCATAGTAAGCTCCGTAACCATTCCAATTCACTAGTTACCCACTCCATTCCCGATAATCCTCTGAGGCGTCTGAAAAGAAGATGGCCTAGAGTCCTTTTAGTGTAGATTTTATTGAAGTGCTACTAGTGAGTAGTTTTTCACAAGGCATTTACATGTCATTGTATTCACTATCAACACATTAAATAAATGAAAAAAAAATTATTAATAACCAACTAATGACCCCATCTATTAAGAACATTATCATTTAGGTCTACAATATTACTTCTAAATCATATTTTATAAATATCTCAAGAAATTATTGAGGAATGAGCATGAAAATGGCATTTTCAAAATGTCGTATTGTCCACTAGAATAACGCAGGCCTTCCCGCTTTCTGTTTCGTTTCTACCCTTCTGTTTAATAAACTGTTTGTATTTAAAAGATTATTTTTTAGATATCAGAATTTATTGTTCCTCTTATAAACAAAATTTTTTATTTATTTTTTTTTTACCTCTTTTGCATTTCACTACTTGAAAATGATTCGGTCTACTCACAAGTTTAAAGGTGTTTTCGGTATAATTTCGTGTTACGAGTTCAAAAATTCGGTTAGAAAAGGGCCCGAAGAAATAGAAACATTGATAAAGTAAGCGATGACTATATCGTGAGTATGTGCACCGATCAACGATCGTTTAAAAACATTCGAGAGTATTCAGCCTTGAAGGCAAAGTGGTTCGTGGCGGGACTTCTTAATTGAAGTTAGCAAATCAAACGATGTTGACCACCTCAAAACAACTAAAATAAATCACGAGGAAATTAATTTTTATCCTTAAGCAATTTTCACATTACCGAGATTCATTACCATTAAGTACTCGAAAACTTTTAGTATCATCACTCATTTTCCCTAACTTTGACTACGGATGCACAATATATGGAGGAATGTCTGATGAGGTCGAGATGAGATGTAAAAGAGTAATGAACTGTTTTAATAGATTTATTTTCGGGATCTCCAGCCGTTCTCACATATCTCACAAGTATTCTGAAATTGGGTGGCTGTACCCCGGTTTTCGACGTCAATACTTCCTGGGGGCTCTCATATTTCAAACCTTGAAAACCAAAAAACCCACCTATATCCATGACATCCTTACTCTGCGCTCCTCCATCCACCTCTTAAATACTAGAACCCAACCCATCAACCTATACACTCCGGCGCATCGAACTGCATCCTTCGAGAAATCCTTTATTATCCGCGCTTCCTCTTTATGGAATTCATTGCCCATCTCAATTCGAAAAAGCTCCACTCTTACTTCCTTTAAACATCATGTATTCCTTTACCTTCAATCTTCCGAGCTAATGTAAAACATGAATATTTATATAATATACATTATAATAGTATACATAAGATGTATCCTCTTACAAGATGTCTCAGTTATTTTTGTAACACATAATTTAATTATTTATCAATTTTTATAATTATCTATTGTTATTATTTATTATAATTAATTATCAAAGCCAGATGATTGTCCTATGTACTGTAATAATATGTTATTCTTAGGGGACAAGTAGTCCCAGAATAAAGTTCATTTTCTTTTTTCTTCTTCTTCTTAAAATAGCTCAAGCATAGAATAGACACAACAAAAATAATAAATAGATAAAATAAATAATAATAATAATGATAAACATGGAAAAAAGAAGTTTCAATTATTAAAAATGATATCAGGATTGGTAAAAAAAAAGAGAAGATTGATGTAGAAATATTGGCCTTTGCGGATGATTTTGCAATGGTCACAGGTAAGATAACTTTTAACAAGAATTTTTGTATTTTACATATTTATAATTTTTTTATTTTCCCTAAAAACAGAAAATTTATCAGAAGTTAACATTACTCGTGATTAAGCATTATATTAATTCTGATTTAATATAATACTAATTCAACATTTATTTACTGTCTTATGTTTTGATATTTTCTTATTTCCACTTCATTATTTTCTCATTTCTCATTTTAATATCGGAAAGTGAACAGAAGTTAATATTACTTTTGACATGGATTTAGAGTATCTCCGTAAATTAAGGAGTTATAACATTTCCCCCCGAAAATTAGTGACTAAAATACCGAAATCAATCGGAAGAAGGTAAGAATCGATAAAAGGTATTCTGGGTGCATGGAGGGACTGCATGCAGCCCCTTTTCTGTAAGGTTAGCATTATTTATTTTTTTTTTTTTCACAAACTTTTTATGATTTCATATTCTGGGCTAAGATTTAAAAACGAAATAACTTTTTAAAATCTAGAATGGGGCCTTTTTAGGAATATTTTTAAATAGCCGATGTCAAAATCTGATCGTCAAGGTGACACGGGTCTGCAGAATAAATTTTGTTAAAATAGTTCGTAACCCGTATTCTATGCAATTATGTTTGTTGTTTCGGTGAAAAATCGTTTTTTTTTTTGTGTTTTTTTTCATTTATTGATATTTACTGTACAAAAACATATACATTAAGTAAATGTGTTGATAGTGAATACAATGGCATGTAAATGACTTGTAAAGAACTACTCACTAGTAGCACTTCAATAAAATCTACACTAAAAGGTCTCTAGGCCATCTTCTTTTCAGACGCCTCAGAGGATTATCGGGAATGGAGTGGGAAGTAAGTTGGGAGACTAGTGGATTGGAGTGGTTATGGAGCATACTATGGAAGAATAGGTATCTTGTCTGGGCTAAATCAGTAACATAAGGAACATTAAGGTGTTAAGGATAAGTTTATTGGTCACATAGTAAGGAGCATTAAAGATTTTTCGAAGGATTTTGGATTCCAAGGATTGGATACGAGATGAATTGGATAGTTTAGTGGAGCCCCAAAGCTCAACTTCGTACATCCAAATAGGTCTAATCACAGTCATGTATATGAGTCTTTTGTAATTAATTGGGAGCTTTGATCGTTTGCCTAGTAAATGTTGAAGTAGCCTGTAACGACGAGCAGTTTCTTGTCGTTTTAGTCTAAAGAAGTAGCTGTAAAAGAAAAAAAATAAAATAATTTTTTAACTTTACATTACGATATCCTCTCATTTTTTCTTCTTTTCCGGATACCATTTTCGCTGAATGGAAAAGTTAATTCCATAACTAACTTGAAAACGTGACTAATTTTTCAGAATAACGAGTTTACCACTTATATTTACCGAGACCACGGATGTAATTTCGTCAAAACCCATCAAAGAAAAGATTACTAACTGGTAATATTCTGCATTATTCTTCTTATAAAAATGGATGTTTATTGTGGCGAATAAGATGAAATCACATTTAATGAATTATTATCGTATCAAAATTTAAATCTTTGTTTAAAAAATAATTAATTTATTTAGTTGACACAATTTAATTATGCCATCAGAATTAGCTGTTCAAACAAATGTTGAATTAATTATTTTTCTGTAGCTGTTTCTAATGATTGCGACTTATCTTATCATTATAGAAATAATAATTTCATAATTATTATTAATTATTATCGTATCAAAATTTAAATCTATGTTAAAAAAATAATTAATTAATTTAGTTGGCACAATTTAATCATGTCATCAGAATCAGCTGTTCAAACAAATGTTGAATTAATTATTTTTCTGTAGCTATTTCTAATGATTGCGACTTATTTTATCCTTTGTGGAATTTATAATTTTATGGTTAGTAAGAACAAAAATTTATTTTAATGTACTAACTCCATTAAAATTTAACAACAAATTTATGAAAACAATAAAAATTGTACTGTCTCACCTGTATAATGCAGACGCTTATTGTGAAGGGAGCGCTTATGATTGTTGATATCACTGTTCTCTTGATCTTACTAAATCGACTGCACACTTCATCAATTCTTTCTCCATCCGATTCATATGATATGTCCTCATCAGTGACCAATTCTAAAGTTGTTTCTTTGTAATCCATAGCGAACTGCGTTCAAAGTAATGAAGAAGTCATCACATCTTGAATCGTAGACACTCACACTGAAAATCCACTGTATACAACGACTCGCGGTTTACACTTATCAGTTGTGAATTCTCAACTGACTCTTGGAGATAAAACTTATCTCTGAATATTCGATAATGTAATAGAGATTAACTGTTACGAGGTTTTTTGTAATTTTCAAAATCGTTAATTATAACAGTAAAAATTGTTTTATAGTTCTTACCTTACCTCTGATTTTGACTGATAACCTCACAGAATCATGTGTAATTATTTATTCGCCGCTCTGTGAAGAATATTGATTTCTGTTATAACGAAAATGTTTCAAAAAAATAATAGTAACAACAGTGATCTGGTACTGCTCCGCGTAACATCTGTACGAGAGTATCGCCCCACTATACTATCTACACCGCTGCGGAAGCCCCGTATCAGCGTATAAATGATACCAATATTAATAACAGCCTACGGTTACATTAAAACTAGGTTAATCATCAAAATATTATCTGTTTTTATGTTTTTCAACGAAGTTTTTCGTTTTCTCGGGAAAAAAAAATTTTCTTATATTCTGTTACAAAGGATAATGAGACTTTAAAAAAAAATTCAAAGCTTATTTCAAGGTCGGAAGAACTGTAATATACTGTATGATTTGGAAATACTTAGCATTTTTCCAGCTGTACACTATGGTGATGTAGTAACGGTGATTGTTTTGATAACCGGTTACAATGTATGATTACTCGGGTCTGTTTCGGAATAGGGAAGCCAGTGATTTTTTTATAAATAGCTGTTACATAATTAAGAAAATACGCTTTAGAAACATATGTATTTTTACAAGTAATCTCAAAAAACAAATTTCTAAATATAATATTAATAGGGCGTATAAAAAAAAAATAAATGACCGTTTTATCAAATTCCAGAGTTCAAAAGTCTGTAAATATCTTAATGCTATTTATTATTTACCAATACTTAATAATCCCTTTAAAGCATTCTCTAAGCTTGTTTACTAACACTGGAATTCTTAAAAAAAAAGCCTCAGTTCAGTTATTTATTTCAAAGAAGAAACATGGCTGACCTACGAAATTCTCGTAATTTTAAGACATTACTTGAAAAAAAATTTCACAGCCGCTGAAGATACTCGTGAAATTATTAAATATGAAGGGGAAGGTGTCCTTGAAGAGCGCACTGCGCGGCGTTGGTTTGAAAAATTTAGAAGTGCAGGTACGACGTTGGAAAGGAAGAAGCACTCCGGGCGGCCATTAATGGGTATTGATGAGGTTCTGAAGGAAGCTGTTGAGTCAAATCCGTCCACAAGTACTCGCGAACTTGTCAGGGAGTGTGGTGTGTCGAAAGATACTGTTAGTCGCCATCTTCTCTCCAAGGGGAAGGTGAAAAAGACCTGTAGACTGTTCTCTCTCGAACTTACTCCTCAACAATCAGCAGAAAAGTTTACAGAACTTCATGGGTTTGAACTCCTGCCTCATCCGCCATATAGTCCAGACCTCGCTAGAAATTTTTTATAATTTTGTGGAAGTTGTAAATGCTGTCCAAGAGTTCTTTGACAGCCATCCCAAGGAATGGTATCAGCGTGGCATCCAGCAATTGGCTAGCAGATGGGTAAAGCGGTAGATAACAACGGACTATACTTTGAGTATTAATCGTATTTTATATCAAAGAAATAATAATACAAATATTTGTTTTAAAATGTTTGTCATTTTTTTTTTATACACCCCATTATTATATGATATCAAAGACGAAAATCAGCGTTGTTCTTCAATAGTGTAATATTCTCTGCCTATGCCAATTTCCTCACGGAAAAATTTAGCTGTAGCATATTCATTTGCCAAGGAATATATAATACAATAACTTCCCTTAAAGGAAGGCGACACTTAAATGGATCCACCGAAAAACGTTTTAAGTGGCAAACATAAAATTTTGAGTAATCAGTGAAAGGAAATCATAATCTAAAGTTTTTGTTAGTTTTGTAAGTTAGATTTTATATTTAAATATTAATTTGTTATATTTACATGTATAATAACATAATGGAATACCGTAAAACGACCTGACTTTAACTGTGAGTTAACTTTGCACCAAGCTCACTAAAAAGTTTCAGTTGAAGAAAAAGTATTTTGTAGTTGTCTAAATGAGGGATATTTTATATTTCTTACTTACTTATTACAATACTGATAGGGTCTAAGGAATTCTCACACTAATCCTAGTTACCTCTCATGTTTTATAACAGTTAGTTGATTGTAGTGTTTCAACAGGTGTGATTCCTTTGTGGGAATCCTGCTTTCATCAACTGAATATTTCTCAAATCAATAAGGTATTGCTTTAATTTTATTCTATAATTATTGTAACTTAAATATATGATATTCATTTTGCTCAAAATATTTGCCAAAAAGTCATGGTATTTGAAAATAAAATAGAATCCCCTTTTGGATATGAAAGGAATGAGTTTGGACCAGTATATTTTGTCGCAAAGTGACCTCCCTGTGGGAAGAAGTCGTAGGCAGCATTGTTCCTCCTAAACAAATCAATAAACGAGGATATTTTGAAGTTAAGGAGTTAATAGCCTGGTTAAAATTTAAATTATTTGGGATAACGTTTTGCTTCTTGTTAATAAGGTTTTTGCAATCTATGTGTAAGTATATTGGCGAATGCTATTAGAATTTTTCCTAGTTATAGCTTTAAAATTTTTCAAGTCAGTGTTCATTTTTATATTTTAACAATTTTTGTTTAACTATTGCAGATTGCATTTTTCCAAAAGTGTTTTTTAAGAATCTGTCTGCAATTTATTTTATCGGTATCGTTTTGTTCCTTGTTTGCCAAAATTATAGTTGTTTATGTTATTTAGGCATTTTTTAAGTCGTTATTTTGTTTCTATATAATATTTTGTTGGGATGTTCTTGTATTTTCTGTAGTTTCTCAATAATCCTTTAAAAGTCGTGTAATTTTCTTTCTCATTTCAATGAAAACATTGTTATTTACTATCGTTTCCTTTAACAAAATCCTTATAAACACAGAAAAAATTCACTAGGCTAATCTCCAAACAATACCAAGAAATGACTTGCATCTCATATGTAACTACTATCAAGCTTTGACTTTGTTCCAAAATACGTTTCTAACGCTTTTTAAGTTTTAAAATATGGTGGTGCAAAGTCACGAGTACCCGGTTGACTTTGCACCAAAGTTTAAAAACAATAAAATTAATTATAAGTTTTGTAAATTTTGTTTTGCATTTTTAAGGTTATTATTCAAAGCAAATATATTAATACATGCATTTTAAACATTATTGATAGGTAGTTAAAGAATGAAGTTCAACAAAAATGGTGCTAAGTTACGCCGTTTCTACGGTATACATTTAGTAGGTATACTCTGTACATTTATATTTAAATATTAGTTTGTTATATTTACATGTATAATAACATAATGGAGTACTGTATCATACTATGACGTACTATAATAGAAAACCCTTAAAATCGCCACTTCGTCAATTTTGTCGCTTGGAACGTTTTTCAGTGTAATATTCCTTGGCTCTGTAGAAACTGGTGGGGACTTTTAGTATGTTTACCTTCTAACTATTCCTAACGAAGCTATGAAGTCAAAAATTATCGCATATTCCATGCACTCTACACCCCTTATTTCACCACTCATTGACTGGACTATTGGGGAAGTTACAATATCTAATAATACTTCAAAGCACACTTTAAACTTGCAAATTTAACCAGCCTTAAAATGATATCAAATTAACGATTCCGTATCGATTTCATGGAGAAATTTAAATTAATAACCGAAAAAAACTACATACATACAGCTTTCGAATAGTGTTGGAAAATCATAGTTTGCCGAACAGATTGAATGGTGAGAATTTTTTATATCTTATTGGATTTGTTACAAAATATCATACCACAACTTTACACGATATTCCGTCTGAAGCTTGGTAAAATATAATTTTCCAACACCATGATGCTCCTCCACATTATTCAAAAGCAATAAACCAACGATACCCCACATGGATTGGTGGAAATTCCTTCCCCTGTAAAAACAGACCCATCTGTCCATAAAATTCATCTCAAAAATTAGTATTCTTCAATATCATCTTCATTCAGAAGCCAACTGCAAAATGTTCATCATCATTGGGTTTTAAACCTTACTGAAAATCTAATTTTAAAAAATCCTACATAATAGTAATAAATAAATAAATTTAATAACATAAAATCCTTTGATCTGGTATCGCTTAATTGACAGTTTTCCTTTATTTTATATTAAACAATAAATTTTTTTCTTTGCTTTTTATTCCAATAAATAGTTTATGTTTAAAATAAATATTTCCATTTATTGATTATCATAATGCCTTATTTATACAAGAAACTAATTTGTATGCCAAATAAAAAAACTATGTTTTTCTGGTTTTGAAAGTAAATTTTTCCATGAAATCGATACGGAATCGTTAATTTGATCATATCATATGAAAGATGGTTAAGTTTTTGTGAGATATGCAATTTTTTGGATAGTGTTTTCAAAAAACATTGTGCGTTGAAGTATTATAAGACATTGTAACTTTCCTAAATATGGTGAAGATCAAGCTGTTCTTTAGGTCGCAAGTGTGTAAAATTCATGGGGTTTTTTTAATATTTCATTGTCTAGACAACTTTTGCCCATAATAATAAATTACCCTTAGAAAGCTGTAGCCTCAGATTAAAGATTGTTTTTATTCATTCAGACTATAGGTAATTTAAAAAGAATGACCTAAGTCAGATTATTCTAAAACCTCAGAATTTTATTTTGATATAGAATCTGATCTGTGATCTTCCTCTTCTGTTATACTTTATCCTTTATAAATATCATTTACCCCAGAATAACTTCAGAACTTAAGTCTTTTCTGCTAGAATGGTTTCATATATTCCTTAATTTTTTTGTTATAGGTTGTTTGTTCACATTGCAATCTCAATTAGGATAAAATATACTATGATTATTCTTTTCTTTGGCCCTTCAAATACTGTTCATTTGCAACCTAAGTTAAACAAATCGGAAGCGAGGGGAAGAGTTCATAATTGTTCTTGACCAAATTAAAAGAAAGATTTTTATTCATGTACTGGATGAAATTGTAAGGATTGTACATAACACAATATAAATATTTTAATTTAAAAAATTTAATCCGTGTATTAGCTATTTTGGATAAATATTTCATTGAAAAGTTCTGGCAGTAGTATTATTACATTACATTTATCTTCAATAATTCTTCCAAATTATATAAAATCATTAATATGATAATTTATATATAATTAGAATTATTAGTATTAAGAGTGTGTTGTGAAAGTACAATTTTATTTTTTAGAAGGGGAAAAATCTTCCATTAGGGAAAGCTAGTTTATGCGGTGTTTATTTTAATAACATGTTACTTTTTTTCATTGGTGAAAAGTTATTAATATAAGTGTAAACAAGTTTTTAAGACAGATGAAAGTTATGCTATTCAGTTGCCATGGTGAAAGCAATTGTTTTTCTGTTCCTTTGTCACTCTTTTATATTCACTTTATTGTAACCAATCTTTCTACAGGTTTTAAGTTGAGGAAAGTTATTTCTTCTCTTCCCCAAAATTACTTTATAGATTAATTTTATTTAAATATGTCTACTACTGGAAGTAAATAAATACAAAATTTTGATCTGTCAATTGGTCTTTTATAATAATTTTCTATCTAAAAGTTAATCATAGATTTGTTTATTATAAGTAGAATATGATATCAATATATTCTTTTCATATTCATTTATTTATTGAATAAACATTTTTTTTTATAACAATTTATTGAAATTTACAACTGTACAAAATTTATACATCAAGTTAATGTGCTGTTAACTATTACAATAACGTGACAAAACTTAAACAAAAACAACTACTCATCAGTAGCACTTTAATAAAAATTCTACACTAGAAGGTCTCTGGGCAATCTTCTTTTCAGACGCCTCGGAGGATTATCAGGAATGGTGTGGGAAGCAAGTTGAGAAATTAGGGGATTTGAGTGATTATGGAGCTTAGAATGAAAGGATTGGTATCTGGTTTTGGCTGAATCAGCAACATATGGAACATTAAGATCTTATTCATCTATTTAAAAATGAAAATGAAATGTTTTTTTATTTATTTTTTTTGCTTATTTTTTTTTTTAATTTATCATTTTCATTTGTAAATTGCTTAGTATTACTGTGAAATAAATATAAATTACTAATAATGTTAGTTAAATGTGATTTTTATATATTATTATGTTTAAACATTCAAACAACTTAAAATTAGTATCTGTTACTACATGTGTACCTGCAATCACTTCACTAAAATACTGTAAATAATAAAAAAAATAAACAGAACAAGTGCTGTGACAACTTAACATACCATCAGAAATATCAAGAGCACTGAGACGATGAGAATACTATAAATAAGATCACAGAATTTTTCCTACGAAGTCAGTTAATTGATAGTATCTAACCTACAGCACTTATTATTCTATATATAATTTATTTATTTTTTATTATATTTTATTAATTCTTTTTTTTTAATATATTTAAAATAACCTATGGGTGTAGATGATCATAGATGTTTTATGCCCTTTATAAACAGCACAAACCAACCAAAATAAACAGAACTATTGCTGTACATATATGACTGTATTGTAGTCGAGAACTTCTTACAAAATGATTTTAATATCTGCAAATAACGTCGCAATCTATCTGACGGTAACCCATAACCAAACATTAGGATACTCTGGTCTAATATTGATATTTACTATTTTATTTTTTTCATTTGGCTTTTATAGACCTTTGAGACCTTTAGTCACTTTCACCAGCCTCTTCCACCTTTGCCTATACTGGGTTATATGTTTCCAGTCAATAACACGATGTTCGGCTGCCTCCTTTTTTATAGAATCCACCCATCTCAGTTTTGGCCTCCCTCTTTGCTTGTTTCCTACCTCTATAACTTTCATTGTTTGGAAGAGAGGATTTGTCGGGTGGCTTTTTGCCACATGTCCTTGCCGTTGTATTTATTGATATAAGTCTTAATAAAGCTACTCATAACTCATTCTCAAAGAATAACATTTCTATAAAGCTTCAAGACTATTGAAAATTTATAATTCCCTTCCATCAGTACCTGTGTTGGAATATTATTGTTCACAAAATCTATGGATTTTATAATTAAATGTATTTGTTAGATTTTAATCTTCAAACAGATCTTATGTACCAATGATTCTACCACTCTAATTATACCTAAGAGCCTTTTATGCTCTATTTTATTATACTTTATTTTTTAATCTATACTATTATATAAAAGGACAAGCCATTTTTCCATTGTGATCACAAACCAATCTGTACCAAATAATACCCATATCATCTATATAGTTCCAGGAAGGTTTAGCAACAGTAAAATCAACTGATTTTTAATTATTTTATTATTAAAAAAGCAGTAATAAGTGGATAACATTGAAGTTTGAAAATTGACCAATAGGTGGCGAGCGTCGTTCTACATGAGAGGTTACAATGCTCAGGTTTTATACAGAGCTTGAAAAAAATAACAAAATTTACTTATTAAAAAGAGCTATGGATATGTGGATTCCAGTAAAGTTTGAAAATTGACAGAAATGTGGTTAGTACCACTCCACAATCGAGTTTACGATGGTAATATCAAGGGCTTTCAGTTGTAAGCACTGATAATGCAGTACATTATTGACAAGAGTTTCTTAATAGTATCTGTCCATCTAGATTACAACTCATGCATTAAAATTAAAAACTGGATGTCCAAATATGCTTTTAGGTAATCTTCAAACACCTAATGAGTGAAATTTCAACCAGGTTAAAAATTACTGCTATGCGTGAAAAGATCATTGCAGAAATAATACTCAATGTTTTACTTCAATACCGTTTATCGATAAAAAAATTAAACTAAAAGTGTATATTTGTCTACTGATGCCTGTTGTATGGAGGCTGTAGACTTGAGATGAGGCAAAGAAATTAATGGTTTCATAAATATCTTCAGACATGTTAATTTGTTACTTTCTCTTTCTAATGAACCCCATAGAGTGTATCAGGCTTGGTGGTATATCAGCTTATGGCTGTTTTTATCTAAATTTCCAACATAATTGAACGGGTCCGCCAAAAAACGTTCTAAGCGACAAACATAAAATGTTGATTAATCAGTGAAAGAAAATCATAACCTAAAGTTGTTGTTAGTTTTGTTGGTTAGATTTTATGTTTAAATATTAATTTGTTGTATTTACAAATATAATTATAAATATAATTGAAGTACTATATCATGCTATGGTGTACTATATACATTTTAAAACCTTTGAAATCGCTACTTCAGAAATTTTGTTGCTTAGAACGTTTTTCAGCGGACCCATTCAATTATCGTTTTGGTACATATTTATTCCTGTCCTTAAAAACACAAAATTTTTCCTTTATAATAATTATATCAATAACTATATGATTGTATAAATAGAAATTTGTTTTTATTTTAGTCATTTGTTTCCCTAACAATTGCTTTTTTTCTCATATAAGTATGTATGCCATTGTATAGATTGATATGTGTGCACAGATATGTGTGAACACCTATATCTACATATTATGGAAGTAGATGGACAAATATATGTTTTTATGTAATTGTAAATATTTTGTCTTATCAACATTGAAGTAGTTCTCAATTTTATCTTTTTCTTTCTATTCATTATTTTAATTTTATTTTATTGGTTTCTTTTCAATATTTCTTTATTTTTCCTGGATGCATTGTAATTATTATATAAGCTTATAATTATATCATCATATTGTTATTATTATTTCTTTTTTTTTTCTTTCTTCTTTTTCTTATGTATATATTTATACCAAAAATGCTATTTTCAATTGTACATACATATATCATCTTTTATTCATATTATTATCTTCATTTGAACTTAAGATAGCCAAATTATTATACATGTTTGTTATTCTTAGGGGACAATATGCCCCAAAATAAAGATTATTTTTTTTATTTTTTTCATTTCATTTCATTTGATAATATGGACGATCCTATACGTTCACAAAAACTTGATTGCCTACTGAATTTTTCTTTCCTCTATTATAGATTTTCTGTTTTGAAAATCTTTATCATTTCAATATTTTTGATTTGTTTATAACACCAAACATCAAGTTAATAAAATGATTTCCTTAAATATTCATGAATAATTTAAAAATATATGATTTTTCTCTAACTCTACATTAATTCATATTATAATGTTTACAAACTTTTAATGTTTCATGTTTTTTTTTGTCAGTTTTACTTATCTAGTACTGGTAAATTAAGGAAACAATTGACAGTTTTAGTACATGTAATCTTATTGGTCGAGAACAATCTATTTATTATTACATTATCACTTCTTGCTCTGATGTTGATTTTAAACGATTTTATTTCTTGAATGTACAAATAAATAATATACAGTCTAATAACTTAAGTTCAAAGGAGTGATAAATCAGTTTGAGTTATGAATAGTCTGTTTTTAAGCAGTTTGTTTTACATGATTTTAAATAGTTTTGTTCTACACAGCTTTTTGAGTCAGAGGTAATATTTGAATTTGAGTTATGAACGTTAAACATGAAAGTGTTTTTGTATAGCAGTTATAATTATACACATCAGTGCTTCTAAGTTTAGTTATTTTTGAAACATATTGAGTTGTTTGATCTAATTTTGAAACATCAATGTTTAAGAACGAAATATCAAACATTCTAAAATAAAAATCCAAGTTCATGTAATTCACCCAGGAATATTAGTATATTGAATCTAATTTAGAAATAATTTTATTTTCTATTGTGCTTGTTACAGTTTTTTCAAACTTTAAAGTTAATTACATTTAAAACTACGAAGCAGTACAGCATGAACATTTTGAGTAAACTACAAAAATATTTTAATTTTCTTTTAAACTGCATTATTTTCAACATGGAAAAAATAATTTTTTTTAGTAATTAATTCAAGTAGACGAGTTTTATTTCATCTAAATGAGGTTATTTTGAAGACAGAAATATTTACTTACAGAAATATTTATTTAAAAAGACGGATGGAAATTATTGTTATTTATTCAATAAAAAAATTAATGTGTAGTTATTCTTTTGCTTGTTAAACTGGTTACATATTTTTACCCTATTAATTTAATTATCTGTTATTTTGTCGCTATTTAAGCTACTAAGTAAATGCACCAGTAGTCTGTCATCTGTTCAACAATCTTCAGATGTTTCTTTTTGTGTAATCAAGTTATTATAGTGAAGATGTTATACTTTGAACTGTTTAAACTAAAAGCAAATTTGTTAATATCGAGGCAGGTTATTGAAATACAACTTCTTTAGTTTATCATGGGAAACATCTATATGTCATTGATGTCTTCCTCTGGCATAGTATTATTCTTGTCTAATTTTAGACTTCTTTATGAAGGTTGCTACAAATTAAAAAAATTAATCGAATTTCAAGGTTTTCCAAATATTCACTATATGTGCAGGAAAAAAGAAAGATAAAATGAAATGAAAAAATAAACTTTATTCTGAGACCTATTGTCCACTAAGAATAATATAAATGTGTATTAGGATGGTGCAATAGTTTGGCAAGGTACAATCATTTCAGAAAAAGATAATAATAGATATAAAACATGAGACATGTATATTTAAAAAGTAGAAATTACTGTTGAAAAAATGAAAATAATTAAAATATACTTAGAAAAAAGATCAAAGGATAAAAAAAATAAAATAAATAAAAAGTTTTTGTTTTTTTAATTTTTAATAGCAATTTATTGAAATTTACAACCGTACAAAATATATACATCAAGTAAATGTGTTGATAACTATTACAATACCGTGACAAAACTTGAAAAGAACTACTCATCAGTAGCACTTTAATAAAAATTCTACACTAGAAGGGCCATCTTCTTTTCAGATGCCTCGGAGGGTTGTCAGGAATGGAGTGGGAAGCAAGTTGAGAAATTAGGGGATTTGAGTGGTTATGAATATATGGAGCTTACTATGAAAGGATAGATATTTGGTTTGGGCTAAATCAGCAACACATGGAACATTAAGATCTTTATGGAGCTTATTGGTGACAAAGTAAGGAACATTGAGGATTTTTCGAAGGATTTTGGACTGTAAGGATTGAATACGAGATGAATTGGATGGTTTAGTGGAGTCTCAAAGCTGAACTCCGTACGTCCAAATAGGTCTAATCACAGTCATGTATATGAGTCTTTTGTAATTAATTGGGAGCTTTGAACGTTTGTCTAGTAAATGTTGAAGTAATCTGTAATGACAGGCAGTTTCTTGTCTTTTTAGTCTTGCATGTGGATTCCAAGTAAGACGTTTGTTCAAGTGGAGTCCTAGGTAGCGGATCTGTTCTGAATGGTCTGAAGACAGAAAGAGGAAACATAGTGAACAGATGAAAGCATACTGGAAGAAAAGAAAAGAACAAAGGAAAAAGAATTGAAATCGGTACGTGGTCCTCTGCTGACCCAATCAAAAAAAAAAAAAAAAAAAAAAAAAAAAAAATATGATAACGAATAAGTAAGAAATAATAAAGAAATAAAATAAACTATAGCTACATTAAGACTGATTAGAAAAAAATATTTACAAATATTGTATATACACACAAAAACATATAACTGTGTATATAAACTCCCCGTCAAAAGTATCGCAACACTTTGAAATAGTTGAATTTTATTAAAACGTATTTTTTTTTCATTATAAAGAAAGGTTCCGAAGTCTATAATAAACTAGACATACCCAAATTGTTATTAAAATAAATTAAAATATTTCTTCCAATAAACAAAAAAGTTAGAAAACTTACTTTTTAAAATTTTCATTTTTTAATTTATATTTAATAAGACATATTGTCCACTCTGGCTTGAGTGACTGTTTCCACTAGTCTTGGCATACTTGTAAATAACGAAACAAATGATAAACATGGACTGAAGGAAATTTTAAAAAAATAATCTAAAATTCCATCGTTTATAAATTAAGAGGAAAAAACATTTATGTGTCTAATCCTTAATGCCTCACATTTAATAAATAATATTAATATGAATATAAACCAATTATGGATTAAGGTAAAAACCAGGAAAATCTCGAGAATTATGGTTGTTGCAATACTTTTGACGGGGAGTTTATGTATACAAGTGTATATACTCACTTTCAATTAACCTTTTATTGGCTATGAATTCAAAGAGAAACAGTTAATGTCTGCACTTAATACCTAATAAATCTGATAATTTCCTCGGGTGATAAGTATCCCATGGATAAAAGTAAGAAGATTTCATTAAAAATGTCCATTACTTGTACAATTACCTTATACATTTATATTTTTATCTTTATAATAAATTACTTCTATTTTAATACTTTCCACTAATGTACCTCTTCTTAAAATTAAAATCAGGTCACCCCTCTTTGTTATTTTCTTCTTTTAGTAAAGAATTATTTGGTGATCAGAAATAGGAATATAATTTTTATTTAATGGCTATAATCTATAATAATAATATGAAAACATCACAGTATTTTAATCAATGGAGTGCATCACTTATGACAATACTAAATCATACTTAATGTTTTATAAACTTAGCTTATAACTCTCTTAAAACTAAACCTACCGACATTTCATGTGTACATATTTTTACAACAATTTCTCGATAAAAAACAATAAGGGAGGAGTGGATATTGAAAATACATTTTTGATATATTTTTTTAGTGAAAGTAGTAAAGTCGAAAAGAAAAGTAATGAATGTCGTTTCCTAGAACTTCTGCCAAATATTCTGAAAAGAAGGGTCCTTTGACCAGCCATGGTAGGTTTAGTGTTAAATAATTCTTATTTTTCTTAACTGCATGAGCTATATTTTTTTTCTTTAAAAATATTTTGTTATCACATCAATTAATTTAATTAGGTCATTATTGATAATTTTTAATTTATTGGATGTCAAACCATATCAGTGAGTTGATAACAATGTAAACAATACTAATTAATGATTACAATTTGGTTTGTTTATTACTCTTTACTATAGAAGTCAGTTAAAAAAACAAAGGAATTATGAGTCTTTCCTTTTTTATTATTTTTTTTTTTTTTTTGCATATACTTTATTAGATAATTTGATTTAATTAAATTATATAATGTTGATCAATATCCAATAACCCTTTCTGTCTTGAAAATTATATTTATTGTATCTATACTTTCACATCCTGGTTTTAAATTGATTCCTTTCAGATAATACCTAATGGAGTTGTTTATATTGATCAGATGTATTACTTTCTCTAAGTGGCTGATAAAATTTTGAAACCTTCCTTAATGGTTTTCCTTTTAACAAAAAGTTGAATAATTATATGGAAGTTTACATTATCTGAAGAGATATAAAAAAAACAAAAAACTTTTATTTAATTAATAATAATAATAATAATTATAATTTTGATGTTTTATTATGTTCTATAAGTAATGAATTACTTTTTTATTATTTATTTATTTTTTTTTTTATAAATTTTTTTGTTATCAGTTGAATCATATCATTTCGCATTCATTTATTGTTTATCATGATTATTTTTCATAGTTCTAAGCTGAGTAGTTACCAAAGAAAGTTAATAACAACAAATTGTACTTTGTCAAACTAATTATTAGTACATTCATTTCATAGTTCTCACCAACATTCCCAACCTTGTAACATTAATGCATATTTAAACATAATGATAATAAATTTTATTTATTTTTTTTCATTTAACCACACTATTTAAAAATTTTGTTTTGTGGAAGTTTTAGAAAATAATATCGACAAATTATCAATGCACCAAGTTACGTTTCAAATCAAACATCCATCTTCAATACAAAAAATTTCTTTCTTCAACCCAAAAATCATCCTAGTTGGATGATCCTGATCCTAGTTTCAAACTTTATGTCGCCTAAAAAAAGGTTAAAGGTAAGAGTTAAATTTCTTCCTTGCCACTAATAATCATTTGCATATATTTTTTGCTTTTAATATCTGGAGAAGAATCAAGAAATATCTATAAAGAAAACCACTTCATTCATATACGAGTGCTTTTCTTAAGTTACCCATGATGCAACACGTCTGCATTACCCACAATGCATATTACAAGTCACAATAAACAGCTGTGAGTGATAAGAGTGGGTTTTTATTATTATAAACAAATAAACTTTACAACTACATTATTATTAAGTCCGAATTTATAATGAACATCGGTTTACTTACAGTTTACTTTGTTAGAGGTGAATGAATGTCTTGTATTAACAGCTAACAGCTTGTAATTAATGTATGCATCGTAAATAAAACCTTTGTTACTGAGAGAAACAAAATTAAGTATTTATTTAATTTCCTAAGAGAAGCCAATAACCTTTATGCATATAAACCAACAATTTTGATAGATGTGTATCCCTCAGTTGTAAATTAAAAAAAAATAATAATTTTAGTTTTCATTTCTCTAATATATGGACTTTCTTTATTTTAAGAGGTATTTAGGTATAACGTACAGCTGTTTCTAGCCATATTCGGTATTAGTGATATGTAGTTCTCGATTCGACCGATTCGTGAGAAAAGAATCGGTATCGAGAAACGATACCCCAAAGTCGATGATTTGCTAGTTTACGTACTAACGGATGTGAAATTAACAATAAATAGGTAGAAAATTATCTCAAGACCCAATTTCTCTGTGTCTAACCTACTTTGAATACGGAACAAATCGTTCGTACTTGATACTAACTTAGTATACAATGCAGACCAATTATGTTTTCTTGACTTTCCCTTGTTGGAATTTTCTTTTTTATAGCATTGATAATATTAATTAAAATAATTGCTCCTTCCTATAGAAAGAATGCTTATCTAAAAACTAAATCAATTCGCAAGTTGCTATTTTATACTAAAGTACTCTACGCTTAACGAAGGTACTTATGGTGAAAGTAATGCTAAATGGTTCCTTAATTAAGTCAATTTCACTTGATGGATGTGAATGGACCAATTAGATTCTCTTAGCGAGAACAATGGTTTCTGCTCAGTCATAAATGTTTCTATATCATGAGCGTCTTATCTGGGAGACCTAAATCATAATTGGGCTGTAGAAAAAATCTGCAAGTATAACAGTGTAATTGAATTCGCATATTATTATAATTGAAATTTAATTCATGTGAAATTATTAATTAGTATGGAATAGAAGTAATCTGCTTTTCATGCTACTGACTATTTAATCTGTTCAAACGAAGGTTTGCTTTAATATTTACAAAAAACAACATAATTTTGCATTTACAAACAAAGTTAATTTAGTTTAAAAAATAAATTTATAAATATGCCTCAACATATCTTATCAATGGTTGTTAAAGACACCGCAAAATTGGCAGGGTCTTTTTAATGAGGCTCCCAAATAAATAAAATAAACAAAAGGGGAAAAAAATAAATGAACTAAGTTTCCGAATATTAGTATATATTTGACAAAACCGAAACTATACACCAGACATACATAATATATTTACTATAAAGAAAACAAACATTAACTATTTACAAACAATGAATTAAATAATTATTTAACATTTTGAATTAAAACTTAAAGTAACATATTAATAAAAATGATGACAGTTAAACCCAATTAAATTACTAAAGAAAACCAAAATATAAATAAATAAAATAAAAAGATAGGATATTATTGGTGAAGAGCTTAGCTGAGGGAGCGGGACGACTATGACTGGTAACAGCCGCAACGAGATGGTGATGTTCTTGATGGGCTCGATGAGTGAGGAACCTTCGCAAGATATTCAAAGATGTCGTGAACGCTGCTCGTCTTCGAAAGAGGTCGATGAGCTGGTGGTTCCACTTTTACATTCAAACGATCAATGATGGAAAAACAGCGTTCTAACTATCCGCCATCTTGTATTGCACCCCAAACAACTAATTATCAAGTTGGGCTAACTATCATATGGCCGTTGCTAGGTAACGGCCGCCAAAGCCTACAGCCGCAGCAGCGACCTCCTGTATCGCTCACCTCACCAAAAATATAATGTCTATTAATTCAATAATGAAATTCAAATTAATGCAAACACTAAAAATTAAAAAAAAATACAGATTATTGTATGGCGCTAACAAAGATAATGCAGGACCAATTTACTTATCACCTGTTGAGAGGCACCAAACATGGCAATGAAAATGTTTCGTTCGCACGCTATCTATTAACTAACGCCATTGCTGGAACTACATTGTCGAATTTCGTATTATTTCTAGAGTGTTCAAATCTGCGAGAAGGTTTATAATGATGAGATTTTGGGGAAACTTGAAAAAAAAAAATTCCCTGGCTGGGAAAAACAATAGATCATGTGTTTATCAATAATCTACTGCTTCTGATGAGGAAACTGTCGTCAAAGATTCGAACCGAGCAAAACCAACAGAGCTAGAGCGTGTCAAGAAAGACCCAACATAAAAAAATGTAGGCAAAACTTGACTTTTTTTATTCAAACCAATATAGCTCCTAAACGGTAGGTCCCAGCGACAAATGTTATATAACAAAAAGTATTCTCCATTAAATTTATAACAGGGAAACGTTCATCAAAATTTCAATCAGAGCAACACCAACTGGCTCCATGCATTTGTATACTACCTGATACTTGATACTTGATACTACCTGATGCATACTACAATATTTGTAGTATAAAGTTATATATTTAAATAAATATTTTTTTTAATAATAAATAAATATAGTTTCTTAAATGTTGATAACATTTATTTTTTATTTTTTCTTACGTACTTGAATATGGCTTCGTAATAATAATCTTTATCGATATATCAATAGTACACTTCACATTTAGTATGGCCGATTTCATTGGCCCTAGACTTGACAAATCACTTTAGCTAATGTATACAATGTTCACAGATGTTTCCTTCTTTCTTGTGGTGTCCCGCAGGGAGCAGTTCTATCGCCAGTCTTATTCTCTATATATACTGCCGATATAGTCGGCAAAAACTACATCAAGTCTGCTGTAGCTGCCTATGCCGATGACATCGCCATCTACAGCAGTAGTCTCAATGCTACGAAAGCACTACGTCAGGCCGAACAAACTTGTGCAGAGATTGTTCAACCGGCTGGACTTACTTAATATTAAAGTAAATCCCGCCAAAACGGACTGCGTAGTGTTTTCGCACCAATCAAAGAAGAGAACAACACTGCCGAGAGCGCTCCACGTGGCTGGCATGGAACTAGCTCCCTCCAACAAAATTCTTTATTTAGGTGTTCAACTGGACCGCCATCTCAAATTTTCTGCCCACATTTATCAAAAAGCCAGAACAGTTAGGAGAAAATCCTATAGACTCCATCACCTCCTCAACTCCCCGGCACTCTCTCTCAGGCTAAAACTAGCCATATATAAATCAATATTACGACCAGCTCTCCTCTACGGCGCACCGCTGTTCACGCATCTCTCCGATGGAACGCGACGATATCTTCAGGGATTTCAAGACACCATCCTTCGAAGAATTGTGAGAACGACGACGCTGCGGAAGAAGAAGCCCCCGGAGCTGCACGAAATCTTTGAACTCCCTACTATCCCGGAATACATAAAGCGGAGGCATATTAAATTTTTATTCCCTCCAGCACCTCAACAACCCTCTATTCAATAGTCTAACTCCGGCACCACCCCCTGTACGATGGCAAAAGACAGTCTGACTGTCTTCATTTCAGAACTTTTATTCATAAAACTATTTTTGATTTAGTGTTTTTTTTCAGAAGGACTTCAACAAAAGGTGTGCCCCAACACCTCTGCAGACATAGCGCCCGCTACCTCAAGCTCACACCCACTCATACAGGCCTTAAAATGTAACTCAGTTACAGCAAAAGGCATTTACCTTTCTAACTCTTTACATCTTCGATGTAAAGAGCACACACAATGTCTTTCTTTATACAGGGGCTATGAAGAAAAAAAAAAAAAAAAAAAAAAAAATTCCTTCTTTCTTTATGGTGGTCACTTTTAGAGTGTTTCCAAAGAAGTTTTAGGATTCCACAGCTGGAAGCAGGTAGTCTGTGAAGTGGCAGACTGTGAACACGGCACACTGGCGCCAAGTGTGTCAAACCCCCGTCAATGGTCACTTCTGTTTTGAACGGGTCTTAGTGAGATCATCATTTTTTTAGGGACATATTTTACAGCTACGGATAAAATGAAAAAAAAATTACAAAATAAAAAGAAATGCTATTGGAACTATCATAAAAATATTGAAAAACGAAAAAAAAAATTTGGCTGAACATCTTTTAAAAAAGTCTTTCTTAACATGTCTCTCACATACCAAACTTAAAAGACAAGAAACTGCTCGTCTTTTCCGACTACTCCAGGATTTTTTGACACACTCAACATCTGTTGGTGTAAATTGGTTCAAAAATTTGTCGACACCTGATTATAAATTTATTGGATAGCATTTTTTGTCATATAACATTTGTCACTAGGAGCTTTATGGATTCGAATGAATAAAGTCACGTTTTGCCGGTGTTGGTACTTTTTTGAGACATTCTAGCTCATTTGGTGTTGAAAAATTTGACGGCAGTTTCCACATCAAAAGCAGTAGATTATATACAGAAATATCCATGATATATTGTTTTTCCAGTCGGGGAGAAATGGAGTTGTTCTTTTAATCAATTTATTGACATTTTCAACTGTAAAAATATATACATCAAGTAAATGTGTTAATAGCGATCACAATAACATTTCAAGACTTGAAAAGAACTACTCATCAGTACTTCAATAAAAATTCTATACTCGAAGGTCTCTAGGCCATCTTCTTTTCAGACCACTCGGAGGATTACCAGGATTGGAGTGTGAAGCAAATCGAGAAATCCGTGGATTTGAGTGGTTCTGGAGGTTAGTATGAAAGGATTGATATCTGGTTTGGGCTAAATCTGCAACATATGGAACATTAAGATCTTTATGGATACGTTTATTGGTGACAATGTAAGGTGCATTGAGGATTTTTCGAAGGATTTTTGATTGTAAGGATTGGATACGAGATGAATTGGATGGTTTAGTGGAGCCCCATAGCTCAAAAATAAAATGTAAAAAATATATTAAAACGTAGTCACTGACGCTAAAGAAACAATGTCTTAAGTTTTTTAAAAATGAAGTATCGTCTACAGATCGGTCGATTTTTAAATTGTACAGGAATGCACATGTTGCTGCATATATTTATACTTTTATAATAACATTGGAATTGAAAATAAGTAAATTTCTAGCTCTATATAAGACGGTACCTTTGTAACCTCTTTCGAATGGCGCTCGTCAGCTATAGGTGGATTATCAAACTTCACTGCGCACCACATATTTATAGCTTTTTTATGTCAATATAATTTAAAATCTTTAAATTTTATTTTTGCTAAACCTTCCTTGAACTATGAAGAGGGTGTGGTTAAAATTTGTTAAGGATTGGTTCAGTAGTTATCGCGGTTAGTGATCACTAGGGACCGGATTTTTGTGCAGTAAAAAAATCAAAAAATGTGTAGTAAAAAACTCAAAACATGCAAAATCGTGCAGTAAAAAACTCAAAATATGCAAAATCGTGCAGTAAAAAACTCAAAACGTGAATTTAAAAACTTAATACATGCAGCAATCCATTTATTTACACAAATATGCAAAACCTAACCAGCCTTGAATAAACTTAAGCACATTTCGACAAACGTTTCGTTTTAGTGTTAATTCAATCTAAAATACTTTAAAATTTGGGAAAAAAGGGAAATGAAAAAAATTGTTAATTAAAAGAAATATAAAATATCTTTTCTGGAAATTTCCTTTTACGTGGAATCAAAATATAATTAAATGTTTTTAAAAATAAAAATAAATTAGTTTTTAAAAGTTTCGTGAAAATGTACGACATTATAAATTTCAAAATATTTCTCAGTAAAATTATGCTGCCTGTCACTCAATAGAATGTTCTTTAGCAAGGAAAAGGAACGTTCTACATTTATGGACGTAACAGGACAATTTCTGTAGCGATTGTGGATGGATCCAGATTATCAGATTCTATTTCCTTTCCGTTGATACAATAATTTAATTTTTTTAACGAATGTAGACGAATTTCGAAAACAAGCATCTTCCCTTTTCATTTTCAATTCGTTTTTAGCATTCTTCGAGAGTTTTAAACAAATATCAGCTCTGGATATTCATTTTTCCAGTGTTTCAATTTTGTAGAAACTCTCGCGGACGTTTTGGCATTTTCAAAGTTGATAGTTTAAAATCTTGTCAACAACTAGCCCTTTGTGCTAAATAAGAAGTGGAGAATGAAATGGGAAGCGGGGAGTAACCTTTTCTGAGGGAACGTCTTAGTTCTAGGAAGTACGTCGATCCTCAATGTTTGCCTAAATCCTCAAAGCTCCTAATTCAATACGATCATTTAAAAGCAGTAGGTCACAAATATATTTGATTTAAGCGACTTTTTACTTTCAATTTAAAACTAATTGACCTATTTAATATAAATAATTGTTATAAATGTTGCCTAATAATCGTAAGTAAAATTTTCAAAAAATAAATGGTTAAGTGAATAAAATTAGATGAATTTGGTTCAATTGTGCAATTTCGTGCAGTAAAACCCTAATTCGTGCAATTAAGCTCAAAAAGTCAAATTTGTGCAATTTCGTGCAAAATAAAATTTAAGAATAAGAATCCTTATTATATAAATGAGATAACTACTTGGGTTAGAGAGCGCTAAATCAAAGCGAACTAAATGTGCAATCAGAAATCCGGTCTCTAGTGATCACAAACGAAAAATGACTTGTCTTTTCATATAATAGTAGATATAGATAATTTTGCACAAATAAATTAATAAAACTGTTTTCGGCTCATAAAATCAGATTTCCGGTGGCAATAATTTCTGTTCCACGATAAGAATTTCGCAACAAGATCAGACTAACAGCTTAAGAGAGCGGATAAAAACTGGACGATTAAGAAAGCCAGTCATTGTGCCGCGCTCTGTTTGGCAGGCAGCTAGGCTATCTTGTCATAACGGGCATCTCATCTCTCTGTTACAGCTGTTGTCACGTGGCAAAACAAAAGCCGTTCGTTCTAAGCACTTGTTTCCAGCAAAGAACAAAACATTTTATACTGTAAGGGAGCGATCATATTCCAAATTAAACTGAAAATTGTGAAATAAAAACATACCAATTTTAAGTTATTTCACCATTCGATAGTATACAATCAAATTGTTATTATTTTGACATATGTTATGTCATTTGGCTTGGGGTCTATAGTTTTCTGAAGTAACTTTTTTTTTTTCAACCCTCAAACATGTAACATTTTGATACGCTCTACCTCTGTTGATGTTTCTCGGATCGAAGACTTGACTATAGCTTCTCGATCAGAAAGTTTATGGAAAATATTTTTTGTTCTATAACATTTGTTGATAGGAGCTATCGTTTGAAGAAGATATGGGACTTTTTTAACCCGTAATGTTTTTATGTTAATTTTAATGTTTGTGCTCGTTAAATGTTTTAATTTTAATGTAAACGTTTTTTACAATTTTGGATTTTCTGTTGATTACACTATTCTTGACCTCAATTTTACTTTACCTCAATTTTAGTTTACCTCAATATCTTCTAACCTCTGTAAGTCGAATTTAATCAAGAATGAATGACTCCTATAACTCGAACTACACGTAACTCGAAGAAAACTTGGAGTCCCGTGGAATTCGAGTTAGCAAGAGAAGACTGTACCTGATTTGATTGATTATAGAGTGTCTTAAAAAAGGATATGTATTTGGTGTGGGCTAAATCATGGAACATTATGATCTTTATGGATTAGTTTATACATGGCAAAATGAGGAGCACTAACAATATAATAAAAAAAACATAAGAATTACAGTCAGTTGAATCCCAACTTTCAGGTCGTTGGCGACTTCGATAGTTTTTGTTCAGAAAAATATCACTTGTCAGACGTCTTTTAAATCGCTTCTATTTAACAATACAAAATATTTAACAAGGAAAAAAAAATGCGTAAAAAAAGTTTCAAGAAGGATGTCAGCTAAGCTTAAGAAAAAAAGCTTGTTGGTTTTTACGCAGCTTTGTCCTGCCGTGGCATCGAACTTTTTGCCTGTAAATTGGACGCCGACGACAGACGCCTGTTGACCGGCTGTCGACAATGAAGGACTATATAAAAGACATGGATGATATGTATAGCGGTGGATACAGCCGCCGATCTAACGGAGTACGAACATGTCAATCCGCCCTCATCATGTCCCATGATGTCCGTTACCCTTTGTCTACATATTATCCGCTTCGACGTTCGGCAAACACTATCCTGGAGCATCAATCCGGGATAGGAGAGTATGATACCGCTAGCAAGGTGTTCATGGTAAGCTATCAAGTCCTAGTAAAATTTTAACTTTATTTAAAAAAAAAAATCCGAATATATGTACATAACCTAAAATGTACATTAAAAACCAAAAATACATTTATTAAATACCTCAAAATGTGTAAATTATCAAACAAATTGAAGAAATGAAGCTCATTCAATTGATACTAAGCACCAGCCATTTAGGAGTTATTATGGTTTGAATGAAACAAGTCACATTGCAACATTATTTCACCCTCAAAAATGTAACATTTTGGCAGGCTTTAGTTCCGTTGTTGCTCGGATAAAAATTTTAGAAAAAAAAAATTCTAATCTGAAATTTAATGGGAAATATTTTTTGTTTTATGAAATTTGTCGCTCGGACCTACTGTTTAGGAGCCATATTTGTTTGAATAAAAAAATTCACGGTTTCTCAACATTTTTCAAAGTTGGCGCTTTTTGATACGCTCTAGTTCCGTTGGTATTGCTTTGATCAACAATTTGACAATAATTTCTTTATTAGAAAATTAATGGAGAATATTTTTTATTATATAATATTTTTCTCTAGGACCAACCGTTTAGGAGCTATATTGGTTCGAATGAAAAAATCACGTTTGAAATACAGTGGACCCTCGTTAAAACGCGGGTTATGGGGAAATGAAACCTCCCGCGTTATAGACGTACCCGCGGTATAACGAGGGCAGAAGTATGAATTATTGGGGGTCAAAAAATAATGAAGATACACTATGATATAAACTCGGGCAACAACTAAAGTTATAATACACAGTTTTTAAAAGGAAGCAAGGGGGATTCTGTGAACCAAAAGGCAGGAATTGAGATAACTTCTCCGTACGTCATCTAGGTAGGTTACCGGGAAGATATTAAATCGACATTGTCTAACCAACTCATTTCGGCTTATTTCCAGGACGACACAAGCGATGTACACGCTCTTTCCTAAAGTTTTTTTTAAAATTCTAATAAAAATCAAACTTTAAAAAGTTGTAATATTGAAACAAAAACAATGAAACTTGGTTAGACAATCGTAATTAATTCTAAACGTCCTATTTAGTTTTACTTCCTACGTTAACAACCAGTTATCATTTTTTTCCTTTACAAACTCCTTTTAATGTTCAGTAAAATTAGAAATGTGTTAAAAAAAAACAAAAAAAAATTTAACAAGTGTAACTTAATTTTAAGAGTTCCCTTTTTCCCAGAACTTAATAAACTTAGGAACCTTTTCGTTTTTTCTCTAGTTTTTATGACTCAATTTTGTAATGAATCGTTTTCAAGTTTCCTATTGTTGGTTTTAAAACCATAATACGATGTAACCTTATTTTGTATTAATTTTAATTGAACCAGGATCGGGACCGGAGCTTGACCCGCGTTATATCCGAATCCGCGGTATAACGAGCCGCGTTATACAGAGGGTCTACTGTATATTGTAAATAAAAATTTATAATACTATATAAATAAAATTACTCACATTTTATCTACGTAATCGTTTATTCAAGACTATTATGAATGAATATTGAAGCCTTGAGCAATGTAACTCATTGAGGTAGAGGGAGTAATCCGAATTCCGAATAACGAGGGTCTCCTGTACCTTCTTTCCCTCAGGTTTTTCGAATAATCATTGATTTTTAATTTAACTTAACTATTAATTTAAGTAATTTGATCCATTTAATTCTAAAATATAAATTAAGGAAAGCTTATAGAGTTTGTTTGTGACCTAATAAAGAGGATTGAGGATTTAACGAAGGATTTAAGATTGTTAGGATTGGATACGAAAAAGAATTGGAAAGTTTGGTGGAGCCCCAAAACTCTACTCCGTATTTCCAAATTGGTTTAATTACTGTCATGTAAATAATACTTTTGTATTTTATTATGAGCTTTGAACGCTTGTCTTGTAAATGTTGGAGCAGTCGGATCTGGTGATAAAAAAAGAAACAACAAAAAACAAATCTGGATTGGTTTCCAACGAATTTATTATTTCTAATGATTAATAAATATTTAATTGTAGGCTATTTTATACTTTATTTATCATTACTCCCGAGTCTTTATTGAAATCATGGTTATTTTCTTTTAGATAAATAATGAAGTTGCAATTTAGGTCTTATTGTCGTTTGCTCTTATGTGTTCTTTTAATGTTCATTTACTGATCGTCTTGTTTTTCTCAGGTGTTGTATTTAGTGTTGTTACATTTAGTTCATTTACACCTTTTTTTCTGGAAAGGGACTATTTTGTCTTTAGGTGAAGGGAAAATAGGTAGGTAGGTAGGTTTATTGTTTTTGGACACTCAACTTCCATGGTTTTTAGTGTCCTGGTTCCTTAGTTGTTGTTTTTTTTTTTAAATTATATATTTCCGAAAAAGTTATGTTGTTTCAAAAATGTGATAATTTTGTCGATGTTGTATTTGTTATCTCCAAGCATTACCGAGAGTCTTCTTTCCAGCCGTTCCTGTTCAAAAAAAGTTTCGTAAAGCGGGTATTCCTCCAGAATATGTCTGATCGTTATTATAATAAAAGGCATAACTCCTCATTTGCTTTATTCATTTACTACATGTTTCGGAGCTTGTCATGTTGCTCCATCTTCAGGTTCTTACACTGTGATATTCTCACTGGTCATCCTATCTACACTGACACCACTGGGCAATGTTCAGTGTAGATAGGATGACCAGTGAGAATATCACAGTGTAAGAACCTGAAGATGGAGCAACATGACAAGCTCCGAAACATGTAGTAAATGAATAAAGCAAATGAGGAGTTATGCCTTTTATTATAATAACTAGATATTAATCTCCTTGAATGAAACATATATAGTCTGATCGTTAGTTGGCACTGGCAGTATAAACATTTCGGTGAGGCCACGTGTATATAAGGTAGCCACGTGTGAGGCGAGTATGGCCAATTCTCAATCTAGTGATCACTACTTCTTCTCTTCTGTTTCTCCGATACGATGTATACCACTGTTTGATGTTACTTTTAATTTCTTTTAATTTATTATTTTCCTGGATTTCATGCCATAAATCCATCCAAGTACACCTGGCAAAATACTTTAAAAAAATGCAAACGTCCGAAGGGGTATAGATTGTTTTGATTTCTAGCGAGGAAATATCTGCTTGCTTGGCTGCTTCGTCCGCGGCTTCATTCCCTTTTATCCCCACATGGGATGGTATCCAGATAAGGACCAAGTTCTTTTGTGAATCTTTTAACATTGAGGCATACGACTGTACCTTTCTTATGACTGGATCCTTCGTATATATGTTAAGAAAAGATATTATGGCAGAAAGGGAATCAGTAAATATGGCAACATTTTTTTCTTCCAGGTGCATAGCGTAATGTAACGCCGCAGTAACCGCCCAGCATTCCGTTGTAAAGTTATTTGTGATTGGCGGAAGTTTGTATTTCAAAATCGTAGTGTCCAAAACAACGGAACACCCAACATTGTTATTTGATTTTGAGCCATCTGTAAATATGAGTTTAAAGTTGTTGTATTTTCTTTTATTTTGTTAAATTCCGTTAAGTATATTATATCTGAGGTGCTAATTTTCGAATATTTTTTGAGTGTTAAATTGGATAGTGTTAAATTGTTGGAAGAGAAAATAGATGAAAATGGTTTATCTATTTTAAATTCAGGGTTTAAACCTAATTATCTTAATGATGGTTGTATTGTTGACTGTGAGTTTTAACTAAGGAGATGAATTTGTCAGGGGTGCAGTCAAGGTTGAATAAACACAGCCAGTTTTTAAATGAAAAACTTATATTTTGGCGTGCCAACTAATTATCTTAATTTCTTTCCTACTTTGGTGGAAATTGGGTCGTAAAATGGGATCAAAATATATTTCTTCGGTGTAGCTTTGTCCTCTGGGGTAGTCGCGCCGCTTGCTATTGTTTTTATTATTGTATTATTGTGTTATTAGTTTATTGTTCTTTTATTATTATTTTCTGTTTGTTATTATTATTATTATTTGTAAAAAGTGTTATTTTTTAAAGTTCTATTGTGATAAATTTTGTTGAAAGTGTGTTTAGTGAACCTGACAACACTGAGTGCCTATATAAACAGATGATTACCTTCCCTAGTTCTACCCTCTCCTCACCCGCCTTTCAGATGGGACTAGACGGCACCTGCAGCGGTTCCAGGACTCCATGCTGAAGAAGATGACGAGGACCACATCCCTGAAGAAGAAGAAGACAGAAGACCTTCACGAGATCTTCGATCTTCCCACCGTTCCAGAATTCATTCAGCGCAGACACGTCAAGTTCCTGGACTCCCTGCAGTTCTTGACAAACCCCCTCTTCAAGACATTAACACCAGCGCCACCCCCGGTCCGCTGGCAACAAACGGACCGCAATGAAGACAGCAACTTGGACCAATGAGAGCCCACTGGACCAACGGACCAATCAGAGCCCACCGGACCAACGGGCCAATCAGGTGCCACTGGCCACAGGTCAGAAATGTGACCTCAAAGACATTTTCCTTTAGTTATTTTAGTTAAATTAAATAGTGATATTTTTAGTTAGTATAGTTATTAAAAAAAAAAAAAAAAAAAAAAAAATTTAATTAGTTTTTAAGTTGAACAACAAGGTTTAGGTGAGCCCCATCACCTAAACATTATCTTTCTGCTCAATAAATAAAACATCAGAACAATTCAACAAAACTTTCTGTAGGCCTTACAGTGCACACAGTGCAGAAAAAGGCCATACCTTAAGAAATCAACAAACACATGTATACATCTAATAGGGGCTTAGAAAAAAAAAAAAAAAGAAAAAAAAAAAAAAAAAAAAAAAAAAAAAAAAAAAACCTAGTTCTAGTTAAGCTATTATAGTTGTTTTGTTTGTTTATTTCGTTTAACGTCACTTTATGCTGCTATGGCTAATCGGACAATGCTACGGTGGGAGTCCTAAATTTTGCCTATCCAGGTATAATTAGGATAGGGATCTTTAACGAGTACCTGACATCGCACAGGCTCGGGACCCCCATTTTACGTCCCTTCCGAAGGACGGCATAGCTAAGGATTTTTTACTCCCTTTAAAAAATCCTAAGGTCATCTGCCGGGATGCGAACCCGCAATCTTGGGTTTAGTAGGTTACTATGCTAACCACTACACCACAGGTGACCCCGTTATAGTTGTTTTTGTTTTTGTGTTCTGTGCATTATTCTGTAATAAAACCTATAAATTGAGTTTGTGAATTGTTAAACTTTAATCATTAGAACAGAAAAGGTCTGTAGCGAATAGTCACTGTTAAAGAGACTATTCAGGGGGTGTTTGTTGTTTATGAATAATTTTTTAACCATTTTTTTTTTTAAATTTGTTTATAAAAAAAAAAAAAAAAAAAAAAAAAAAAAAAAAAAAAAAAAAAAAAAAAAAAAAAAATTATTATATGTCCCATATAACCTAAAAACAAATTCCCAAAATTTAACCCACTCTCCACTTTCTACTTCTATTCTTGATATCTTAAAAATTCCGTTTTGCCTCTTCAGGTGAGAACAAATATATTAGCTTTCTCGTCTTACATTTTTGAAAACTTCAGTACATATATAATCCATGTAACATAGTGCAGATGTTTGGAAAATTTTGTATGTTTTAAAGCTGAAGATAAATGTTTAGCATTCGAAACTATTTTTAAAATAAAGTAATTCCAAAAGAAGTAGCAAATAATTCATCATCCCTAATTGTTTTGATCCATCTATACAGTTATGCGTACCTCAAGTGATCCTCAAGGTTGTTTAGTTCGTCCAGTTTTTGGTTACTTTTTATGCGACAAATGCCTTGTTCACAGATAATACAATTCCGAGAAAGTAAGGGAATAAGAGAGGGTAGGTACAGTGGGCCCTCGTTATAACGCGGGTTAAGGGGAAATGAAACCTCCAGCGTTATAGACGTACCCGCGGTATAACAAGGGCAGAAGTATGAATTATTGGGGGTCAAAAAATAATGAAAATGAACTATGATATAAACTCCGGAAACAACTAAAGGAATAATACACAGTTTTTAAAAAGGAAGTGAAGGGGATTCTGTGAACCAAGAAGGCAAAAATAGAGACAACTTCTCCGTACGTCATCTAGGTAGGTTACCGGGAAGATATTCAATCGACATTATCTAAGCAACACATTTCGGCTTATTTCCAGGACGACACAAGCGATGTACACACTCTTTCCTAAAGTTTTTTTTTAAAATTCTAATAAAAATCAAACTTTAAAAAGTTGTAATATTGAAACAAAAACAATGAAACTTGGTTAGACAATGGTAATTCATTCTAAACGTTCTATTTAGTTTTACCAGGTATGCAAGTTTAAAATGTCGTTTATTTCTTAAAATATATACACAGTAATTTAAAAAAAAGTATAATATATTTTATTCAAAGTACTGACCCTCGCTTTCTACACATTTTGTCTATCTCTCGGGCAATATATGGATACCATTCCAAAAGAATGCTTCATCTTTATTTGAAATCCATTCATCGAGCCATTTTCGTACGTTTTCGAAATTGTTGAAGTGTTGCTCCGCCAATGAGTGTCCCATCGATGAGAAGAGGTGATAATCAGAAGGCGCCAGGTCAGGTGAATACGGCGGGTGGGGTAGGAGTTCCCAACCAAGCGAAGAAATCGTTTCCTTAGTCAATCTGGCTGAATGTGCAGGAGCGTTATCATGCTGAAGAATGACTTTGGCGTGCCTGTGAGCCCATTCTGGGCGTTTTTCGATCAATGCGTGACTCAAATTGATCATTTGTTGTCGGTAGCGCTCGGTATTGACTGTTTCGCCGGGTTTGAGAAGCTCGTAGTAGACTACTCCCTTCTGATCCCACCACACACACAGCATTGTCTTCTTCCCAAAACGATCCGGTCTTGCACTCGATGTGGATGGTTGTCCTGGCGTTACCCATGATTTTTTTCGTTTGGGATTCTGAAAATAAATCCATTTTTCATCGCCAGTTACAACTCGATGCAAAAAACCCTTTCTTTCGTGGCGTAAAAGCAGCATTTCGCACACAGTTTTTCGTTTTTTTTTTTCCATCTGTCGTTCGTCCAATTCATGTGGAACCCATTTTCCAACCTTTTGAATCTTTCCCATAGCTCTCAGGCGATCGGAAATGGCTTGCCTAGTGACATTCAACTGTTCTGCCATCATTTGTTGGGTTTGGGTATTGTCTTCGTCTAATAAAGATTGCAATTCGAAGTCCTCAAACTTTTTTGGTCGATTTTCTCGTTTTTGATCAGTAACATCAAAATCACCACGTTTGAAACTTTGAAACAAACGTTCACATGTCCTGACGGTTGGAGCAACATCGCCATAAGTCTCAACAAGAATTCGATGACATTCAGATGCCTTTTTCTTTTGATTAAATAAGAAAATCATGACATGCCGCGAATGCTCTTTATTTGGCTAAAAATTAGACATTTTTAACACCAAAGAAAGGTATGATACGTCCACGTAAACGACTTAAAAACATGACTTTTGTAAACAAATGACTAACAAACAAAATAGCGTTTAGAGATAAGCAAATCCTTCAATAGGCTAAGAGCGCATTCTATTGGAATTAAAACGACATTTTAAACTTGCATACCTGGTACTTCCTACGTTAACAACCAGTTATCGGTTTTTTCCTTTACAAATTCTTTTTAATGTTCAGTAAAATTAGAAATGTGTTAAAAAAAAGAAAAACAAATTAAACAAGTGTAACTTAATTTTCAGAGTTCCCCTTTTCCCAGAACTTAATAAACTTAGGAACCTTTTCGTTTTTTCTCTAGTTTTTATGACTCAATTTTCTAATGAATTGTTTTCAAGTTTTCTATTGTTGGTTTTAAAACCATAATACGATGTAACCTTATTTTTTATTAATTTTAATTGAATCAGGATCGGGACCGGAGCTTGACCCGCGTTATATCCGAATCCGCGGTATAACGAGCCGCGTTATACAGAGGGTCTACTGTATATTGTAAATAAAAATTTATAATACTATTTAAATAAAATTACTCACATTTTATCTACGTAATCGTTTATTCAAGACTATTATGAATGAATGTTGAAGCCTTGAGCAATGTAACTCATTGAGGTAGAGGGAGTAATCCGAATTCCTGCGGTGTGGGTGCGGCTTCTGGCACATCTAAGTGCTGGCTAAGTTATTTAATCATCTCCAACTGCAGATCTGAAGATAGTAGATATCTGCGGTCAGTCTTAGTACCGCTATTCCTCAACCAGTCATCTGTTGAGGAGGATTGTCGGCGCACGGATAGCCACTCGGTATCTTGTAGGTATACTTTATACCTATTTGGAATCGTTGGGTACGAAATACCTGCTGAAACTAGATGTCTGAAACTATTAGATATGAGAGTTTCAAAATTCAGAAATTTTTTCTATTAACTGAAAGTGATAAATAAAAAAAAATTAAAAACCAGGAGAAAGTATTTTCTCTTTATAGAGTTTTGTGCTTTGATGTAGGAGGCTGAAATTGAATTTTAATTTTTCCAATATTTAGTAAAAGGCGAAAGATTTATTTGCTTTGAAGGGACTCCCCGTACTTACAAACTACTTAAGCATTTACTAGACAAACATTCAAAGCTCCCAATTAATTATAAAAGACTCATATACATGACTGTGATTAGACCTATTTGGACGTACGGAGTTGAGCTTTGGGGCTCCACTAAACCATCCAATTAATCTTGTATTTAATCCTTACAATCCAAAATCCTTCGAAAAATCCTCAATGCTCCTTACTTTGTCACCGATTAAACTTATCCATAAAGATCTTAATGTTCCATATGTTGCTGATTTAGCCCACACCAGATACCTATCCTTTCATAGTAAGCTCCATAATCACTCAAATCCGTTAGTTTCTCAACTTGCTTCTCACTCTATTCCTGATAATCTCCGTGGCGGCTGAAACAAAGGTGTCCCAGAGACCTAGTGTAGAATTTTTAATAAAGTGCTACTGATGAGTAGTTCTTTTCAAGTTTTAAAATGTTATTATAATCGTTGTCAATACATTTACTTGATGTATATATTTTTTACAGTTGTAAATTTCAATAAAAGTATAAAAAAAAAAAAAAAAAATCCAATAGTATCTTACGTTGTAAACATATACAAATAAATATGAAATATAAAATGTTTTCATTTTTTTTTATTCGAAAATTATTAATATTTATTTTATTTAAAAAAAAACTCCGAGGTAATCAAACATCAGCAACAGTGAATATCGGGTCGTTTGTCTAAAATTACCTTGAAAAAAAATTAATAATCTATTTATATATATATATATATATATATATATATATATATATATATAAATGAATGTGTGTCTGTCTGTACTCGTTAGATTCAAAAACCATACATCCAATTGCCGTGAAAATTTGGGAAATTATTAGGTATATCCCCGGGAAGGTTTTGAAACTTTTTTTTTTTAAATCAGAGTTTGATTTCTAGGTGCTCGCGAAAAAATATCCCAAAAATATCAAAATAACATTTATTTTTTATAAATACTACTTTAGTGCAGGTGTTTGTAAAGAATTAGCAATAAAACATATGTTCTAAATTATATGATAAATTATATATCTATACCATTATATAAAAGGACAAGCCATTTTTCGTTTGTGAGCTTTTTTTATTTTTTTATTTATTTCCCTTCCTTGCACACGGTTTTTTGCGGGGATGGCTTGTAGCCATCACTGCTGGTTTTAACAGTTTAACATAACATTTCAATATTGCTTTTAACATTGCAAGAATAAATTTTCTTAGTTAGAAAGTTAGAAATTTATAATAAAATGGGTTGATTCAAATAAATTGTTATAACAAAAGCAATAAATATTTATTGTGACGTTTGGATCCTAGGAATGTTTAATAATCGAAAGTAGTTTTGGTTTTATCGAAGTAACAAATACCCGATACTCTTTTTGGACACCCTATATATTAACTACTTGTTAAATATTTTATAATACCTGTTGATATTTGTTATATTATACAATTTACTAAATTAACTTGAAATAATATCGATAGTTATTAGATTCGATTAACATCGAATGATATTACTAATTTATTTAATATGACATGAGCGAATTATATCATATGTGTATATTTCGGAAATGATGTTCGAAATGGACAATGGGTTTTTAACTTCTTCAATACATGTTCTGAATTCATACGTTCGTATTAGTCTTATGCTTGGCATAAACGAACCCTATATTATATAATTTTTATTAAATTAATTTAGCTTATTTCTTTTTAGTAAAATTTTGCATTTATTCTTTTGTAAATATTTAGAAAGCAAACAATAGTAAATATTAATTTTAGATGATTAAGTCCTTACCTACTTCAATTTGGGGAGGAAGTACATATTATTATTATCATAAAGGTTACTAACCTGCTCTGACCTGAGGGAAAGGTCGAGATTAATTCCATGGATCCGTCAAAAAATAAATTACAATCCACCCAGGCTGTATTTGATCCGTGCCATAGAGGTTCCGAGAATGTTAAAGTATTATTACTCCACTCTTCCGCGACCACCGCGGCTTTTATTAAGATTGTAATAAAAAAAGAAACGTAAGGAGAAAGGCAAAACAATTTTTTTAAACTACACGGGCAAAAAATTTATTATAAGATACTCAGCCAAAGAAAAAAATGCATCGTACGCAATTCATCAAGATGGGAATCAAGGAAATGCGAAGTTCTAAAAAGGTCACAGTGAATTTTTTTACGTAGCTATCATCTGCAAGACTTTCATACTTGTGAAAGCTGAGGTATTCTGAAGACTGATATTTTTTTTTTTTTTTTTATAATAGTGCCAAAAATTATAGTAATTATTTTAGATACGACCTAAATATTTAAGAGAAATCTGGGAAACTTGGAAAAAACCTTTAAAAGGGTAATTTAAATTAAAAAATCATTATAACTGTGTATACGGATGTTTATCGAAACAGTATTTATTAAAAATATCGATGTTTTTCTCAGACAATTACGATATATATTTTCCTCTATTTTATAAAGAAAAAAACTTTTATTGAGCAAATTACCAACAGTACACCTCTTAATCTATGATTATTTTCACACTGTCCATTCTCCATGTTATAAGGAATTATATAATATAAGACAGAATCCATGTTGAAAGTTAGGATGTCAATTTCTGCTATATTATTTTTAAGGGAAGTGAAAATAAAAAAATATGAAACCTATGATATACTTTCTCACATTTAATTTTAGATCTTTATGTTTTATTGAATTAATTATACAATCTGTCTCACTTTAGGGCATTAAGTATTATGGATGACAAAGAATCCATTAAAAAAAATATGTATACTGAAATTTTATCACTTAAATTGATACAACAAATCAAAATATATAAAACACCAAATCCATGTACAAATTAATGTTCTTAAGTTTTGTAACACTTTTGCACATTAGATAAGAGGAAATCAGAAAACATGAATTGATAAAACACTTAATCCTTTATGAAAATCATTTTGTTAACTTCTGTTTCACTTATTTACATTTAAGAAGTCTAAATATCAATGTTAAAATCTGTTACAAATGCGGGTAATAAGCAATATGGATTTATGGTTATATTCACATAGTTTTCACGATAAAAAAATAATTGAAAAAAGAGAAAGAAAAAATAGAACATAAAATAACTCAGCTATACATATAATAATAGTATATTAATAATAGATAATATAACATATACAATATACAGTGGAGCGTCGATTACACAGGTCCGCGACTAAAAAACTGCATAGGATTTTTTAACATTTTCTTAGAGATTCTGACCTCCCAAAAACAGGAAAAACATTCAAAATATTCTATTACATAGGTTTTTATGTGTTTTGTAGAATCATGTTTATGACTCATCTGAATGGCGCCTATTCATTGATTCATTGGAAATAAATTTGCATCACTTCCGATGGGGCATTCTGTGCATATGGGAGAAAACTATAAGGATTTGGCCATTATCCTGGAGAGAATTAAATATCAGGACCACGAATGGATGGTTTGTGGGGACTTCAAAATACTCACGATGCTCTTGGGTCAGCAGGCAGGCTATTCTAAATACCCATGCTTCTTATGCTTGTGGGATAGTAGAGCCAGAGAACAGCACTGGACTAAAAGTGATTGGCCACCCCAAGAAACTTTAAAACCTGGAGAGAAAAATGTTATCAATACTACTTTGGTGCCACCATAAAAGGTTTTGTTGTCCCCTCTCCATATCAAATCAGGGGTTGATGAAACAATTTTTAAAGTCGTTGCTTCGTTATCGTTCAAGGATGTAATACCAAAGTTTTTAGGAAATACTAAGGATCCAGACTACATATCCATTGTTCAACGGATGCTAGCTGCATACGAAGCTCAAGGCAGCAAAAAGAGCTTGATTGTCCATTTTTTACACTCCTACATAGACTATTATCCTGGGAGCTTACAGTGAAGAACAGGAGGAGCGCTTTCATCAGGTTGTGCGTTATATCGAGAGACGGTACCAAGGAAGATGGGATGTCACAATGCTCCCAGACTAGTGTTGGACGCTTAAGCTTAAGGTAACGAAGAAAAGGTTTCATAAAATACACGAATAAGTGTAATACTTTATGTCTCAAAATAATGTTTCATTGGTTGAAAAAAATATTTTGTTTGATAGTAATTTTGGATCAGCAAAAGACCCTTATGTCATAGAAAAAATAGACATCACTTCTAAAAACAGCGCATTTTAAGACATATAATTCATTAAAATATCTCATGCTGCTGACAAACAATATTTTTTTTTCAGACCTGTGTTATCCGAACGTCAATTAACGGAATCTTTTTTTTTTTGGAATATAACTTTAATTAAATTGATCATCTAATTACTTACTTGTGTTGTTAAAATTATTTTTATTTAAAATTGAATTAAATGAAAAATAAAATTATTTTTCCATGAATGTATATAAGGGAAGCTCAATTTAGTTCAAGGAAACTCCAAAAAATGGACTTCTATACATACCTACAATATTGTTTCCTGAGAACTGTATACTTAATTAGACCATTTTATTTGTTTCTCTCAATATCTTTCTAATCATTTGATTTGTAATAGATCTCAACTTAAGTCTTAAATCGTTCTTTGTGATCGCGTTTTGTTTTAAAAACTACACGTCATCATCCATGCTAACAAAAAGGAAACGAGGGCTCTTTTCATTTAAAGAAAAAATGTAAATCATTATGTGAAAAAAAAAAAAAAAGTGAATCGGGTCAGTCATTATTTATCGATTTCAAGTTTGGTAAATCAACAATAACGGGAATCAAAAATAATTATAAATCAATCATCAGGTACTCCATAATCCATATTATAATTTCCTATAAGTGAGACGGGCAGTTTGAGTCGTAAAACCTAAAAAAAGTGAACTTTTGAAGATGTTGTTTGCACATAATAATTTTTAAAAAAATTAATTTCGATTATCCGAATTTTTGAATATCCGAACAGCATTAGTTCGGATAATCGACGTTCTACTATACTATTGGGTTGTTTCACATGAAATGTCCGATTTTATAATATTTGAAATACATGGAGGATTTTGCGAGTCTCTGTTGTTGAAAAAGCTCGATACATGGGTACCTCACGATCTCACTGAGCGACAGCAATTGAAACGTCTTGAGACCTGCGTTTCGTTGCTTGCTAGGCAAAAAACCGACCCTTTCCTTGAAAGAATAATAACTTGCGACGAAAAATGGATTGCTTATGATAATCAGCGTCGGTCAGGGCAGTGGTTAGACATCGACGAAAGCCCAGGACAAATGCCAAAACCAAATTTGCAGCCGAAAAAATTGATGGTTACAGTATAGTGGTCCATGGCTGGAATCATAAATTATTCCTTTTTGCCTAGAGGTGAGACCATTACCTCTACAACCTACTGCAATTAAATTGGCCAAATGCTCGAAAAATTATTGAAAAAACAACCTGATTGGTTAATCGGAAGGGCCCTATACTCCTACACGACAACGCTAGATCCCACGTTTCAAAACTTACCATGCATAAATTGAAAGAGCTGGGGTACGAAGTTCTTCCGCACCCACCATATTCTCCCGACTTGTCTCCAACAGATTATCACCTTTTCAGGAATTTAGACAACTTCTGCAGAGGAAAAATTTTTGCAAATGATGCTGAAATCAAAAGTGCGTTTTTAGATTTTGTTTCACTTCAAAGCTCAGAGTTTTTCAAATCCGGGATAAAAAAAGTTGTTGTCACGTTGGGAAAAATGTGTAGAAAAAGAAGGTAAATACTTCGAATAAAATTATATTGTTTTCATATTGTATTTTTACTAAAATCCCTATACCTTGAAAACGGACATTTTATGTGAAACAACCCAATAGAACACTCCTCGGTATAGAATTGTTAGTCTATTTAAAAAAAAATTAAGATTTGGTGGGCCTTTTTTTTAGCTCTCAAATGATTATTTTATATAATAGCAATTTATTTTTAACCGAGAATCGAGAAATTTTGGTACCGACACATCACTGATATAAATCTATAAATCAAAGTCCTTATTAAAGTCTATAGATTAAGGTACTTATTGGAATATGAAAATATATCGAATATCGAAGATAAAGTTATCGATTTTTTTTCTCTTGTATTAATTATACTTTTTAAAAACAATTATTAAGAATATTTATAAAAAGTAAGTATAGATGAAGAGAGCTCAAGGACTTTTTATGGATGAGTTAAAAGTATTATTCTCTCACAGGAACTTCATTGTTTTTCTTTAATGGCCAATTAGTGTAAATTAAAAGTATATAATTAAACTACAGGTATTTGTTACGTCTATTGGAAAGGATAATTTAATTGTTCCCATAATCCCTTGCTATTGCTGAAGATGATAAATAAAATGTTAATTATGTTTTTACACTCTATTATAGTTTTAATTAACTACAACTATTGCTGGAGGTTTTATGATTGTTATAAAAAAATAAATCAAGAAATACGTTGCATATTCTTTTTTTCTTTTTTTAAAATCAATTTATTGAGATTTACAACTGTACAAGTATACATCAAGTAAATGTGTTAAAAAAAAAAAGTTTACAATAATATGCCGAAACTTGAGAAGAACTACTCATCAGTAGCACTTCAGTAAAAAATAAAAAAAATCTAAACAAGAAGATCACTTTTCTTTTCAGACGCCTCGGAGGATTATCGGGAATTGAGTGGGAAGCAAGTTGAGAAACTAGGGAATTTGAGTGGTTACGGAGCTTACTATGAAAGGATTGGTATCAGGTTTGGGCTAAATCAGCAACATATGCTAAATCAGCAACATATGGAACATTAAGATCTTTATGGATAAGTTTATTGGTAACAAAGTTAGGAGCATTGAGGATTTTTCGAAGGATTTTGGATTGTAAGGATTGGATACGAGATGAATTGGATGGTTTAGTAGAGCCCCAAAGCTCAACTTCGTACGTCCATATAGGTCTAATCACAGTCATGTAAATGAATCTTTTGTAATTAATTGGGAGCTTTGAACGTTTGTCAAGTAAATGTTGAAGTAGTCAAAAACGACGAGCAGTTTCTTGTCGTTTTAGTCTTGTATGTGGATTCCAAGTAAGACGTTTGTAAAGGTTATTTGGTGTGATTTGTTTGGGTTTATTTTGATTCTCCATTTTTGACAGCATTATTGAATGTTTAGGATATGAGATTGGAGTGTTTGGGAGGCAAGGAAGGGATCATTGTTTACTGATAATACACATGTGTCATGGTAAGGACAGTGGTAGGATGAGTTGGGATGTCAGCTGTATAGATCGTGTGAAGAATGGGGCCTAGGATACTACCTTGAAGAACACCGGCAAATTGGGTAAAGAGGGGAGAGTAAGAAAATTTATGGTTTACTTTGAACATTCTATCACTGCGATAGGATCGGATAATAAGGAAGTATGTTGAGGGAAGGAATTTGCGGAAATTGTAAAGCAGTCCTGGGTGCCAGACTCGATCGAAGAATTTTCGGTGCAGAATTCGTTTATAGTTGAATAAAGATTTATCATTTCGTAATAGTTTTCTGTGACTCCCAAGATAATAATTACCGTAAAATGGGGTCACATTAGTACGGTGGGGTGAAATTGGTACACCTTTGTTTCTGCGGTGATTTCCTTCTGGCAGGTGAGAGCCCACGAAACGACTTATTCATGCGCTCTCATTTGTTAAAGTCGACACAACAACCTGCCAGAAGGAAATCACCGCAGAAACAATTGTGTACCAATTTCACCCCACCGAACTAATGTGACCCCATTTTACGGTATGTTATTTATGTCCATTTTTCACAAGCCATTTTATGGATTTTTTATAAATTACTAGGGATGTGTCGATTCTCGTTCCTCCGATTCTAGAGAAAAGATGGTCCAAATGTGATTCATAATAATCGAACAATACCAGCAACATTTACGGCAGATTTTTAATACTTAATTATTTAATTACTAGCATAAACCGCCGCGGCTTTAAATTTCTAACCATAAAAGTAAGACAGTTTGGGAAATCTAGTTTCTGGCACTTAAGATTATACATTTTAATTAGTATTATAGTAAAAGTTATTGTTATAAATCTTCCTAGAACTATGAAGATGTAGTTAAAAATTGGTACAGTTGGGTTTAATAGTTTTAACATTGCGAACTCTGTTGCAGAATGGCCACAGATTGGTTGATTTTTAAACTGCACTGTGATACACATGTCGCTCCATATATTTATAGATTTTTTAAATAACAATTGAAGTGAAAATTAATAAATTATATTATAAATTTCTAGCTCTATATAACACCGTACCTTTGTAACCGTTCACGAATGGTGCTCGCCACCTATCGGTCGATTATCAAACTTCACTGCGTACCACACTTTTATCATTTTTTTAATAGCTATATAATTGAAAATATTTAAATTTTATTATTGATAAACCGTCCTTGAGCTATGAAGATTATGTGGTTAAAATTTAGTACAGATTGGTTCAGTAGTTTTTGTGGTTAGTGATCACAAACGAAAAATGGCTTGTCCTTTTATATAATAGCATAGATTATTATTATTATTATTATTTTTTTAATACAAATAGTATAGATGACTTCCTGGTATAAATTAACAACTAGATTAAGGATATATGTGGTCGACTTCATCCGGAAACAGATGAGCAACAGTAGGTGACGTCATTGCATCCGGTCACTGACCCGGAAATGCATTTAATCGTAGGTGTAGTTTATGACTAGTAGAATCGGCGTGGGATAATGGAATAAGTTACTACGTACCCAGTAATTCCCCTACACAACTTATTTGATGAGGTATGGAATCCTGTGGAGAACTCTGTGGCCAGTTTGGAAATACATATTCAAAGATTTTATATCCTGATGAAACTGCTGATTATGCAAAATCATTATTCATATTTTGATCAATCGGAACATTTTTAATGGTGTTTTAACTGCCCCAATCTTCGCCAGTTATTACACTTTGGTTTTTGTTTTTTTTATTATTTTGACCAGCCGACGTCTACGACCATTATTTTTCTAAAATAATTACAATTTTAAAGATCACTAATAATCTATACTATAATATAAGTGGACAAGCCATTTTTCGTTTGTGATCGCTAACCACAAAAAAATACTGAACCAATCTGAACTAAATTTTAACCAGTTCATCTTTATAGCTCCAGGAAGGTTTAGCAATAATATATATAATATACTTATTTTTAATTATTTTTTTGTAATAAAAAGCGATAATATGTGGATAACAGTGAACTTTAAAAACTGACCGATAGGTGGCGCCAATCTACATGAGAGGTTACAAAGGTGCAGTATTGATAATAACAGAGCTTGATATTGATAATAAAATTTAGTTATCTTCAATTAAACTATTGAAAAAAGGTTTAAATATGTAGTGTAACATTGGTTCCTATTGAAATTTGAAAGTAGAACGACATGTGATTCCGCAACTAAGTTTACAACAGTAAAATTACTGAAAATATTGGTACCAAATTTTAACTACAACATTTTCACAATTCTAGGAATCTTTAGCTATTATAAAATTTACTGTAATAATAATTTAAATGAACAACTTTCAGTAGCAGAAACGAGTTTTGTCCCACTGTCGTGTACGTTTATAGTTAGAAATTAAAATCCAACCAAATGGATTAAATACAATTATTCTGCCAAAAAAAAAAAATTATTACCAAATCAAAATTTCGATCTTTTGCTGCTTTATTTTGTGTGTAAACATAATGTTTATCAAACGACTTGTGTAATGTTTACATTATATTACATTATTTTGCTCACTTGCTGCAACAATGACATGATTCCAAAGCAAGCTTTTGAGTTATGCCGAGCTTTTGACTGTATAATGAACCATTCAGCTATGTAGTTTTAGTCGGTTGAGCGTTGTATTTGAGCTTCAACTATTCACTAAGAGAGAGCAGGATATGTCTATACATTTTATGTCTATAGATCGTTCTGTACTTTTTTTTTCGACACGAAACGGCCTTATAGACCAGGTGAATTTCATTTCCTCCCAACTCTCCCCACACATCCCTCTCTCTTCTTCTCCTCCCACCTCTTCTTAATTCTTTCAGACTGCATTCTTCTTTCTTCCTCCCTCCATACTCTCCTCCCCCTCACCTCCTTGTTACCCACAAGGACCTTTATTTCCCTTAGTTTTTCCCTATATCTATCTCTATCGAAACAGTCCTGACTTGAAATTCCCAATTTCCCCGTTTCTTTCTCCATCTGTCCAATGTACCAACCCCTTTATATCCCCACATTTTCCCAAAGATCTTCCTATTTATTTTTCTCTGGTTCATCCTCACCATATGACCGTAGAAACGTAGCCTCCTTAACCTAATGTCCGTTGCCAGGTCTTCCATTTCTCTGTATAATTCTCTGTTAGGCCTCAGCCTATATCCTTCCGGTAATTCTATTGGCCTCAAGATCTTCCTTTCTACTCCCAAAAGTTTCCTTAAGCTTGGAAGAGAAGCGGTCCCCATTCCATACAGAATAACAGGCTTGACAACCGTATTATCATGTCTAATCTTCGCTCTTATTGAAAGACCCTTTTTACAGTATAGACTATTGGTTTTTAGTATAGTATTTCCATCTTGACCAACCTCTCCCCCATTCCCCTTTTCTCGGACCCATTACTACAAATAATCTCTCCCAAATACTTGAAGCTATTTGTGACCCTGATTTCCCCATATTTTGTTTTAACTGTTTTTTCCCGAAAGTTTCGATCCGTAGCCATGAACTCCGTTTTTTTCGAACGATATTTGTAAACCTACTCTTTCAGCTATTTCTTTAGTTTCTTTTAGTTCGTTCTGTACCTTATTCACAAGACTGTCATTCTGAAAGATTTTAAGTTTGTCGTTGTTGCAGCAAATGAGCGATTTTCTGTACAAGATTTTTATCGATAAAGGAATAAAATTTCAATGATTGGTTTAAATCAATTAAGTTCTTTACTTAAGAGAGCGGGCGAAAACTACCAGTACTTAATAAAGAGATAGTATCCACTTTCTGATATAAAATTTGATCCTGGTACAACGTCAACATCGTATTCTCAAACCGTCAACATTTTTCAATATGTGAAGTTGAATATCTGTAACTTTCTAAAGAAATTAAGTGGTTTTTCAAAGACTTTTAGACTAAAAATGCTTATATTTTGTGAAGGATGTGTCTTATTTGGCACACGTAAAATCAGACACACAAACCTATATTAAACAACGAAACAATATTTATTATGTGTATAATAATGTGTATTATGCAGATATTGAAATAAACTTTTTTTTTTTTTTACTTTACTGCTCTGAGAATAAAGTTCTCAGCAGATCACGAGTATGAAATTTACGTTTGGACTTTCAGCACAAAAGGTCCTTTGAGGAGGACTTAAAGACTGAACCAAATTCAAAAGATCGCACTTGCCTTTCGAAGCAAACAAAGGCCGAGCGGTAGCGATGGTAGAAAGCAGAAACCATTTACCACCCACGGTTGGCTTTGACTCCGGAGCGCCATAGTTCATCTTTACAATTTCTTTGGGTCGTGTTTTCCTTTGGACGAAGAACATCGTGAAGGTTGGTTTAGCTCGTCCAATCCCAATAGCGGAGGAATTATTGCCGGTTCATGACCTGGCCTGCCTGCCTCTGATCTACTGTTATTGGTTCCTTATATTGGATCCAAACAACTGGATGCCTCTTGGTGAAGCTTATATCAGTAGGATAATAAGGTCCAGAATGTAACTTGAATGAACGTCTTAGCGGTATCTTGGATACTGAAAATTCATGTAGAAGAGCCCAAAATAGTGAAATTTGAACAAAAACATTGTCAAGAATCCCTCTCTACCGGCCCATCTCATTTTTTTGTTGGCTAAATCAGCAACATATGGAACATTAAGATCATTATAGATATAACACGCATGTGCCATCAGCGTAAGTGGTAAGAACATTGGTAGGATGAGTCGGGAAATATGTGACTTAAAACTTTGATTGTTTTCATTTTTTATAGAAAATGTGGTCCAGAACAAAGATACCTAGAATAAAGAAACCAAAGCCGTTTTAAACAATACGCAGTGCAATCTGAAGGCACGGATGTAAGTCTTTCATAGCCGTCTCGGCAACACTGGGTTTCCTTTCACGGATTATGAAGACGAAAAATTGATTATTTAGAATTTTTCTAAAAATTATTTTTTCCTGGGAAAAATGAGAAATAACATTAAGATTTTATTTTATTGATATCAATGCATAGAGAACTGAAGTTCCCTTCTCCAGTTTCCACGATTATAAAAGTCGAATGGAAGTTTTTGGAACTATTTTTTAGTTGTTTCCTTTAAAAAACAATTCAATATTTACGAATTAACAGATTACAGTTCTGAAAAACAACGATTAACTAAGCCTAAACAGACCTAAGCGAATATCTTCGAACAGCTGTGCTAATCACGTTTTTAATACACTGCAGGCCTGCCAACTTGATAAGATGAGTCTTTCCACCTAGCTAGTAATTTTATATATTTTGACCAAAATTAAGGGGAACTGTTATGTTCATAATTAATCTCAATATTGTTATTAACAATTTATGTTACTTGCACAAGTTATAAAGAAATCTTTCGTATTTTTATATTCGATACGCAATATTTATCAATCAAAAATACAATTATATAATCGAAATTGATCGATAGCAATAATGATATCGATAATAAAAACCCTTTCTAGTTTCTCAACGCCTACAGCAAGAAGAGATTGGATTGATGTACCTCCGGAGAAGATTCTGGAAGATGGAGAAAACGATTGGGTATTTTTATTGGCACTTATTGAGAGAATCGTATCCTACCTTCGTAAGACTTTCTTTTTAATCAAGCTGTGAAACCATTGGATTTCTAGACACTGAGGTTTCTAACAATTATTTTAATATGAGGATGAGCATGGAACGTTGATCGTATTAATTGATGTGTTATTTTTTATTTTGATTCCTGATATGACTCTCAATAGTTTTATTAAAGACGTTCTAGTATTCATTATAGATTTACTTTTAAATATAATTTTTTGAATTTTAAATCATTTTAAAATTTAACATTATTACAAGACTAAAGCTCCGTCGTTACAGACAACTTCAACATTTACTTGACAAACGTTCAAAGCTCCCAATAAATTATAAAAGACTTATGTCCCTGACAAAAATTAAACCCCTTTGGATATACGATTTGAGCTTTGGGGCTCCACTTAACCTTTCAATTCTTCTCGCATCCAACCCTTACAGTCCAAAATCTTACGACAATTTCTCAATGCTTCTTATTATGTCACAGACAAACTTATCCACAAAGATCTTAATATACCATACGTTGTTGATTTAGCCCAAACCAGATACCTATTCTTCCATACTAAACTCCATTACCACTCAAGTCTCTCAACTTGCTTCCCACTCCATTCCCAATAACCCTCCGAGGCGGCTGAAAAGAAGATGGCTTAGAAATCTTCTAGTGCAGAATTTACAGATGAGTAGTACTTTTAAAGTTTTGACTTGTTATTGTGATCGTTTTAAAGATATTTACTTGATGTATATATTTGTACAGTAGTAAATTCCAATAAATTGCTATTAGAAAAATATATATATAAAGGATTTTGGATTCTGAGGATTCGATAAGAGATGATTTTAATGGTTTAATCAACCCCGTATGTCAATATATGCCTATATACTGACAATGATGGTTTTCCAGCGTAAACGATCAGAATTTATTTTTTTTTAGTCTGGTATGTGATTTTCTAGTAAAATAATTCTCATTCTATTCTAAATAACCCTCCGAGGTACATAAAAATAAGATGGCTTCGAAACCTTTAAAGGTAGTACTTTTATAATTGCTACCAATGGGTAGTTTCTTTGTAAGCAGTTGACATGTCATTTTTCATCTTCACTTTTACATGTTGTATTTTATTTTATATTATCAATGAATAACGATAAAAAATAAAATAAAAACGAGTGAAATATTAACCATCAAAGCAGGATTATCTGTGAAAAATTGGTTAAAGTATCTATTTCGGCACAAATGATATTTTTATGATAATTACAAGATTTTGCATAAAAATAAAAAAATCATTGCTAAGAAGTGTAAAATTTAGAATTATCGACTTATTCACGACATTCATTTATTATAATCTATTACGAGGTGTGATCAAAAAGTTCCAGGACTGAATTTTTATACATTTATTCATACAACATACAGGTTATTCAAATTTGTCTCCTTCGAAGTACTCCCCTTGGGAACCTACACACTTTTCCCACCGGTGTTTCCACTGATCAAAGGCCCCAGAAAACTCTTCTATTGTAAATGTATTTAGCAGCTCCGTTGTTTTTTCTTTAATTTCGTCAACTGTTTGAAATCTTCGACCTTTCAGGTGTCTCTTGAGCTTCGGGAAAAGAAAAAAGTCGGCTGGAGCCAGGTCAGGTGAGTAGGAGGGCTGAGGAATGACAGTCATTGCGTTTTTTACACAAAAAGGCTATCTTTAAACCTCTTAAACCACTGATGGCAGCATGATCGGCTTAGACATTCTTCACCAAAAGCCTCTTGTAACATCAAAAAGGTTTCAGAAAACGTTTTGTTCAGTTTCACACAAACACGTTGCTCTTCTTTCGCATTCATTTTCATAAAATAGCCAAACTCTATAAAACTAACCTCAAACAAACTGTGCTAATGTTACTTTCAGTGATGTTATGATTGAGCTGCAAACACAGCAAAACAGTCCTGGAACTTTTTGATCACACCTCGTATATTATGATTCAGTAAGCAATCATTGATATTCGGATGCAAAAATCATCTTAAAAAAAAAAAAAAAAAAAAAAAAAAAAAAATTAAATTTTTATTAAATTATCTGAATTTATTGGTGTTTTTTTGGTAAAATAGTCTAGAAACAGCATATTGATAATGGGCTACGTCGATTAACATAACAAATGAAGAACTAACGGAAAATATTCATATATATAAAAATTTAAAAATTCCATAGAATGCGTTAACAACGACGGAACATTCTTCCGCCCTCTTAAAAGCATTTAAATTATCGAATATTTCGAAACAGTTTCCTTAAAAGGACAACAATGGCGGAGTATCCTTCCGCAATATTAAGATCGTTAAATTTTAAAACAGTATCCTTATGGACAACAATAGTGGACTATCCTTCGGATAACTTAAAAACCGTAAAATATTTCAACATATTATCCTTAAGGACGAAAAACTAATAAAATCGTTAAATCTTGAAAAAATAAAAAATATAAAATGGAATCCTTAAGGGCGAAACCTAATATATATTAGTTGCCCAAAGATGTCCTCCCGTCATCTTAAAACAGTATCCTTAAGAACGAAAACTAATTCTAATTGTGAAAGGAGAGTGACCAAAGATGTTCTTCGGCCCCCCAAAAAAAAAACGTCAGATCCGTATCGTCAGAAAACAGTATCTATCAACACTCTCCAAAGGTGTAGAAAATCAATTAAGATAAAAATATTTCAGAAAAATTAAAAATTGAAAAGATATTAAAAATTCTTGAACAAGAAAACGACTTTTCTTGTACTTTTCAAATTATTAAAAATTTTGGAATATACAGCCAGTTGTAAACATAAATTTATGCTTATAATTGAAAGATAGTTTTTTGAACAGCTAAACAAAAATATCATAAATGAAAACTATAAATAAATAAATTGAACAATAAATAAATTGAACAATAAATAAATTGAAATCCAACTATACGTGAAAAATGTGTTGCTTCTTGTTAACTTCTCGTTGTACGTTGCTGCCTGATTGCTGCTTAAACTACGTTCTATATTGCGATGTTTAAGTAAACAAAAGAAATACTCTAGCTTCCATCTTGGTATTAGCAATATCTAGCAATGAGAAAATATTTCTAGATATTTTCACTCAAAGCTGTAACCCGGTATTATTGCAATGATTTACTCAAAAGCATTATTGGATATTCAATCCTTAAATCTAATCTATAAGTTGGTAATTTAGATAAACAGAGACGTTTTAGGAAGAAACTCTGGCGGATAATGGACTGTATTATCAGTGCTTAAAACCCTATCAATAGAGATATTCTCTATGTCACAATTTACGTTTTCAATAATAATGTTGTTAATATTCTCTGCTATAGTATTTGTTGGTAATATTACTGTTCTTTCACACAACCAATGGTACAATTTATTAAATAAACCTGAAACATTAATATGAATTTGAAATCATTGAAATATTAGTCTTCTTAAAACCTTTATCAAAAGCTATGGTCAGGTCGCCCATTTTTAAACACAATTTCGATATTTTGATAAGGCAATAATGTTTAGGGCAGGAAAAATAATTTTATTGGTTTCATTTGGTTGGATTTTAATTTCTATCTAACTATAAAAGTTAATGACAGAGTGACAAACTTCTGCCACTTAACACTGTAAATTTAAATTATTATTATAGTAAACTATACTATTGAAAATCTTACAAGAATTATGATGATTTTGTTGTTAAAATTTGGTACAGAGGGGTTTTATAATTTTCCCATTGCAAACTACGGTATAGAATATCGCTAACCCACTAAGTATCCACAGGATCCACACGTCACACTAAATATTTATAGTTTTTTTTAATGACAATTTATTTAAATCAAGCCAATTTTATTATCAATTTCTAGCTCTATATAACATTGTACAGTTATAACCAACGAAAAATGGCTTGTCCTTTTATATAATAGCATAGATATAGATTAATTCAGAACATATGTTTTATTGCTAATTGTTTACAAACACCTGCACTGAAGTAGTATTTATAAAGAACTAGCTGAAAGTACCCTGCTCCGCTACGGTTTAATATCATTAGGATGAAGACAACTTAAATTAGTAAAAGTTAAGCTTAACGTTGATAATTATTATTACTTAAATAAACCTAAAGAATTCCATTCTTAGAATAATTCCAATAAGTAAATTTGACAATTTGTAAAAGTTAATTTTATATTATTTTGATAGCCCTCCAGTGAAGCTTCGAGGCAGCACTACCATCTCACCCAGCTCTGATACAAGACCATCAGCTTTTCTTATGGCATACTTTAAGTGGATATAGTCTCAACTTCTCAACTTTTTTGATTTTTTCGAATAAAGTTTAATATTTCTGTTTCTATTTTTGTGTACATATCAAGCATAAATTGGTTGAGGAGATTACGAAATTAAAGTAAATAAGGTTCTTAACGTCCACGCTCCATTAACATTTGGGCTTAAAACTCAGCTGCAGACACAGTTTTCTTAAGTGGTGTATTGGTGTTTGGGTCATGCTGAGGGATGTTAATACTGTACTCATCTTCTCCATGGTAGAATATGAGACTATACTAAAGAGAATCATGCACTTGATAGAACTCACTGATTCTTATCAGTTTTATCGAACTGGCCTTACATGCCATCACCAGAGAACATAAGTCTTTTAACCTCCTCTTTAACATAAGTTTTTTAATAGCTTCTCGTCACAAAACAACTCAAACGTGTAAGGGTCCACCTCAGCAGCCACCATGAGTTCACATAAAGTACCATAGTGTAACGTTTCGACATCGATCGTATTTTTGTTTGTTTACAACTATAAGGCACTTAATTTGTGGTCAAAGTGTGCGGCTTAAACATCTAACCTATTTTTTAGCTTATCTCCAAATACCATATGACAATGATCTTTTATTATTCACCCAATAAAAATTGTAATCGCATTTTTTGCGAAATGCCGCGATCCAGGCCGATTTTTTTAAATTCCTTTCTTAGCGAGCACCTACGGCCCTAGAGGAAGCTACATATCAAATTTCATTTCAATCCGTTCGGTGGTTTTTGAGATTTCGTGTTAAATGAGTGTGGTATTTGACAAATATATAGTAGATAAATGTTATTTTGATATTAACAAATACCTAGAACCCCAAATCTGATTTAAAATTTTTTTTTTTTCAAAATCTTCCCGGGGATATACCTAATGATTTCCCAAATTTTCACGGCGATTGGATGTACGGTTTTTGTATCTATCGAGTACAGACATACACATATTCATTTTTATATTTATAGATTACTGTCGTAAACGTTTTGACCAGAGCAATACCAACAGAGCTAGAGAGTGTTGAAACGTTTTTTTAAATATTTTTAAAGTGAAAAAAAACAAAAAACGTTACAACAAAACAGTTTAGACCCCTAGCCAAAAGATATATTCATGTCAAAATAAATTAATTAAAACTGTTCAAAATATGTTGTTGCTTATGTTGGTATTTTAATATTAAACAGCTGTTTTCTTGAGTTTTGTTTTGTTCAACTTTATCAACGCTAAACAACTTAGAGAACAATAGCTTGAAATGTCAAAATATAATATTCTTCCAATAAAAAATTATGCGTGAAGAAAACAAAATTAAAAATTAAAAAAATGCGAATCGACTGTCCCTTCTTTTTTAAAGTAGGCCATAAAGTGTGATTCTGCTCTTATGAAATCACCACTACTACAAAAAAAAAAAGAACTAAAAAGAACGAAAAAATATTGAGGCGTTTATGGCTATGAAGCAAAAACTTTATGTTCCATTCTACGACAAAAGCATTCCAAACTTTCAAAGAGTCATCATAATTATTTAGAAAAAAAAATGTCCAAACCATGATGCATCAGCGAAACAGAGCTCTATGTTTGCTTCGTCCTATTTTGTTTCTAGAAACCCTTCCATCTACCTAACTCTAATTTATCAACAACATATATTTAAGCAAAATTATATACGATTTACAAAAAGAGATTCATTCCTCCAATGTTTTCAAGAATTGAACAACACATACAAACTTAGCACATATAAACTGAATAGTAATTGACCGGTAAATTAAATGTTTACATTGACATCCAACATTACAAGAAAATATAAAACAAGTTGGAAACCAGATCTCCTTCCTTGATTTCGCTTTAACTTACATATCTCCAGAAAGAGATTCAGATTGTGTCTTTCCCATACGTTAGACTTTTGTATTTATACATATTCAGAAATTTTGCTGATTTTCTCATTGTTTTGTGTAGTGTGCAATACTAAATTTTCTGATTTTCAATTAATTTGTTATCAAAAAGGAGATAATATGTGGATAATAGTGAACTTTGAAAATTTACCGATAGGTTTTGAACGTTATTCTACATGAGAAGTTACAAAGGTGCAGTGTTATACAGAGCTAGAAATTATAAAATTTACTTCTTTTTTTTTTGTGTTTTCCTTCCAGCAGTAACCCTGTTGGAAGGGAGGATTTTCTGTACACACCATACTTGTACAAAGTATACAATGTACATATAACTATTATTTTTGATTTGATTATAATTTTACATGTGTTGAAAGGTATAAAAAAATAAAAATAAACACGAAAAATAAAATAAAATAAAACAAAGAACAAGAAGTTATATAACATAAATAATTTAAAATTCAATAAAAACAGCAACAAAGTTATGTAGAGAAAAGTTTATGAATATTTAGAGGTTTAGAGATATTTCATATTTATATCCTCTATTTTAATGATTGAATTTTTAAGAAATATTTGGAAATTTTCAAATGAATTGTTCATCAAACATTGACCATCCACCGGCCAATGTCCTAGTTTCTGTACTGTTTTTGTCTGTAGAATAGTTCTGTAGTCAGTGAGTAGTCTGCATTCATATATGAGGTGGTGTATATTTTGTTCTTGAGTGAAATCACAAGGACATAGGAAAGAACCTCTTATTTTAAATCGATAGAAATAACTATTTACTGCCACCATGTCCTGTGATTGTATTGTGCAATGTAAAAGTTAGTCCATGAGTTTGATTTAATGTAGGTCCGTAAGTGTGGAATGAAGTTATGTAAATGTCTTCCCTTGTGTGTTGTGTTCCAACGTGTCTGCCACTGGTCTACTGCTTGTGTTTTCAGCATGTGTTTTAAGTGTTCTTTGGATATCATACTATATGATATAGGAAGGGAAGTATCCTTTGAAGCCTCTTTTGCAGCCTTGTCAGCCAATTCGTTTTCCGCTATGTCGGAATGCCCTTTTACCCACTTGAATGTTATCGTCAGTTTGTAGATGTCTTAGAAATGATCTTATTTTTTCATTGATGGGATTGTGACAATGTCTGTTTTTTATGTATAGAGTCCACTGGCTGTCCGTTAGTATTGTAATAGTTTTATCTTTTGTCCTCAAATTTTGAAAGTATTCTAGAGATTTATTATCAAATAAATTATTAAAACATATTTAAATATGTGGTGCGACATGTGGATCCTAGTGAAGTTTGAAAATCGAATGATATGTGGTTAGCACCATTCCGCAACAGAGTTTACAATGGTAAAACTACTGAACTTCGTAGTTCTTGGAAGGTTTACCAATAATAAAATTTACTATAATAACAATTTAAATGTACAATGTTGATTGACAGAAACAAGACTTGCTACACTGTCATATACTTGTACGGTTAGAAATTAAAATCCAACCAGATGAAATTTACAAAATTATTTCTGCCGGATAAAAATTATTACCAAATCTAAATGTCGATCCTGTGGTTTTTGATATCGTGTGTAAAAATATGATTCATGGGCCTTTAGTCATAAGCAGTCCATTATCTGCAGGAGTTTCTTAATAGTCTCTGTCCGTCTGGATTACCAACTCATACATTAATATTATTTTTTTTATTTTATTTTTTTCATTTATTGATATTTACAACTGTACAAAATAATATACAAGTAAATGTGTTGACAGTGAATTTAATGGCATGCAAATAACTTGTGAAGAACTACTCACTAGTAGCACTTCAATAAAATCTACACTAAAAGGTCTCTAGGCCATCTTTTCAGACGCCTCGGAGGATTATCAGGGATGGAGGAGGAAGCGAGTTGGGAGACTAGTGGATTGGTGTGGTTATGGAGCTTACTATGAAAGGATAGGTATCTGGTTTGGGCTAAATCAGAAACATATGGAACATTAAGATTTTTATGTAAAGTTCATTGGTGACAAAGTAAGGAGCAATGAGGATTGGATATGAGATGGATTGTTTAGTAGAGCCTCAAAGCTCAACTCCGTACGTCCAAAAATAGGTCTAATCACAGTCATGTAAATGAATCTTTTGTAATTAATTGGGAGCTTTGAACGTTTGTCTAGTAAATGTTGAAGTAGTCTGTAACGACGGGCAGTTTCTTGTCGTTTTAGTCTTATATGTGGATTGTAAGTTAGTCGTTTGTCCAGATGGAGTCCTAGGTAGCGGATCTGTTTAACTGGAATTAGTGGAATATCATTAAAGGATACTGTAGGGCAGGATGTTGTGGGTTTACGACGAAGGGTAAAGGTTATTTGATAGGATTTATTTTGATTCTCCATTTTTGACACCATTCTTGGAGGTTTGGGATATGGGATTGGAGTGTTTGAGAGGCAATAAAGGGATCATTGTATACTGATAACACACATGTGTCATCGGCATAAGTGGTGAGGACAGTAGTAGGATGAGTTGGGTTGTCAACATTAATATTAAAAATTACAAAATCCAATTACTGCTAAGGAGGTTCCTGGTCGTTTTTGTTCATCGAATTTTGCATTTATATACATCAAAAGAAAGCTGAGGCTCTCCTCTTTCCAGCGACACCAACCAATGAATTGCGTTACAAAGTAATAGTTAAACTTTTTAAAGAAAAGTTACTCATAATCGGTTTAAAAATTTAATTCCCCTCGAAGAGGATGAAAAAATTATATATTTTTTATTTATTGAATAAACGTTTTTCAATGTTTTTGAGGGTGCTGAGTTAGAATCTGACGTCAATATTTGTGTGAAAAAATTTTTAAAGGTAATTTGCTTGAAAATCTAATTATTTGTTTAAAAATTTAAATTACCTAAACCAAAATCTGTGTTGGCTGTATTTTTTCTTAAATTCGCAATCAAAAATAAAAATCTTGGTGCAAGAATCATATTGATATCATTTTTTTTTATCAACTCGAGATAAAAATAAATTAAATAAAGTTAAATGCTATTTTTTTTTTTTTTTTTCGGCTTCTAGGGCCCATTTTTTGATCAGGAACCTCGGAAAAAATTTGCCATCAAGATCCGTGAGAGACTGAATGTGTCCTCTACTTGTATGATCTTTATTTATGAGAGTGGGCAAATACGCGGCAGGGGTATGTTAGTTCAGAATATTTGTTCCCATGTAATTTATTCGTTACACTCAGACCTGAGTATAATACCGATAATGGTCGATTGACGATCTGAAAGATGCTATAAGGAAGAAGGTAGCGCACCAGATGCGATGAAGGAGATAACAATGTCCCTCGGTAGCGGATTGTTCTACGGCCATCTTTTTTTATCCGATCCTTTATTCGAAGGGCCTCTCGTTGCTATGAATTATTTCCGAGACAATGCCCCCTTGATTGCCAAGCCGTCCTCTGTTTGTCTTGTCCACTTCTTTAATTAGAGTAGCTCTTCTCTCGTGAGATGGATTCATTAATTAGTTACAAATCCATTCTCATGGATCACAGGAGATCTGTGGTCGCAGGGAGTCCAACAATGGGCCTGCCGAAGAGGAACGATTTATGAGCAAACGCTTCCAATAAAAGAGAAGCAGAAGTCGAACTGGTTTGATAGGAAGCCATTGTATTGGATTTGCGACGGTGTTGATGCATTATAATCATAAACAAATACAATGAATATTTAATTAAGAATTATAACGACATGAGATCTCAGAATCTTTTTATTTTATTTTTTTTTTTATCTCTTTAACATTTTTATTCAGACCTGTTATTGGAGTAACAATAATTGAATTTGATGGTATTGTAATAATACAGGCCTTGTAGCCGTGTGAGCATGTGAGACTAGCACTCCACAGTACCTCCTCCTGGCAGGGGTTAAAAAAAAAGATTTATTTGATCAAATCTTTCATCCAGCTTCTTTTAAGCTTTCTGAGATTATTTCCAGGTATGCCAGTCGTGGCCATTTCATTAATGAGTATGTTTTTATGTCCATGAAGTCTGTCGTGAAATCGTCTATGTATAGGTTCCTTTACTGTAGGTACTTCTAAATCAGAGTGAAGTGTGTGGTTTGAAATGTACCAAGGTGATTTCGTGATTAGTCTGAGTATTTTTGATTGGAATATTTGTGTTGTTTTAAAGTGCGTATTTCTTGCAGTCTCGTATATTTGTGTGGCGTATGTTCATATGGGTTCAAGTTAGTAAGTGTATGTATTCAGTCGTTGTCGGAGTTTTAATGTCAACCGTTTATGGAGCATTGGATACAGAAGTTTTAATCTCTTGTTTAGATGGAGACGTTTTTGTTTAAATAACTAATAAATAAATTATTAAAATCTACAAAGGAGGTTTTACTCTATCGGTCAATAGATATCGCCTACCCTTTCCTGAATAATTATTAATTCTTATAATACTCGTTACCGACTGCTCCAGCTTTAACTAGATAAGTTTTCAAAGCTCCCAATAAATCACAAGATACTTATAGTAATATAGTAAGAAAAGTAATCAGATCCATTTAGACATACGGGAGTTGAGCTCACAAAAACACCGATTTCATAGAATCAACCTTCAAGAATGTTGTCGAAACTGGAGAATTAAAAAAAATCTAAGCAAATCCCACCAAATAACCTTTACCCTTTCGTCGTAAACTTACTTCTTGTCCACAGTATCCTTCAATAATATCGCACTGACCCCTGTTGAACAGATCCGCTATCTAGGACTTGAACTGGACAAACGTTTAACTTGGGAACCACATACAACACTAAAACGACAAGAAACTGCTCGTCGTTACAGTCTACTTCAACATTTACTAGACAAAAGCTCTCAATTAATTACAAAAGACTCATTTACATGACTGTGATTAAACTTATTTGGACGTACTGAGTTGAGCTTTAGGGCTTCTATAAGCCTTCTAATTCTTCTCGTATCCAATCCTTACACTCCAAAACCATTGGTAAAATCCTTAATGCTCCTTATTATGTCACAAACACACTTATCCATGAAAATCCTAATGTTCAATATTTTGCTGATTTAGCCCAAACCAGAAACCTATCCTTTCATAGTTAACTACATGCCCACTCGAATCCACTAGCCTGCCAACTTTCCTCACGCTCAATTCAATTGATTATAAAATTTGTTTATTTAAAAAAAGAGTTAGTAATTTTTCGATACATCAGTCACAGAATATCGATATAAGTTAAATTCAACTCCAGGTAGGTAATGTATGGAAAAGGTGTTTAAACATTTTCGCGTAGATTAAAAACATTTTGTAAATTAAGAGTAGATTATTTGACAAAATACTTCGTTATCTTTCTACAATATAGGTTTCATACTAACAAGGGGACGTTTGCAGTTGTAACTCACAGATTTGAATGCCGATTTTTGTGTCGATAATAGGGACCTATAATAGTGTAAAACTAGAGTTATAGCCGCCAATGAGCATTAGGAGCCGAGAAAGTAAAATAAAATATGCAAATCACGTTTTATTTTTCTTCTCTGCTCTCAGTCAACATAAAGAAATGATTCTTTCACGTTTAATTGTAGTTATGTATGCTATCAGATATAAAAATACTTTTATTATGCTCAAAACACTATCCGGCTTTTGGATGCTCAAAAATGACAAATAAATGACAAAATTCCAAGGAATTCCGCTGTAAATCAGTGGAAACTTTTTATCATGAACAACTGACCTCAAATCTCGATTAAACGCACCATAAAACTCTTATTTGTGAAATTTTATCAAAATAAAAAAATATTGATTTTTTACCCCTTTTGAGGAGGTTAAAATTTTGAAGTTGGGATTTTATCAACATTTTCTACCGGCCATAACAACTGCTGTGCACAACCGATTACAACGATAATAGCATCACTAGAATCAACATACATTCTGCTTTTATCCATGCGCATAACATTGGATTTACTCCCGATTTTAGTGGACAAAAACAGATGTGAATGAAAAATCCAAGGTCAGCTATAACTTGAGATATTTCAATAAGGGGAAATCCTGCGACCTCCGGATTTAGGCTAAACTATGCAGTTTTAAGGCTTCGAGATGACCTTAAAATTTTGTCTTGATCGGTTGCGAAATATGTGAGCAGCGCAAATTATTTACATTGTTTCAAAAATTGACAGCCCCTTGCCTTTTAAAATCCTACAAAATTTTAAAGTTAAAAAAAAAAAATTATTTTTGATTTCGACAAAATTAAGTTTCTACATGTTTTTTGAGTTGAGGAATCTGGAAATAATATCAGTTTTTAGTTTAAAAATTTTCCTCACCTATATTATATAAATAAGACATTTTAAAATGACATATTTTCTTTTCTAATTGCATAGAAATCCTAAGATTGATGAATAATCTAAAATTAATATCAGGTTTTGGTTAAAAAATATGTATATATCTTTTAAATTTGAAATTTATGTGTAAAAACTAAAATAATTATACAAATAGATCATTTTAAAACGTCTTATTTATATAATATAGGTGAGGAAAATTTTTAAACTAAAAACTGATATAATTTCCAGTTTCCTCATCTCAAAAAACATGCAGAAACTTAATTTTGTCGAAATCAAAAATAATGTTGTCATGGGCGGTAGAAAATGTTGATGAAATTCCAACTTCAAAATTTTATTCTCCTCGAAAGGGGTAAAAAATCAATATTTTTTTATTGTGATAAAATTTCACGTATAAGGGTTTTATGGTGCGTTAAATCGAGATTTGGGGTCAGTTGTTCATGAAAAAAAGTTTCCACTGATTTACAGCGGATTTCCTTGGAATTTTGTCATTTTTGAGCACCCTAAAGCCGGATAGTGTCTTGAGCATAACAAAAGTATTTTTATATCTAATAGCATACATAACTGCAATTAAACGTGAAAGAATCATTTCTCTATCTTGACTGAGAGCTGAGAAAAAAAATAAAATGTGATTTTTATATTTATTTTTTTTCTTGGCTCCTTATGCCCATTGGCGGCTACAACTCTAGTTTTGCGCTATTATAGGTCCCTACTACCCACACAAAAATCGGCATTCAAATCTGTGAGTTACAACTGCAAACGTCCCTTTGTAAGATCCTGAGATGTAATCTCGAATCAACCCCTTCTGTTGAGACCAAGTGCAGTAGGCACTTTGGATATAAGGCGATTCCACAAGTCAAGATCTTGATGTGTTGATAAACAAACCATTCATTGAATCTATTGAAGAGAAACGATTGTGTTTATTAAAAAATTATCTGGGTGTAAGCCTTTATTGATGACAGGTCAATCAAGCAATCTTGACAATTGCATTGATTGGTGTAGGATTGCATCAAGGAAAATTGCAATGAACGATAAACATTGCACAATGAATCCTATGTGCCCATTACAATTTTCATCAGACCATTCAATCCTTGTCAAGCACGTCTTATAACGTTCAAAGAATTCTATTTTTTTAAAAATTTAGTTAATGTGAATATAACGTTCATGCCACGTGAATTAAATGTCACTTGCTTGTGAAGCAGCTATCCATTGGTAGCACTTAAACAAATTATAAAGGCAATAAACATTATAAATGTGAAGCCTTTCAGGACTATCGGGAATGGAGTGGGAAGCAAGTTGAGAAACTAATGGATTTGAGTGGTTATGAAGCTTACTATGAAAGGATAGGTATCTGGTTTGGGCTAACTCAGCAACATATGGAACATTAAGGTCTTTATGGTTAAGTTTATTGGTGACAAAGTAAGTGGCATTTAGGAATTTTCGAAGGATTTTGGATTCTAATAATTGGATACGAGATGAATTGGATGGTTTAGTAGAGCTCCAGGTTTAGTACCAGGTATGCAAGTTTAAAATGTCGTTTTAATTCCAATAGAATGCGCTCTTAGCCTATTGAAGGATTTGCTTATCTCTAAACGCTATTTTGTTTGTTAGTCATTTGTTTACAAAAGTCATGTTTTTAAGTCGTTTACGTGGACGTATCATACCTTTCTTTGGTGTTAAAAATGTCTAATTTTAAGCCAAATAAAGAGCATTTGCGGCATGTCATGATTTTCTTATTTAATCAAAAGAAAATGGCATCTGAATGTCATCGAATTCTTGTTGAGACTTATGGCGATGTTGCTCCAACCGTCAGGACATGTGAACGTAGGTTTCAAAATTTCAAACGTGGTGATTTTGATGTTACTGATCAAAAACGAGAAAATCGACCAAAAAAGTTTGAGGACTTCGAATTGCAATCTTTATTAGACGAAGACAATACCCAAACCCAACAAATGATGGCAGAACAGTTGAATGTCACTAGGCAAGCCATTTCCGATCGCCTGAGAGCTATGGGAAAGATTCAAAAGGTTGGAAAATGGGTTCCACATGAATTGGACGAACGACAGATGAAAAAAAAAAAAAACGAAAAACTGTGTGCGAAATGCTGCTTTTACGCCACGAAAGAAAGGGTTTTTTGCATCGAGTTGTAACTGGCGATGAAAAATGGATTTATTTTCAGAATCCCAAACGAAAAAAATCATGGGTAACGCCAGGACAACCATCCACATCGAGTGCAAGACCGGATCGTTTTGGGAAGAAGACAATGCTGTGTGTGTGGTGGGATCAGAAGGGAGTAGTCTACTACGAGCTTCTCAAACCCGGCGAAACAGTCAATACCGAGCGCTACCGACAACAAATGATCAATTTGAGTCACGCATTGATCGAAAAACGCCCAGAATGGGCTCACAGGCACGCCAAAGTCATTCTTCAGCATGATAACGCTCCTGCACATTCAGCCAGATAGACTAAGGAAACGATTTCTTCGCTTGGTTGGGAACTCCTACCCCACCCGCCGTATTCACCTGACCTGGCGCCTTCTGATTATTACCTCTTCTCATCGATGGGACACTCATTGGCGGAGCAACACTTCAACAATTTCGAAAACGTACGAAAATGGCTCGATGAATGGATTTCAAATAAACATGAAGCATTCTTTTGGAATGGTATCCATATATTGCCCGAGAGATGGGCAAAATGTGTAGAAAGCGAGGGTCAGTACTTTGAATAAAATATATTATACTTTTTTTTAAATTACTGTGTATTTATTTTAAGAAATAAACGACATTTTAAACTTGCATACCTGGTAGTTCCAAATAGGTCTAATTACAGTCATGTAAATTAGTCTTTTGTAATGAATTGGGAGCTTTGATCGTTTGCCTAGTAAATGTTGAAGTAGTCTGTAACGACAAGCAGTTTTTGTCGTTTAAGCCTTGTATGTGGATGAATACATGGGTTAGAATATATAACTGTAGGTAACTCAAAAAACGGAGGAGTACGTATCTACTTGCAATGTTACTGATAGATTTTTCTACATAAACCATACAGCTAACAAACTATAAACCATAATGTACAGCATCAAGATCCATTCCTATATTTCATTTGCTTTATTTTTATTTTTCCTCTATTTATGAAACAAGTAAGCTAATTAGAAGATATTTTTAAATTCAACGGTTCATTGTGAACTGTGAGGTGAAAGAAAGAAAGTGTTGGTTTATTCAGTTACAGATCATCTAAATAGAAACTTCTTTAGGTTTTATTTATATCTAGTTGGTTTTCTGTTTCTGCTGATAACAGATTTAAAATGGGGCTGTTGTATATATCTTAGAAGACCACCTAATGTTTGATAAAATAATTATGTACGGATATTGAGTTTTTCTTATGATTATACTTAATTAAACTTCTGTTCCTTAGTATTAAAATAAAAGAAGGTGCTTGAAGGTACTGTTCATAAAGCCTCTTTATTTTTCTATGACTATACAATAGTAACAAAGGTAGTTAGGTAAATAAAGGAGATAAACACGCCCCTCTAGATCGGACACACTTAGAGAGCGGACACATTCGCCAGATTTCCGTTAGATGGTAAGACATCTGCCACATCCCCCCAGATATGGTAAGAACTGGACCCCATTCAGATGTTAATATCCAGATACTGTTCCACAATGCCGGCTACTCCATCTGTTGCTATCCTTGGTCAGATAAATCTTCCGTCCAGCCTCCTTCATTACTCCTGGACTGGATAATGGTCTATTGTGTTACTATGAGGGCTTTATCGGCACCAGAAGTTGGGTAGGCATGGCGGCGGGAGTACAGATGGGAAATGATATCTATTGACTTATTCATGTTTTATTAGAAATTATTTTGGAGGAAGTGAAGAAACGAATTTTGATACTCTCCCCTATCATTCCCCGATAGAATCGAAATATCGCTAAATGTTGATCCGAATTTTTCAAAAATCATAAAACAAAAGCTTGTGAACTAATATAGTTCCTGCAAAATGAGTCATTTCTTGCTGTATCTATTTATGTTCTGAAAATTTTTAATTTTATCCCGCATATGTGATATAAATATATTATTATTTATTTATACTATTATATAAAATTATAAGCTATTTTGAGTTTGTTATCACTAACCACGAAAAGTACTGAACCAATCTCTACCAAATTTTAACTACATCATCTTGATAGCCCCAGGATGTATGATAATAAAATATTCTGATTTTCCATTAATAATTGGATAACTGTGAGGTTTAAACATTTGCCGATAGGTGGCGTCATAGGTAAACATTCTACATGAGAGGTTGGTTATAAAGGAACAGTGTTATATAGAGCTTGATGTTGATAATAAAAATTACTTATTTCAATTAAATTGTTATCAAAAAATCTATAAATATTTGTTACATGAAGTGATCCCAATGAAATTTTAAAAAGATCGATTTTTGGCTGGTGCTATTCTGCAACATCGTTTGCAATGGTAAAATTATTTTATTTTTTTTTTTTTGTTTTTTTTTTCCATTTATTGATATTTACAACTGTACAAAATAATATACAACAAGTAAATGTGTTGACAGTGAATACAATGGCATGTAAATAACTTGTGAAGAACTACTCGCTAGTAGCACTTCAATAAAATCTAGGCCATCTTCTTTTCAGACGCCTCGGAGGATTATCAGGGATGGAGGAGGAAGCAAGTTGGGAGACTAGTGGATTGGAGTGGTTATGGAGCTTACTATGGAAGGATAGGTATCTGGTTAGGGATATGAGATGAATTGGATAGTTTAGTAGAGCCCCAAAGCTCAACTCCGTACGTCTATAGGTCTAATCACTGTCATGAAAATGAGTCTTTTGTAATTAATTGGGAGCTTTGATCGTTTGTCTAGTAAATGTTGAAGTAGTCTGTAACGACGGGCAGTTTCTTGTCGTTTTAGTCTTGTATGTGGATTCCAAGTAAGACGTTTGTCCAAGTGGAGTCCTAGGTAGTGGATCTGTTCAACAGGGATTAGTGGAATATCATTAAAGGATACTGTAGGGCAGGATGTCGTAGGTTTACGACGAAGGTAAAATTGTTAAACCCATCTTTACCGTATTTCTACTACATCATCTTCATAGTTCTACAAAGGCTAAAAAAAAACAACATAAAAACAATCTTAAAGATTACAATAGTAATAATATATGTAAATGTTTATTGTTGACTGCCAGAAACGGGATTTACCACACCACACTATCTATCATATACTTTTATGGTTAAAAATTAAAATCCAGCCAGATGGAATCAATAAAATTATTTCTACCAAATAAAAATGTCGATCCTATGATTTTTTATATTTCCTTGAAAAATGTGAAAAAAATGTGTGCCTTTGGCCCAATTCACACAGAACGGACGTGGCGCTTTTGTCTCTTCCTCGTTTGTACTATTAAAAAAAGTCCGTGCCACGTCCGTTCTGTGTGAATTGGAACGTTTGTTTAATAGGAGAGGCGCGGAGGAGACAAAAGTCCGCGCCACGTCTCTTTGCCGTCTCTCGTGGCGTACAAGAAGGGACACGCCACTTCCTCGCCACGAGTTTTTTTTTTCTTTTTTAGTTAGCTTTCTTTTTTTGGGTAAGGGGTGAATCGGACATAAAAACAACATTAATAAAATTAGATATTGGAGTTACATACATATATACAAAAATTAATAGGGGTGAAACATCACTGATTTAATTTTTTATATCTTTCGGGTAGTGAGGGTGAATCGGACATAAAAACAACTTTGATGAAATTTGATATTGCAGTTACATACATATATATCAATTAATAGGGGTGAAATTTGATTTATTTTTTTTTTTTTTTTTTTTTTTTGAGAGGTGAAACATTACCAATTTAATTTTTTTTTTTTTTTTTTTTTTTCGGAAAAATCAGTCGAGTTTTTTTATGTCTGATTCACCCCGCTCCCTTCTCCCCCCCCCCCCCCAAAAAAAAAAAAGTAAATCATGTTTCACCCCTATGAAATTGTTGATATATATTTATGTAACTCCAATATCAAATTTTACGAAAATCGGTTAAGTAGTATTTATGTCCGATTCACCCTCTCCCTCCCCTCCCCGCAAAAAAAAAGAAATTAAATGTGATGATTCACCCCTATTAAATTGTTGATATATATGTGTATAACTCCAATATCAAATTTTATCAAAGTTGTTTTTATGTCCGATTCACTCTCGCCCCCCCCCCCCCCCTCCGAAAAAAAAAAAAAAATAAAAAAATCAGTGATTATTCACCCCTATTAAATTGTTGATATATATGTATGTAACTCAAATATCAAATTTTATTAATGTTGTTTTTATGTCCGAAGAGACAAATGCGCCACGTCTCCGCCACGTCCGTTCTGTGTCAATTGGGCGTTTGGTTGTAAGAACTGAAACTGCAGTCATTATCCGTAGGAGTTTCTTAATTGTCTCAGTCCATCTGGATTACCAACTTATACATTAAAATTAAAAATTATGCTTTAACCTATTCTTCAACCACTTAATCAGTATGCATTTAAACAGTTTAAATATTACTGCTATACATAAAGATATTATAATAATGTGCTAATAAGCTTACAATGTAAAAGGTTTAAATTAATATAATTATTTCTACTCACTCTTAGAGGGCATTCTAGACGTTATGTTTACGCAGCGGGTCTCCAACCTTCGTCAGAAATACCTCATCCCAACGGCTGACTGACTGTCACCCGAAGACGAAGTCGTGAAGGGCCCTAAGCTGGCCACTTGCCAAGCGGCCCGTCCTAGTCCATCCGCTGTGGTGGCTATAACTTTCCTAAACATCTTATATTTATAACATCCTTCTGTCAAAGCACTACCAATAAACTTTATTTTACAGTCAAAGGATGCTATAATGACATCCTAATTTCTCTTAGTCGGTCAATGGAGTGGGCTCCTTGTGATTTATGTATAGTTAGCTTGTGCTTCCTCTAAGCACTGGGATGATCAATATTCAAAATATGAGTTTAAACTGATTTAAACATATCATTGCTGTTTATAAAAAACAGTCGCCATATTTATGCTATATCATTTCAGTTCTGCAATGATGCAGGAAATATTATTCATGTTTAACATTTTCCAATGCTTCCCTTCTACATACTTCCTTATTATCCGTAAGAACTTACATTATTTTAACTAATAAATGAATTTCATTTGTTTATCTATAAAAATCTTGTATTGAAGTATGGAATTTAGCATTAGTTCTTCAATGATATTTTCACTTTTTGCAGTACTTTTTAACCTGATTAGAATTGCATTGATTAGGTGTTTGAAGAGTACTTAAAAGCATAATTAGACACACAATTTGTCAGAAATAATTTTATCGATCCATCTGGTTGGATTTTAATTTCTAACCATAAACGTATAAGACAGTGTGGAAAACCTCGTTTTTGGCACTCAAGACTATACAGTTTAATTATTACTTTAGTAAAATTTATTATTATAAATTTTCTTAGAACTATGAAGATGTTGTTAAAATTGCCCTTTTATATAATAGCATATATATAGATATGCAGATTTGTACTTACAGTTGGGGCTCCATTAAATCTTCTAAATCTTTTTATATTTGATCCTTACAATCTAAAATTCTTCGTAAAATCCCTGGATGCTCTTCATTATTTCGCAAATAAACTTATCTGTAACGAACTAATTTTCAAAGTCATCTGAAAAGAAGATGGCCTGGGAAGTTCTTAATGTTCTACCATTCATTGAAGTGCTGCTACAGGGTTTTCACTTGTTGTATATATTGTATACAGTTGTTAATTTAAAATATAATAAAACATATTATAATGTTTTGTTTGATTTAATGTTAAGGTAGATTATTAATGTTTGTCGACAGTTTTCTATGAAGGCGAAATTTCTGGCTGTTAGTAAATTCTCCCATGCTATAAATAATCAATATTTCTAACACATTATTCGTCGACCTTTTAAGTTGAAAAACCATTGTAAAGAGTTTGAATAATTTCTAAATAGAATATTTGTTTCTTTTTATGTGAAAACAATCTTAAAAAAAAAAAAAAAATGTAAGACACATGGGAACGCATTCTGCCGCAGTTTGTGGTGTCCCAATACCGCAAGCGAAGGGCAACCTTTCAAAGGAGTAGTCCCTGACCTGTGCAAAGGGTACTGTCGGGTACAAAGGATTTGAACTTGTTCTAAATGGATTACAGTGTCCTAAAAGGGCCCAAGTCCCTGTAACGTTTTATCTTTTATTTGTAATTAAAATACTTTTTTTTTTATAATGGATAACGATTCATAAAATTGTTGATAATTTGCATTACAAACTGCTTAAATTCTCCATTTGAACATTTTTTTTTTTTTTTTTTTTTTTTTTTTTTTTTTTTTTTTTTTTTTTTTTTTTTTTTTTTTTTTTTTTACAAAGATTTCAAAACTTTAAGTACTTGGAACGTATTCTCAAAAGGCTCCTGTTCTTTCTACAAAATATTCTCACTGATCAAGAAAACATGGATATTCCTAACTTAAAGAATACAATATGTATGCCACCGGAATTTATAACTTCTGGACTCAGGTTCGAGTCTAGCTTATGAAGATAGTTATTCTGTTATATCATACGATGAATGACCCTGGAGCTGTGAGATACCAAGTTTTAATAATGTGGACACCTTTAATTAGGGAGAAACCTGGGAGTTAAGTGTAATACCGGCTAAATTCTCCTTGCCTAAAGACCAATGACCCTTCATTGGTTGTTGTTTTACGTATAGTCCAGTAAAATAAGGCTCCAAGAAAAACCTGCCGAACTTTTATTCTCAACGGATATTTAAGTTTTTTGGGGTGCTGAATCCGAATCTGAAGTTTGCCACCACGACAGACGTCGCGTCGGCTTCATACCCAAAATCGCCCAAAATACTGGTTATTTTCGTTGTGTTTTTTTTTGCCTTAATTAAACTTCATAAATAGAGTCTAATAGTACATTTGACCAGCTTTTAGATAAAAAAAAAAAGAATTTTTGAGTCGGACGAATAGTTTCGGAGTTATAGTGAAAAATGTGCAAAAAAAAAAGTGGATTTCACAACAGTAAGGGTGTTTTAGCGTGCTTTTAAGGGACATTATTAAAACTTCATATTTAATAGTCTAATAGTCAATTTAATCAGCTTTAAGATGAAAAAAAGTAATTTTGAATCGGACAAATAGTTTCGGAGTTGTAGACAAAATTCTACGACAAACATGTTTTCGCGGAGAAGTGCGACTGACCACCAGTTGGTCAATCTCTACGCTTTTTCTCAAGACCATATCTTCACGGTAAGTGGTCTGATTTCGGAGTAGTTTTTTTTTATTTCGCAGGTAATAATTTCAGCTACAATTAATATCTATAAACTTTCTTTGTTATAGGTAAAAAAAAAAAAAACTTTGTTTTCGTGTGTTATAGGTCTGCCGTGATAGCAAACGTCGGTTCAAGTTGCATCAACCAGATAGCAAGGTTTGGATTGAGCAGCCCAAAAAAAAAAACTTTCTTCGGCAAACCCTTATTTTACTGGACTAATACTTTTTTGATTTAACATTAAATTTTTGAAAAACAAAATTTTAAACTGCTTTCAAAGACTATGAAGAATTCTGGTTTCATATCTCCCAGATTCTTGACCATTATTGACAACCGAAAGACATCCTTAAACACTCCTTCCCGGCAAAGAAATTTTCGTCTTTTTGAAAATTTATTAAGTGATTTTAGTTTTGAAAAGGACACTCTTTTTCCCCCGTTTAATCCTTTTCACATTTAAGGATACTATTTTGATATCGGACAGGATTGGACGATTTTTGACGGTTTAAGGTTATACTGCCATTGTTATAATTTTGAAATGTTGATTAATTATCAAATGAAATCAATTCAAATAAAAAATAATCTTTAATCTGGGACACCTTGTCCCCTAAGAATAACAAGAAAGTAAAATCAAAAAGGTATAATTGTCTGGCTGCGTACATATGAGGCAGCAACTTATACAGAATATAAATTATATACTTATAAATATAAAAAAAAAAAAAAATAAGGTGGATGAATAAATTATGTTTAAAGGGAGTGAGAGAAGGAGCATCACGGATCGAAATGGGTATGGAATTCCAGAATAAAGCTGCACGATTAATAAAGGATTTTTCAAAAGAAGCTGTTCGATAAAAAGGGAATACAAATTAATAGGCTGAGATCTGGTGTTCAGAAGATGAATGGAAGAGCGAAAGGCAAGGATGTCGTAAATGTACGAAGGTTTTTTGGACTTTAAGGATTGGAATAGAAAGGAACCAAGGAAGTATAGTCGCCAAAAACTTGGATAAAGCCACCTCAACTCGGAATACCAGCAAGTGATGAGAACGCCTGGGGATCCCGAAAATGAATCTTATAAAGGAGTTCATTAATCTTTTCAGTTTCACTTTAAGCTCGCCAGACAGTCCTCCGTATACTAAGCATCCATAATCGAGGTGGGGAAGGATGAGGGAGGATACTAACAATTGACGGGTTTTGCGAGGGAATGATTCACGGAATCTTAGGAGCTGTTTGAGGATGGAGATGGTTTTTCGGGTAATTTGGGAAATATTGTTATTCCAAGGCAGACGTTGATCGAATACTACACCGAGGTTTTTGATTACGTTTTTTAAAAAGGACTCTCTCTCTTTCCGTTTAATCCTTTATATTTTGGTCATTACATAACATAACATTGAGATAATTTCGTAAATGATAAAAGGTATCTTATTGAGATACCTTCTACACAACTTTTGTTGCAGCAGATATTCTCTGCCTTCTTTTGAAATAATTAAATATTTATTTGCTGATAACATTTAAGATAGGTCCCTCGAGTGTGAATAGGATTGCAACTCACTGAGGGAGGGGTGGCACAAGGGATGGTCCCTTTGTCAGCGCTTCCTGATATTACACGGTTCGAAAGTATCCTACAATAGGGTGCCTTGTGGATGGAGGGGAAAAAATCGGCCTTTAATATTGTTTGAAAAGGCCTCTGTCTCTTTAGTGGGAATCCTCAGGTTTAGGTTGGGTCAGGAATGTCGGGCTGGGATAGCTCTAGATTCAATATTAGCTACTTAGCTGAGCTGGTTCAATGGGAAATCTCAACTGTATAGGTTTAGATATCCTTCAGAATAGTAAGAGCGGTTTGAAACCATATATTTATAAAAATCAAAGTATACCAAACATCTCTTTGAAGAAACATGGCCTACCATACAAGTAGCTGCTACATATGTTGAGGAAGATATGCTTTATTGATATCTTGTAAAAGGATACATCTTATGTATACTAATATAATTTATATAACATAAATGTTTTACTTATAAGGTATTAGTAGACTGAGAAGTATTTTAAGATGTAGATTGTTGGGGTATGCAATCATAGATACACAACAATTAAAATATTATTTTTAATTACTTTTACATTTTTAATTACACATTTGCTCGGAAGAATGAAAATTTAGAAGGTAAAGAAATAGATGATGTTTAAAGGAAGTAAGATTGGAGCTTTTTCGAATTGAGATGAGCAATAAATTCCATAAAGAGGAGACGCAAATGATAAAGGATTTTTCAACCGACTTCAAAAAAGAGGAGGTTCTCAACTCGTCTGTATTTTTTTTGTGTGTGTATGTTACGCGATTACTCGGTCAATTCTGAATCAATTTTGATGATTCTTTTTTAGATCGGTAGTGCATACCACCGGGAGAGGTGGTCCCATGGGTTGGGCATACTTTAAAGGTGATCCCATAAAAAATATTTTGAAATCAATGCTGTAATTTTTGTGAAAAATAAAAAAAAACAGTTAGTAAGTGATTTTATTAACTCTTTTTTTTTTATGTTTCTTAAAAAGTGCTGCGTTGATTTCAAAATATTTTTTATAAGACCACCTCTGTAGTATGCACTACCGATCTAAAAAAGAATCATGAAAATTGATTCAGAATTGACCGAGTAATCGCGTAACATACAAAAAAAAATAAATAAATAAATAAATTTTAAAAAAAATACAGATGAGTTGAGAACCTCCGTTAATTCTGAATCAATTTTCATGATTCTTTTTTAGATCGATAGGGCATACTTCAGAGGTGGTCCCATAAAAAATATTTTGAGATCAACGTAGCACTTTTTGAGAAAAATAAAAAAAAAACAGTTAATAAAAATCACTGTTATATAACCTTACATTTTAAAATATTCTTGATTATGATTATCTAAAATCTCCATGGTAACTAAATGTACTTCGATAAGCTTAATTCTTTAATAAGTCGAACAAAATCTGCGGTCGGAAGTACATTACACTTAAATTTCACCTCAATGAGACGATTTCAGACAAAGAACGTGTCTGTTTCCGCTGTTTCCTCACCGCCTCACCGCTGTCTCCGGCCATTCGAATGTTTATTGTAAAGGCAGGATTAAACTGCCCTTCTTCGCTGGCACCGACTCCAAAGATAACTGATCATAAATAGGTATATAAGTATCGATAATTTCGTTGATTGTCATTTAATGGCTTTTGTTTCGAAGCAGTTAAAATATTATTGTTTATTTTTTAGTTCAAGTTTGTTTATGTAGGTTTAATCTTGAAATCGGTTTTGTTTTTTTTCTAAAAAATATTTTATTAAAGAATGCAGTTTGATGTGCAGGAGTTTACAGGTTGATGGGTTGGGTTCTAGTATTTAAGTGGTGGATGGAGGAGCGCAGGGTAAGGAGGTCATGGATATAGGTGGGTTTTTTGGTTTTCAAGGTTTGAAATATGAGAGCACCTAGGAAGTATTGACGTCGAAAGTTGTGATAAAGCCACCACATGTGAGAACGTCTATAAATCCCAAAAATAAATCTAATAAAACAGTTCATTAATCTTTTACAATTAGTTTCACAGTCCTCAGACAGTCCTCTATATACTATGCATCCGTAGTCTATATAAATAATAAAAATTATTCCCTTTTATGATTTGGGAAACATAATTATTCCAAGAAAGATGAGGTATTATTGTATCATAACTAGGGCTGTGAAATATATGCATTTGCATATTTCTCCTAACTAACTAAAACATCTAATTATCAAAATATATATGTTTTAAGGCATTTGGAATAAATTTGAGCTATTTTTATTTTGCATATTTTGCCTTAAACGTATATTTTTACTTTTTTTTAACTAAACTTGCATATTTATCTACATATCCAGCATATTAGCATTTGAAATTTAAATTTTTTTATGTTTCCAAGCAGAAAAAAAAAATATATAGATAAAAACCGAAAAATAGCTATAAGAACTACTCCCATTCTTTTTTTTTTGTCCTAATCAATGTGTTTGTATGTGCCGAAGTGCCGATTCTTCGATTTCAGCGAACTTTCGATCGTATTTGCTGCTCTTAGAATCGTTTAATCCGATTAATTTCTCGTTTATACTTCCCTCAAATAGGTAGAATATTGTGACTTCACTTTTCATCTCACCCTTCTTCCTTCCATCATTCCATTACACAGTCTCTTACACAGTGTTCACCGAGACATATCATTCGTAAACTGCTCTTTTGGGTAACGGTTGGGTTATTAAGAGGAGGCAGCTCCTACGCCCGCCGAGAATACCTTTTATCGATTCTTACCTTCTTCCGATTTATTTCGGTGTTTTAGTCGCTACTTTTCGAGGGGAAAGGTTATTCTCATTTATTTACGGAGAAACTTTAAATCTCTGTTCAAAGTAATATTATCTTCTGTTTACCTTATGATATTAAAATGAGAAATAAGAAAATGTCAAAATAATAGACACTAAATCAATTTTGAATTAATTTTATATTAAATGAAAATTAATATAATGCTAAACCATCAGTAATGTTAATTCCTGATAAACTTTGTGATGTGAGGGAAGTGTAAATAACAAATTATAAATATTTAAAAGACAGAATCCTTAAGTATTTATTTCACATAACTCCCATTTATTTAACATTTGTAGCTACATGTTTCGGAGAAAATGCTCCATCATCAGGCTTCTAAAAATACATTAATCTATAACAATACACCAATAGTTTTACAATTATATAATGTCATTTACCTCTTAATCAGTGATTATTTTCACATTGTACATGTTATAAGGGATATAATATAAGACAGAATCCTTGTTGAAAGTTATGATGTTAGTTTCTGCTATGTTTTCTCAAGGGAAGTGGAAATAAGAAAATATGGAACCTAAGATATACTTTCTCATATTTATTTTTAGATCGATATGTTTTATTGAAATAATTATACAACTTAAATTAAATTGATGCAACAAAAAAAAATATATAAAACACCAAATCCATGTACAAATTTATGTTCTTAAATTTTGTAACACTTTTATACATTAGATAAGAGAAAATAAAAAAAACATGAATTTTTAAAACACTTAATCCTTTATAAAACTCATTTTGTTAACTTCTGTTTCACTTATTTACATTATACAATCTGTTACACTTTAGGACAATAAGTATTATGAATGACAAAGAATCCATTCACAAAATATGCATACTAAAATTTTATCACTTAAATTGATACAACAAATAAAAATATATAAAACACCAAATCCATGTACAAATTAATGTTCTTAAGTTTTGTAACACTTTTACACATTAGATAAGAGGGAATAAGAAAACATGAAAAATATCAATATAACAAACTAAACAACACAATCCAAGTTGAAACTGTAGAAATGATTGTTTACATGTGAGGTTATAGGAAAGAGCTATCGATAAATGTAAACTCGAAGTGAAGCGTAAGGATCGAACTGGTCGGTGTAGCGCGGGTCAAGCCAGTTTGGTGCCTCCTCTTAACCCGACCGTTACCTATAAAATTAATTCAAATTGATTTAGTGTCTTATATTTTGACATTTTCTTATTTCCACTTCATTATTTTCTTATTTCTCATTTTAATATCATAAGGTAAACAGAAGTTAATATTACTTTGAACAGGGACTTAAAGTTTCTCCGTAAATAAATGAGAATAACCTTTCCCCTCGAAAAGTAGCGACTAAAACACTGAAATAACTCGGAAGAAGGTAAGAATCGATAAAAGGTATTCTCGGCGCGCGTAGGAGCTGCCTTCTCTTAACCCGACCGTTACCATTTTATATTAAATGAAAATTAATATAATGCTAAACCACCAGGAATGTTGATTCTTGATAAACGTTGTGGTGTGAGGGAAGTGTAAATAACAAATTATAAATATTTAAAAGACAGAATCCTTAAGTATTTATTTCATATATTTCCTATTTATTTAGCATTTGTAGCCACATGTTTCAGAGAAAATGCTTTATCATCAGGCTTTAAAAATGTTTAAAAATACATTAATCTATAACATTACACCAATAGTTTTACAATTATATAATATGTCATTTACCTCTTAATCAGTGATTATTTTCACATTGTCCATTCTCCATGTTATAAGGGATTATATAATATAAGACAGAATCCTTGTTGAAAGTTATGATGTTAATTTCTGCTATATTTTCTCAAGGGAAGTGGAAATAAGAAAAATATGAAACCTATGATATACTTTCTCATATTTATTTTTAGATCGATATGTTTTATTGAAATAATTATACAACTTAAATTAAATTGATGCAACAAATAAAAAATATATAAAACACCAAATCCATGTAGATAAGAGGGAATAAGAAAACATGAATTTTTAAAACACTTAATCCTGTATAAAACTCATTTTGTTAACTTCTGTTTCACTTATTTACATTATACAATCTGTTACACTTTAGGACAATAAGTATTATGGATGACAAAGAATCCATTCACAAAATATGCATACTGAAATTTTATCACCTAAATTGATAGAACAAATATAAATATGTAAAACACCAAATCCATGTACAAATTAATCTTCTTAAGTTTTAAAACACTTTTACACATAAGATTAAGAGGGAATAAGAATACATGAATTCATAAAACACTTAATCCTTTATGAAACTCATTTTGTGAACTTCTGTTTCACTTATTTACATTTAAGAAGTCTAAATATCAATATAACAAACTAAACAACACAATCCAAGTTGAAACTGTAGAAGTGATTGTTTACATGTGAGGTTATAGGAATGAACTATCGATAAATGTAAACTCGAAGTGAAGCGTAAGGATCGAACTGGTCGGTGTAGCGCTGGTCAAGGCAGTTTGCTGCCTCCTCTTAACCCGACCGTTACCTAGCTTTTTAATGTATGACTTCCTAATTTTCCTGTTTTCAACACAATTAGTTATTTAAAATTAAGTTTGTACCTATGTATATTATGTATATGTAGCAGATAGCTGCATATTTTTAATATTTAATTGCCTATTTTACCCAATATCTCTGTATATATATGTGCATATTTTTCAGTTTTTATTGCATATAATTCACAGCCCTAATCATAACATACTTATAAGCACGATAGATGCACAACTTCTTTGGGTTGCTACCCAAACAGCATATTTATCAGTCCAACCCAAAATGATGAAACTATAATAAATACATATTATATGTATAAGTTAGGATACTGAAAGGGATGGAGTAATAAACAAAAAACTATAAAAAGAAGAAACGTTTGATGGTACAAAGCATATTTTTATTTCGCCAACTTTTTACCTATATTATTGTTAGCCATAATTTTGACTAAATTTTTATTGACTGATCCCCCCCAGCATCCTTCCCTCTATAATATCATCCATTCATTCAACACTGCTCTTCTATAATAAAATAAAACTCAAAAAATGATACATAATATTGATATTACGAGTATTGTTGAAATATAATTAAATTCGAACCAATAATTGTTTATTCATTTTATTTTTCATTTCAGTCTTGATTTTTTTCTTACATATTTTTTTTTTCATTTCTAGAATTAAAATAATTCTAAACCAGTATAAAAATATTCACATATTAACAAGCAAAAGACTATGTGTGTTCGTGTAATAACAATGAATTGAAAGATCGGGCTAAACGTATTCTCAATGTATGTAGTCCTCTATCCTATTCCTCATTTTTATACTTCTCATATATGTTCATCTCTTACATTTATTTATATTATTGAAATAATGTTCATTTATTAATAGTAATAGTTGTTCTTGAATAGTTGGAACTTTAATAAATGTGATGAATAAAATATTGTATTAAAAGGTTTTGCCTATTTACTGCCTAGTAGTACTTGTATTGGACAGCAAAATATTATTCAAAATTCTACCTTCCTATCTTAGCGATAGAACCTTCAAAGTCAATCATAACTTTTCCTATACTTCTCTCTTTACCCAATCTGCCGGTGTTCCTCAAGGTAGTATCCTAGGTCCTGTCCTCTACACAGTGTATACAGCTGACATCCCAACTCATCCTACCACTGTCCTCACTACTAACGCTGATGACACATGTGTGTTATCAGTAAGCAATGATCTATTCATTGCCTCTCAAACACTCCAATCCCACATCCTAAATCTTCAAGAATGGTGTCAAAAATGGAGAATCAAAATAAATCCAAACAAATCCCACCAAATAACCTTTACCCTTCGTCGTAAACCTACGACCTCCTGTCCTACAGTATCCTTTAATGATATTCCACTAATCCCTGTTGGACAGACCCGCTACCTAGGACTCCACTTGGACAAATGACTAACTTGGAATCCACATACAAGACTAAAACGTCAAGAAACTGCCCGTCTTTTCAGACTACTTCAACATTTACTAGACAAACGTTCAAAGCTCCCAATTAATTACAAAAGACTCATATACATGACTGTGATTTGACCTATTTGGACGTACGAAGTTGAGCTTTGGGGCTCCACTAAACCATCTAATTCATCTCGTATTCAATCCTTACAATCCAAAATCCTTCGTAAAATCCTCAATGCTCCTTACTTTGTCACCAATAAACTTATCCATAAAGATCTTAATGTTCCATATGTTGCTGATTTAGCCTACACCAGATACCTATTCTTTCATAGTAAGCTCTGTAATCACTCAAATCCGTTAGTTTCTCAACTTGCTTCCCCCTCCATTCCTCATAATCCTCCGAGGCGTCTCAAACGAAAATGGCCTAGAGACCTTCTAGTGTAGAAGTTTTAATAAAGTGCTACTGATGAGTAGTTCTTTCCAAGTTTTAACATGTTATTATAATCGTTGTCAATACATTTACTAGATGTATATATTCTGTAAAGTTGTAAATTTTAATAAATGTATATAAAAAAAAAAAATTCTACTTACAGTATCCTTGATATCCACCCCGATAAAGTGTAGGTTCTGTAATAGTTCAATTCATAGATTTTCGATAAGATTATTCTATCCCCCCTCATAATTCCTGAGATCATCCTTGTCTCAGTTCTCATCGGTTCTTCGGTTCCTGAGAATTGCCTATTGTGGTGCGCTAATTGAAAATTATCCCGTAAATAGTCAGTTATGAGGACCATTAGCGTAGGTTTCATTCTTCCACTGCGCCTTATCTTGAGATCGCTTCCTCGCCCCTGGGTAGCGAAGGACCAGAAGAAGGCTGGTGTAATTGCGAAGATAATGTAGCCCTGTGGTCGGACGATCATCGTTCAGGAAGGAAGCAATCGCAACTACCCGACCAATTAGATACCAAATGGAACTTTCTCCCCTTTAGCACAGGTGGCGGGTGTTAATAGAAAATTAGATTGGATATGTGTTCTAAGTGTTGTTGGGATAGCCTATTATACTACACATATTTATGAAATAAAAAACTATGTGTAATTGTTTTGAAGAAAAAAAAAATAGGCATTTATTTGGTTATACATTTAAGCGGTTGAAAACACACAAAAAAAAAATCGATTTCCTCAGTATTAGATTCTCTCATCGATCTGAAAAAGCGTGACCTCCTCTCGATTTCGAAAGGATTGGTTATAATATAAAAAAGTATTTAAAAAAAATTATATTAGCATCCGCCTCCGTGGCTTCGCCCGTTCTTATAAATAATAACTAACTATTTAACTGTTTATGAAGCATTGGATACAGAAGTTTTAATCTCTTGTTGAAACTGAGACGTTTTTGTTTAAATAATTAATAAATAAATTATTAAAATCTACAAAGGAGGTTCTACTCTATCGGTCAATAGATATTGCCTACCCTTTCCTGAATAATTATTAATTCTTATAATACTCGTTACCGACTGCTTCAGCTTTAACTAGATAAGTTTTCAAAGCTCCCAATAAATCACAAGATACTTATAGTAATATAGTAAGAAAAGTAATCAGATCCATTTAGACATACGGGAGTTGAGCTCACAAAAACATCGATTTCATAGAATCAACCTTCAAGAATGTTGTCGAAACTGGAGAATTAAAAAGAATCTAAGCAAATCCCACCAAATAACCTTTACCCTTCGTCGTAAACTTACTTCTTGTCCACAGTATCCTTCAATAATATCGCACTGACCCCTGTTGAACAGATCCGCTATCTAGGACTTGAACTGGACAAACGTTTAACTTGGGAACCACATACAAAACTAAAACGACAAGAAACTGCTCGTCGTTACAGTCTACTTCAACATTTACTAGACAAAAGCTCTCAATTAATTACAAAAGACTCATTTACATGACTGTGATTAGACCTATTTGGACGTACGGAGTTGAGCTTTGGGGCATAAGCCTTCTAATTCTTCTCGTATCCAATCCTTACACTCCAAAACCATTGGTAAAATCCTCAATGCTCCTTATTATGTCACAAACACACTTATCCATTAAAATCCTAATGTTCAATATTTTGCTGATTTAGCCCAAACCAGAAACCTATCCTTTCATAGTTAACTACATGTCCACTCGAATCCACTAGTCTGCCAACTTTCCTCACGCTCAATTCAATTGATGATAAAATTTGTTTATTTAAAAAAAAAGTTAGTAATTTTTCGATACATCAGTGACAAAATATCGATATAAGTTAAATTCAACTCCAGGTAGGTAATGTATGGAAAAGGTGTTTAAACATTTTCGCGTAGATTAAAAAATTTTGTAAACTAAGAGTAGATTAATTGACATTATACTTCGTTATCTTTCTACAATATAGGTTTCATACTAACAAGGGGACGTTTTGACTTGTTACTCACAGATTTGATTGCCGATTTTTATGTAGATAGCAGGGACCTATAATAGCACAAAACTAGAGTTATAGCCGCTAATGGGCATTAGGAGCCGAGAAAGTAAAATAAAATATGAAAATCACGTTATATTTTTTTCTCAGCTCTTAGTCAAGATTGAGAAATAATTTGTTCACGTAAAGTTGTAGTTTTGTATGATATTTGAAATACAAATACATTCGTTATGCTCAAGACATGACCCGGCTTAAGGGTAGCCAAAAACTCCAAAAAAGTGACAAAATTTCAATGAAATCCGCTATAAATCAGTAGAAAATTTATTTCATGAAAAACTGATCTCAAATCTCGATTTAGCGCATCAAAAACCCTTATACGTAAAATTTTACCAAAATCAAAAAAATATTTATTTTTACCCTTTTCGAGGATGTTAACATTTTTGAAGTTGAGATTTTATCAACAATTTCTAAATTCAATAACATTTGCACCTTGTTAAAAAAATTATTTCTCTATCTTGACTAAAAGCTGATGAAAAAAAAAAAAAAAGGTGTTGTTCATATTTTATTTTTTTTCTCTGCTCCTAATGCCCATTGGCGGCTATAACTCTAGTTTTGCACTATTATAGGTCCCTACTATCCACTCAAAAATCGGCATTCAAATCTGTGTTATAAATCAAAATGTCCCCTTGTAAGATAATTTTTACTTATAATCGATATTTCATTTGTTTATCGATAAAAAGTTGTATTGAAGTATGCAATCGAACATTATTTCTTCATTCATATTTTCATGCATACCAGTAATATTTAACCTAGTTATTGTTTGTTTATTTCGTTTAACGACACTTTATGCTGCTATGGCTAATCGGACGATGTTACGGTGGGAGTCCTAAATTTTGCCTATCCAGGTATAATTAGGATAGGGATCTTTAACGAGTACCTGACATCGCACAGGCTCGGGACCCCCATTTTACGTCCCCTCCGAAGGACGGCATAGCTAAGGATTTTTTACTCCCTTTAAAAAATCGTAAGGTCATCTGCCGGGCTGCGAACCCGCGATCTTGGGTTTAGTAGGTTGCTATGCTAACCACTACACCACAGGTGACCCCTAACTTAACCTAGTTATAATTGCTCTGATCAGGTGTTTGAAGATTACGTAAAAGCATTAATAGAAATCTAATTTTTGATTCTTATGAATGAGTTGGTAATCCAGGTAGAAACAGACTATTAAGAAACTCTAGCGAATAATGGACTACATTTTTAGTGCTTACGATAAAAGGCTCATGAATCATATTTTTAGGCATATTAAAAATCAAAGGATCGACTTGATAAAAACAAAATACAACAACAACAACCTACAACAACCTACATCTGTGAATAATTAAGAATATCATATAGTCGTCCTTTAAATGTAAAATTAAACAAGCACTTTTTGTAAACAAGTTCCCTTAACCTCCTTTTCAAGGAATAACCCTATATTTAGTATACTTTTCAGGTTGAAAAATATTTGAACAAATTCACTTTCAAAAGAGATCTGAAAGGGAATAAACTTCTATTCGGTCAAGGGTAAATCTTCTTAAAGATGAGAATAACAATCCTTCGAACTATTTACAATGGTGGTTCACTGGTTAGAGCTGTCAGACCACACTTCGGGTGACAACGCACCTTGGGAAAGGAATGCTTTCATTTTCCGCTGAGGGAACAGCACGGTAGCAGGTCAACAGGTAGGTGTGGGAGCACCTCAATCATCTTCATCTCTACCTGTCTCGGTTCTAAGGGAACAGGTATAAATTATTTACAGTAGGGTCTTGATAATCCGGACGAATTGTTGACAGGGGGTCGTCCGAACTAGCGAATAGTTTGGATTACTAATATAATATAAGCACTTTACATTTATAAGTTTAGCAAAACTAATATAAGCACTTAGTACTTATTTATTTATGAACAATTTTAATGGTTATGTACAAAAAACCTAATTTATATCAATAGGACAAGCCATTTTTCATGGTGGTTGTCAATGAAGTTCGAAAATTAACCGATAGGTGGCGAGCGCCATTCCACATGAGAGGTTACAAACGTATGGCGTTATGTATATCTTGAAATTGATAATAAAATTTAAATGTACAATGTTGTGTGGCAGAAACAAGGTTTGCCACATTGTCTTATAATTTTATAATTATATATTTATAGTTATAAATTCAACCAGATGAAATCATTAAAATAATTTCTCAGGATTGATGAATTAGTTGCCACTTCTACAACACAGTAGTGTTTTAGTTACCTCGCAGAACTGAAGTTGAATGTTTAGTATTCGAAACTACATAGTTTCCTAATAAAATCATTCCAATAGAAGTGGCAACTAATTCATCAATCCTAATTGTATTGATCCTTCTATACCATCATGCGTACCTCAAGTGAAAATAATTTCTTTCGAACAAAATTTATGACCAAACCAAAATTTCGATACTTTGCTTTTTTGATATTGTGTGTAGAAACATGAACCATGTGCCATTACATATAAGCACTGATAATACAGTCCATTTTCCGCAAGTTTCTTAATAGTCTCTGTCCATATAGGTACTAATTTTAAATCCAAAATTTAAAAATTTGAAGACAGTTTCCCTGGAATGTTTTTGTATTTAACATTTGTCGCTAGGACCTTCCGTTTAAGAGTTATATTGGTTTGAATGAAAAAATTTTGAAACCCCTCATTTTCCCTTAGCAATTTTTATTTCAAATAACCGTTAATTGTTAAATTATGTAATTATTAATTTAAGTAATTTGTTAATTTAAGTAATTTGATTATTTTAATTATACAATATAAATTGGGAAAATCAGTAGATTATAGATAGACACATCCATAATCTATTGTTTTACCCAGTCAAGGAGAAATCTTTTGGAAAGTACCAACAAAATAACAGTGAATAACTATTTACATTCAAAGTTGTATTATACGGTAAATTTAAAAAAAAAATGAAAGTTTTCGTGAAATGTATCAATTTACGGCCTTTAGGTAGTAAAATAGCATTTTAAGGCCCAATTCACACAGAACGGACGTGGCGCTTTTGTCTCTTCCACGTTTGTACTATTAAAAAAAGTTTGTTTAATAGGAGAGGCGCGGAAGAGACAAAAGTCCGCGCCACGTCTCCACCACGTCTCTCGTGGCGTACAAGAAGGGGCACGCCACTTCCTCGCTACGAGTTTTTTTTTTCTTTTTTAGTTAGCTTTCTTTTCTTGGGTAAGGGGTGAATCGGACATAAAAACAACATTAATAAAATTTGATATTGGAGTTACATACATATATACCAACAATTAATAGGGGTGAAACATCACTGATATATATTTTTTTTTTTGGGGGGGGGGAAGGGGCGGTGAATCGGACATAAAAACGCCCTATTTTGGAGGGCTTACAACTTTTGTTCTACTTCACTTCCCTAATGATGATTTTATTGACTAGAATTATAACATTGTTTATATATAACGGGAAAAGGATATAAATAAAAAACATTATTTTATAATCAATTTATATAAAACTAGTTGAAAAAAAAGGAATTCACAAACAATAAAGTATTATCTATTCCTATTACTAATTAAAAAAAATTAAAATTACTTATGCTATATTACTGCACATTAAAAAAATATATATTATGAACAAATATGATATATTATTTTTGTATAAATGTTGCTTATTCTTAATAAGGAATAATTATATTATGAGCTGTATTCATTAAAATTATTTACTTTTTTAATACTCAAATCAAAAAGATTTAGTACTTTTACTGATTTCATATAAAAGTGATGAGTACAAAAAGTTATTGAATTTTTCAATTGAATTTCAGTTTAATAAAATAACACCAATATGGAACACCAACGCACAGAGAGGTAACTTGTAGGTCTAGCCGGCCAAAAATATCATCTTTTTCCTATATATTTTGTGTTCCTGATTTTGAAAAAATATTGTATAAAAAATAAAGGACCTTTGGTTTTTTAAATATGATTAACCTTACAAATAACCAATACTATCAAGTTTATCTGGGCTTTGCAGCCCAGATTAAATAATCCAATTACTTTAACAAGTTTGAATTTCAAAACAGGTCGCGGTTTTTAGTGTGCTGGTATGGTTATTTTACGAAACTTGGTCATACCTTTATATATAGGTTCTTATAGTAAATTTAATGAGCATTCAGATATAAAAAAAGAAATTTCGGATCGAACAATTAGTTTCGGAACTGTAGCCAAATGAATGGTGATATAGGTGTTTTCGCAGAAAAGTGCGACCCTAGTCAAAGAGTGTTGAAATGAGGGGTGTAGATTGCATGAAATATGCGATAATTTCTGATGTCACAGCTTTAAACATTTGCTTCAAATACCAGAAAGGTATATATGAAATTAAATTAAATTTAATGCTCTACAATTTTGAGTATGTAATTTTTTCTGAGAAACGATCGGGGAAGGTACTAGAAATAAAAGTATTACAAAAAGTGAGGTAACATTTGTTTTTTCCCCGAAAATCACCGATTTTCAATAACGTATATCTCGAAAACCATTAGAATTTCGACAAATTTATACATAATCAATTTTATAGGAAATTTAATCAGCTTTAATTTAGATTTGTAACATATTTTTCTAGAGTCGACCATTTTCGAGATATAGTCAATGTAAAAAATAAAGTACGAATGTTTTTTCGGAATCAAACGTTTCAATAATGTTTTTAATAAATTTATTCATACAGCTAGCCGTTTTCTGATTGTAAGCTTGTAAATATCAATATATATTCTCTCAGCAATTTAGTCACCAAACAGAAAAAAATGAATAAAATGGAATCATAAGGGGCAAAATATACTTATTTCGCAGTAAAGGGGTTTTAAAACGTACACACTCCCTTTTGCGATCAAATACCTTATTAGATCCATTGTAATATATTTATAAATATTTTCTTTGTCTTTGTAGCCTTCCGTGTTTGTTGACCAAAACAGGGGCCCGAATAGACTAGAGAAAAGAGGGTATGCGGAAAATAAATAATTATTAAAAAATAAATAAAAATAGTATTTACGAAATCAAATTTTTCCCAAAATTACTTCTTATTTAAATCAAAAGGTTTGTAATGAATTACTTCTTATGTCTAACCGTTTTCAAATGTTAAGCAGTAAAAAAAAAAACACATTTTTTGTACAATTTAGACCCCGGGACGTAAAAAAAATCTGGGAAGTTTCTCATATAAAAAAGCTTGCAATTATTTATTATTACCTTTACTTTGAGATTAGGGTTTTGAAGGAGGAGAATAGTCAAACAAGCCTATACTGTGTGTGATATGTCGAATAAATAAGAAATGAAACTACTCTTGTGAAACAATTAAATGGATTGATCAAAATGAAAAAAAAAAAAAAATTCAATTTCACAAAGAAATGGTTGTAAACATCTTGTCCTACCAGACCATTGTTGTTTGAACGTACGATAGTATTAGAAATGTTGATATTTCCTTTGATCCTATGCCGTCTAGGGATTTCGCGTCTTTTCTACCTTCTTCTTTTTACCCGAACCTAGCATAATCTTGACTGTGGATTCCTATGGCAAAACGTAAGATAGAAAAAAGAGTTTTATATCTCAGGAATACGCGCGGCAGGAAGGGAAAGAAGGAAACTGCCTATTTAAACTCATTCAATTGAAAAATTCAATAACTTTTTGTACTCATCACTTTTATATGAAATAAAAAAAAAAGAAGAAAAGTACTAAATCTTTTTGATTTGGGTATTAAAAAAGTAAATAATTTTAATGAATACAGTTCATAATATAATTATTCCTTATTAAGAATAAGCAACATTTATGCAAAAATAATATATCATATTTTTCATAATATATATATTTTTTAATGTGCAGTAATATAGCATAAGTAATTTTAATTTTTTAATTAGTAATAGGAATAGATAATACTTAATCGTTTGTGGATTCCTTTTTTTTTTTCAACTAGTTTTATATAAATTAATAATAAAATAATGTTTTTATTTTTATCCTTTTCCCGTTATATATGAACAATGTTACAATTCTAGTCAATAAAATCATCATTGGGGAAGTGAAATAGAACAAAAGTTGTAGGACCTCCAAAATAATGCTTCATAGAGCGTCTTTATAGTCCAGTAAAATAAGACTCCAAAAGGCCGTTTTGAAGAAAAAACTGCGGAACTTTTATTCTCAACGGATCTTTATGTTCTTTGGGGTGCTGAATCCGAATCTGAAGTTTGCTACCACGGCAACCATCGGCTTCATATTCAAAATCGCAAAAAAACGCCAAAAAAAAAAACCATTATTTTTGTTTTTCTATCTATAACAAGATAACGAACCTTTTTTCGAAGGAAGTCTTCAAATATTAATTGTAGCTGGAACTAGTACCTACATAATGAAAAAACGAAATCCGAAATCGGACCATTTTTCGCGAAGTTACGTTATTGGGAAAAAATGGAGAAATTGTCCAATTTGCCGTCAGTCCCAAAGCTCCGCGAAAACACGTTTGTCGTACTCTTTTGGCTATAACTCTGAAACTATTTGTTCGATACAACATTACTTTTTTTCATCTTAAAGCTGATTAAATTTACTATTAGAATAAATTTTTAATCAAACCCTGTAAAATGTACATGCCAGCCCGCTAATAAAAAACGTACTATTGTAAAATCCTAGTGTTTTTTGGCACATTTGTCTCTAACTCCCCAAATATTTGTTCGATTCCAAATTTCTTTTTTCTATCTCAAAGCTGATTAAATTCGCTATCAAATGCTATATATGTAAATTATATTAAATCCTGTAAACCACCCAAGCTAGCACGCTAAATGTGTATGTTTTGGCAAAATATGTAAATTATGACATGTTCTGTAGACTGGTGTGGGTATTTCCCGGTGTTAATTATAAGTTAGATATATAGGAGCCAATAGTACATTTACCCAGCTTTTAGATAAAAATATTAAATTTTGGATCCGACAAATGGTTTTGGTGATATAGCGATAATGTGCCAAAAAAACATTTATTTTACAAAAGTAAGTGATTTTCAGCGTGATAGCTTGTGTATTTCAAGAATTTTGATAAAAATTTCATAAGATCTAATTGTAAATTTAATCACCTTTCAGATTTCAGATCAAAAAAAAAACATTTTGAATCGGACAAATACTTTCGGAGCATTTGTTAGAAGACTTTCTTCGAAAAAAGCTTCGTTATGGGGTTATAGATAATAAAACGAAAATAACGGTTTTTTTTTTTTGCGATTTTGAATATGAAGCCGATGGATGCGGTGGTAGCAAACTTCAGATTCGGATTCAGCACCCCAAAAAACATAAAGATCTGTTGAGAATAAAAGTTCCGCAGTTTTTTCTTCGGCAAACCCTTATTTTACTGGACTATTATAGGAGGGTAGGGGATCAGTGTTTATAATCGCTTATCCTCTGCCATACTTCTAACGTGATTTTTCCTAACTCCTTCTTATATTTTGATGCACCCCGCATTTTTAAATATATTTGCAATAAGTATGCAGTGTTTTTGGTTATATAGTTTAATTATTGTTTACTTTTATAATTTTTCGAAATTTTCATTTCGGATCGTGTAAATTCTATTTTGAGTCCCAAAACAACCTTTCGATGGAAATCTTATTTTAGATTTGTAGTTTGAGGCTGCTATAGTCATGATAGATGTAGATGCTACCTGAAAAACAAAACAAAAACATTTGCATAGAAATTCGTATTTATGAGTTTCGGCCGATGTTGTTCGTATAATTAAAATTTTTATTTTTTTTCCGCCAATATTTATATTTTATTATTCTACACTTGCCTATTAGTTGACTTTTCTTTAAAAAATACTAGAAAGTAGTTTTTTTGAACCTAAAATTGTAAATATCACATATATGGCCTTTTAAAATAGATACATCAGATTCTACGGAAATAAGGAACAAAATGAATTTTACAGAACCAAAATCGGATGATCTGTTGAGATTTGAGGAGGAATCTAAATTTTGTTTATTTTGGCACGCTACGTGGTGGTAACATTTGGTACTACAGAGGGGACATTTAGCCTTAACAGATTTTCCCGAAAAACCCGCCACCGTCCTCAAAAAAAATTAAATTGGTAATGTTTCACCCCTATTAAATTGTTGGTGTGTATGTATGTAACTCCAATATCAAATTTTATCAAAGTTGTTTTCATATCCGATTCGCCCTCGTCCCGAAAAAAAAAAAAAAATTATATGTGATGATTCACCCCATTAAATTGTTGATATATATGTATGTAAGTCCAATATCAAATTTTATTAATGTTGTTTTTATATCCAAAGAGACAAAAGCGCCACGTCTCCGCCACGTCCGTTCTGTGTGAATACTACTGCGTTCTTCAAGCCTACTTATTCAGTAATTTGTTGCGAACGGTTTCACTGAAAAAAAATCAATCACCTGCTACTACAAAATAGTCATTTTGCTTATAAGTTTTCTAGTCATTTGCAAAACTATATAAAAAATTAATGCTTATACTAATTATTATACGGAAAAATAGCAACATATAATATGTTCAGATACATTATTTTGTCATACCTATTTCTTAAAAAATTATTTTAAGAAAGTATAGATTCAAAACCTACTAACAATAAGTCCAATATTCAAATTTTATTATAGCACACCTGAGCAGTATCAACATTTTTTTGAAAATGTCGAACTAAAGCTCAAATTTTCAGATTGGTTTGGAAATATTAAACACATTTTGTAAAATTTTCACGCTTTTTTGACCTGAAACATTTTTAAAAATGAGCTTAGCAGATTTTGACTATGGCTATCACGGATGGAAATATAAGCTTTTATTTTTTTATCCTGTATTCCTTAAGCTATTTAGCATGTTATACGGGGACTAAACCCTTGCAAAATAATAGCCTCTTAGCAACAATTTCTTCTTTTTTATTCCTTTAGGTCAATATATTTAAAATTTCAATAGGATAGTAAACACAGCCTTTATTCTACAAAAAGAAACTTATCTTCTCTTTACTTAATTGAAATTTTAAACAAAGAACGATCCTATAAAGCGAAAGGAATTGTTTAGTGAAATCGGTGCGTGACCAGATAAGACCCCTCCGTTAGCAAATAATGCCGGGCCGGTGGTAGAAAGCACCCTCAAACCCCTCGAGAGGTAAACAGCTCTCTAGCGGTCAGCAAATTTGCACTAACATTGACTCACACAAACATATTTCACTTGCACTTTCAAATTAAGACTTTTTTATTTTTATTATAGAAGTATCAATTTATTTAAATATACAACTGTACAAAATATATACATCAAGTAAATGAGTTGATAACGATTAAAATATCATGTCAAAACTTGAAAAGAACTACTCATCAGTAGCACTTCAATAAAAATTCTACACTAGAAGATCTCTAGGCCATCTTCTTTTCAGACGCCTCGGATGATTATCGGGAAGGAGTGGGAAGCAAGTTGAGAAACTAATGGATTTGAGTGGTTATGGAGCTTACTATGAAAGGGTAGGTATCTGGTGTGGGCGAAATCGGCATCATATGGAACATTAAGATCTTTATGGATACGTTTATTGGTGACAAAGTAAGGGGCATTTAGGATTTTTCGAAGGATTTTGGATTGTAAGGATTGTATACGAGAAGAATTGGATGGTGTAGCAGAACCCAAAAGCTCAACTACGTACGTCCAAATAGGGCTAATCACAGTAGATAAGTCTTTTATAATTAACTGGGAGCTTTGATCATTTGTCTAGTCATATAAATCAAAAACAAAATACAGGAGTATTTTAACTTATCCATAAAGATCTTAATGTTCTAAATGTCGCTGTTTTGGCCCAGGCCAGATACCTATCCTTTTATAGTAAACTCCATACCCATTCAGATCCACTAGTCTCCCAACTTGTTTCACACTCTATTCCTGATAATCCTCGGTGGTGTCGGAAAAGAAAACGGGTAAGAGACCTTCTATTGTAGAACTATCGAAGTACTAGTGAGTGATTCTTTACATGTTATTGACACGTCATTGTAATCATGTTTCTCAATTTTACATGTTGTATATAATGCATACAAGTTGTAAATATCAATAAATAGTTAACAACATTTTTTTAAATATATTTATGTACGAGGTGTGATCAAAAAGTCCTAGGACTTTTTATATACTATGGGAATGCAATGTCTCACAGCGATGCGGTTGGCAGCATTGTATTGCCTGACTCAACAGGAACACAGCTGTGTTTGCAGATCAATCATAACATCACTGAAAGTAACATTAGCACAGTTTGTTTGAGGTTAGTTTTATAGAGTTTGGCTATCTTATGAAAATGAATGTGAAAGAAAAGCAACGTGTTTGTGTGAAGTTTTTGTGTGAAACTGAACAAAACGTTTTCTGAAACCTTTTTGATGTTACAAGAGGCCTTTAGTGAAGAATGTCTAAGCCGATCATGCTGCCATCAGTGGTTCTCCAAGACCCAAGAAAGCACGCCAAGTCAAATCAAATGTGAAGGTCGTGCTAACGATTTTATTTGACTGTAAAGGTGTTGTCTACTATGAATTCCTTCCACAAGGTCAAACAATTAATCGTTTTGTTTATCTTGAAACCCTCAGAAAATTGCGTAATGCAGTGAGAAGAAAGAGACCTGAGCTGTGGCAAAGTGGTGATTGGGTCCTTCACCATGACAATGCTTTTGTTCACTCTGCATTAGTTATCCGTAACTTTTGTGTAAAAAACGCAATGACTGTCATTCCTCATCCCCCCTACTCACCTGACCTGGCTCCAGCCGACTTTTTTCTTTTCCCGAAGCTCAAGAGACACCTGAAAGGACGAAGATTTCAAACAGGTGACGAAATTAAAGAAAAAAAAACAACAGAGCTGCTAAACACCTTTACAAAAGAAGAGTTTTCTGGGGCCTTTGATCAGTGGAAACACCGGTGGGAAAAGTGTGTAGCTTCCCAAGGGGGAGTACTTCGAAGGAGACAAATTTGAATAACCTGTATGTGTATGAATAAATGTATAAAATTCAGTCCTGGAACTTTTTGATCACACCTCGTATATTAAAGGAAGCCTAGAATATTCACGGACTTTAGTGCTATTCAGCTAAAAAAAAAAGATAGGAAATTGAAAAAAATTAAATAACATACTTTTAATTGCAACTTACAGGGTTTGTGACAAACATATATATCAGTGAGCAGTTTGACCCATTCTTTCAACTAGTATGGATGCAGCTTGAGTTACCGTGCACATTGCTGTTCATTCTGGACTGTAAACTTTTGAAAGACAAGTGAAATCTTTTCATTTCCATGTTTGTAATCAATCTTGAAGTATCAAAAAGTGATTTTAAAGAGTAGATGAAGCCTGTGTTGAATCAGTGAGTCTTTTGAGAATAGCTGTATCGTCGGTATAAGTTGCTGTTAAAGAGTTAGTTTCGAGTGGGATGACATATGTATATATTATGTTTAACAGTGGTACGAGTTTCGAACCTTGTGGTAACATTATATCAGATATCAGAGGGTATCCCTGAACCTTGGACTGCGGAAAACCTGTCAGAAAGAAAAGATTAAAGAGTAAGATAATAATTTGGTGGAAAAAAATATTTCAATTTGAAGAGAAGTCACTGGTGCTAGACTTCATCATATTCTTGAACTAGCAAATATCGAACTGTCAAAAGAAAATATCGATTTTTTAAATATGTAATGTTACGATACCTATCCTTATAATAAATAAAATAATTTTTTTTAATTCATAAAGTAATTCAGCTGTAAAATTTTATTTCGATGAGTTGTTTACAGGTTAATATTTGAGTTCAAAGAGAAACTTTTCATTCATTTATCGATTTATAGATAACATTTAATTACAAAATATAACTGTTTCCGTTACATTGAACCTTTTGGTCAGATTGGCCGGCTGGCCATAGCTGTCCAGCATCTGGCCTTACATCTGCCTGGGATAAGATACCCTTTCTGTTACACCGATATTCCGAAATCCCCCACAGTTTCGAAAAGCATAGCAAACCGGTGGCAGAAAAACTATCACAGCTGCTTGGGCAACAAATAGACCTTAAACGGTACGCCCAGCTTATAAAGGGCCTGTTCCTTTCTTTTTCTTCTTCGGCCTCCTGTCAACTGTGGAATGCGATGGCTATTGTGTATTTTATGAAGTTCTCGAATTTCAGCAGGTCTTAGCCTTAGAATTAGCTTAGGAACCATCAATTTTGTTGGCAAAATAGTCTGGAATAGACGTTTGTATTTTTTACCCATGGTTTCTTTACCTGATAGTTTCAGAATATTTTTAAGGATGTCTTAATACAGTTAGCCAGAAAGATGGTAATACAAAATTTATATAATGAAATGAATGAATGAATGAAATGAAATGAAAAAAAAAAAATCTTTATTCTGGGACATATTGTCCCCTAAGAATAACAGACATGTATAATAAGTTGTACAATGGTCTGGCTATCTTAATTTCAAATGGACAATAATAAGTATAAAAGGTAATATATGAATATACAATTGAAAATAGAACTTTGTGATAAATATATACATGAGAAAAGAAGAGAGAGAAAAAAAGAAAAAAAAAAAGTAGGACAACAAAAAAATAAATAATAATAACAATATGCTAATAGAATAATTACAATGCGTTCAGAAATAAAAAGAAATATAAAAAAAAAAAATAAGTAAATAAATAAAATAAAATAAATATAGTGAAAAGAAAGGAAAAGATATATAGAGAAGAAAAATAATAAGACCTATTTGAATGATAATATGACAAAATATTTACAAATATCTAAAAGGTAATATATATACAATTGATAATAACACTTTATCAGTTAGAAGAAAAAGGAAAGAAATAATAATAATTTATAAGAGAAAAAAACAAAACAGAAACAATTGTTGGAGAAACGAATTTAAATTTATATAATGATATACTCATTGAAGCAAACTCATCGGCATCGGATATGCTTAATTTGATTAACTGACTTTCAATTATCACTCATATTGGCGGGCTGTAACTGGGATTTAAGGAGATATCGGAATAGAAGAGTTTTAAATGAGTTTAAGGAAGAAGCATGTCTAATTTCAGAAGGGATCGAGTTCCAGATGGTAGTGGATCGAGCTTGGAAGGAGTGTTGGTATAATGCTGTTCGGTGGAAAGGAGTATATAGGTCAGAGGAACGTGATATTGTTGTGAGTTGGGAGTGGACGGAAGACTTGAATATCAATAGGTTACAGATGTAGGGTGGGCAATGGTTATTAATGGCATGGTACAGGAAGGTGCCCAGGAAATATTGTCTACGGGAGGATGGATTGAGCCACTCCAGGGCAGTGTAGAGGTGAGATACATGGGAACGTCTCGGGGTTCCGAATGCAAATCTGATAAAACTGTTCATGATACGTTGTAATCTGTCCCGGAGCCCCATCGAAATTGTTTTAGCCGCTAGAAATCGTTGATGAAATCTCAACTTCAAAATTTTTACCTCCTCGAAAGGGGTAAAAAATCAATATTTTTTTATTTTTGATAAAATTTCACCAACCTGAAGCCTGGTGGTGTCTTGAGCATAGCGGAAGTATTTTTATACCAAATGGCATACATAACCGCAATTAAACGTGAAAGAATCATTTCTCTATCTTGAGTGAGAGCTGTGAAAAAAAATAAAACGTGATTTTCATATTTCTTTTTTTCTCGGCTCCCAATCTTCATTGGTGGCTATAACTCTAGTTTTGCACTATTATAGGTCCCTACTACCCACACAAAAATCGGCATACAAATCTGTGAGTTACAACTGCAAACGTCCCTTTTTAGAGGAGTCCTTAGAAGGTAAACATACTAAGTCTCAGCCCCTAGGGGGTGAGCTTACGGTGTGGAAAAGGAGAAGAATTAATATTCTTGAAAAATTAATATAATTTCTAAAACGGCTCCGATGAGTTAAGACCTCCTGCAATATGTTCTTCCAAAGTGGTATGTCGATGTATAAGTTCTCTATCGATGCACTGTCCCACAATGATTATTACATGGGTTAAAAAAATATGGCTGCAGCGGAAATTTATAGCAGTAACTACGAACTCCTTTCCCACTCACGTAGTTTTACGTCCATTAACATAACGCAAAACAGTCAAATAGTCGAATATTTTTAAAAAAGTGTCCTTTTTAAATCCGCGATCTTAAAAAAGTCAAATATTTTAAAACAGTATCCTGGAGGACAACAATGGAGGAAGTTATCCTTCGGATAACTTAAAAAAAAAACCGTTAAAACAGCAATCCTTAAGGACGAAAAAGCTAATTCTAATTTTGGATGGAGAGAGTGGCCAAGGATGTCCTTCCTCGGCCTCTAAAAAACGTCAGATCCTGGCAGATCTGTAAAACAGTGTCCTTAAAAACAGTTAAAAAGCAGCAATCCTTAAGGACGAAAAAGCTAATTCTAATTGTGGATGGAGAGAGTGGCCAAGGATGTCCTTCCTCGGCCTCAAAAAATCGTCAGATCCTGGCAGATCTGTAAAACACTGTCACACTAATCCACAATTAGAATTAGCTTTTTCGTCCTTAAGGATTGCTGTTTTAACGGTTTTTTAAGTTATCCGAAGGATAACTTCTGCCATTGTTGTCCTCCAGGATACTGTTTTAAAATATTTAACGGTTTTAAGATGGCGGATTTAAAAAGGACACTTTTTTAAAATATTCGACTATTTGACTGTTTAGCATAAATTTGGAAATCTGAGGCTTTTTCGACACTCTCTTGCTCTGTTGACGTTGCTCGGACCGAATATTTGAGGACAATTTCCTTATCAGAAGCAGTAGGTTATAGATACGAGGTGTGATCAAAAAGTTCCAGGACTGAATTTTTATACATTTATTCATACAACATACAGGTTATTCAAATTTGTCTCCTTCGAAGTACTCCCCTTGGTAAGCTACACACTTTTCCCACCGGTGTTTCCACTGATCAAAGGCCCCAGAAAACTCTTCTTTTGTAAAGGTGTTTAGCACCTCCGTTGTTTTTTCTTTAATTTCGTCAACTGTTTGAAATCTTCGTCCTTTCAGGTGTCTCTTGAGCTTCGGGAAAAGAAAAAAGTCGGCTGGAGCCAGGTCAGGTGAGTAGGGGGGCTGAGGAATGACAGTCATTGCGTTTTTTACACAAAAGTTACGGATAACTAATGCAGAGTGAACAGGAGCATTGTCATGGTGAAGGACCCAATCACCACTTTGCCACAGCTCAGGTCTCTTTCTTCTCACAGCATTACGAAATTTTCTGAGGGTTTCAAGATAAACAAAAAGATTAATTGTTTGACTTAATTAATCGATTAATTAATCATTGATTGACGTTGAAGGGCGTCCGGAACGAGCATCGTCGTCTGTGGATGTTCGGCCATCTTTAAGGTTAAAGATGGCAGCATCAGTGGATGTCAGCATGATCGGCTTAGACATTCTTCACCAAAAGCCTCTTGTAACATCAAAAGGTTTCAGAAAACGTTTTTTGTTCAGTTTCACACAAAACTTCACACAAACACTCTGCTCTTCTTTCACATTCATTTTCATAAAATAGCCAAACTCTATAAAACTAACCTCAAACAAACTGTGCTAATGTTACTTTCAGTGTTGTTATGATTGATCTGCAAACACAGCTGTGTTCCTGTTGAGTCAGGCAATACAATGCTGCCAACCGCATCGCTGTGAGACATTGCATTCTCATAGTATATAAAAAGTCCTGGAACTTTTTGATCACACCTCGTAGATCCGTCCGTCATCTATTGTTTTTCCCAATCTGGGATAAATTGAGGGTTTTTTTTTTTGTTTTTTTTTATAAATCTTAATCATTTGAATTTCTTACCTCAAACAAGAGTACAAATTTGTTGTTTGTGGCCGGAATTTTTATGCAACGATAGAATATGCTAGTATAGTCACAGTATATGAAATTAAATGCATTACACTACAAGACGTGTAAAAATTAATGAATCCATGATATTTTTCAAATCCAGCCTTCAACTGTTTATAAGTACTGGTTCCAGTACTGAAGACCTCGAAGCTCCAAAGCAATGAGACAAATCATTAACCCGGAATTCAGTTAGCTTAGAGCCGCTATTACAACAATGACCCTTAAACCCAGCCATCACAGTGATCACAAGAGTAATCAAAATCCAATTTGCTGCTTTCATTTTACTTTGAAAAATCAAAACGGAACAATCCTGTTTAACTTAGTTCCTGCATTCGTTTTGCTTCAAGGTCAATCTTGGCTGATGTGTTTTTGATTTTTTTAAAAATTAATTCAGCAAACGGACTCTTTGCATTCAATTTTCACAAATGGTGCTTAGTCTCAGCCAGTTATTCTATTTAAGTAGCCTCAATGCCTTGCAACTGCAAAGACATATTTTCGTAATATAGGGAATTCAACAGTTATGAATTGAAGCTATAGTTATGAAGTTTTAATAATAATAAACTTTATTATTTTATAATAAATTGTAAATATTGGCAATTCCAAAGTTTTTTTAGAACATTTTTCGCTCTAACTCTTAAGAAACATTTTCCGATCCTAAATTTCTTTTATTCATCTCAAAGCTGATTTAATTTTCTATTAGGTCTTACTTATGAAATTTTGATTATATCCGGTATCATATCCACGCCAGCCCACCGAACATATCAAAAGTGTCATATTCACCAAAACAAACATATTTAGCGTTCTGCAATGGGTATTTTATTTAATACTTAATCAAATATGAATATATAGAACCTATAGAATAGTGAATTTAACCAGCTTTGAGATGAAAAAAAGAAATTGAAAATTGGACAAATAGTTTTGGAGTTGTAGGGAATATTTTCCATAAAAACTTGGATTTAACAACTTTTCTTAGCGTGGTGGCATGGGTATTTTACGGGATTCAATCAAAATTTCATATATGGGATCTGATAGAAAATAAAACCAGCTTTGTGATGGAAGAAAGGAATTTGGGATCGAACAAATAGTTTCGGAGTTATTCTGATAAATGTGCGGAAAAAAAACTGGGATTTCACAACGGAGTTCTCAGCGTGCGAGTGTTTTAAGAGACTCAATTTTGTACATAGCTAATTTTCTAATGTAATATGGTTATTGAGTTATTTTAGAAAAAGCGGGAAAACGTCTATTATTTGGAGAAAAACATATTTCCCGTTAGAAACTTTGTTGGCAAACATCAGATTCGTGTTCAGCACCTCAAAAACCGGATAGCATCAACAATCAAAACTTTCCTTATTAGGCCTTTTTTTTTACACAATCTGAATGGACAATTCGTAATGAATACAAAATACGAAACTTTGGAAAACCGATACTCTAGCTAAGTAAAGGTAAGATACAGTCGGCCATTTAAAAAAGTTGCGATTTTCAGCTGTTTATTAATTTATACAATTATATAAAAGGACAAGCGTTTGTGATCAACTGCGAATACTTCTAAACCAATCTTTACCAAATTTTAACTACATTTTCTTTATAGTTCAAGGAACGTTTAAGAATAATAAAAATTATATATTTTCAATCATATTGCTGTTAATAAAACGATAAATATGCGGAAAATTGATCAATAGGTGGCGTGCGCCATTCAAAACAAGTTACAAAGATAATTTGTTAGATAGAGTTAGAAATTATTTAAAATTTAAAATTATTTATTGAAATTTACAACTGTGTATACAATATAAAATATAATACATCAAGTAAATATGATGAAATAGATAAAAATGACACGTCACTTGTTTTTAAAGCAACTACCTATTGGTAGCCCTTATAAAGGTTCTATATGATGAACACTATATTACGGAACCAGACGGCACCTGCAGCGTTTCCAGGACTCCATGCTCAAGAAGATGGCAAGAACTACCTCACTGAAGAAGAAGAAGCCAGAAGACCTCCACGAGATCTTCGATCTTCCGACCTTCCCGGAGTTCATCCAGCGCCGGCATGTGAAGTTTCTCGACTCTCTGCAGTTCTTAACGAACCCCCTGTTCAGAACCTTGTCACCAGCTTTTTTTTTTTTTCTTTCTTCTGATCCCTCAGAAACTAAAACAGAAAAACATGAAATTAGTAATCCTATAACTACAGAGAATAGCGAAATAGGAACGATACCTTTTAGCCTTTTTCTACCGTGGTTATTGGTAGGAGTAATGAAATGGTTAATTTTGGAAGTTGTTGCGCCTGATTGGCTCGAATTGATATGTTCTGGAGTTGAGGGGCCTCCGCTCAATGTAGGGCTGACACCAGCGCCACCCCCGGTCCACTGGCAACTAACAACCGGACCGTAATGAAGACTCAAATGGACCAATCAGAGCGCACTGGACACTGGTCAGGAATGTGACATTTTTCTTATTAGTTTATTAGTTTTAAAAAAAGTTAGTTATAAGTTTCTCCACAACAAGGTTTAGGTGAGCCCCATCACCTAAACATTTATCTTTCTAAAAATATACTCACACTATGAGCCCACAAACTTTCTGCAGGTCTTACAATGTACCTAGTACAGTAAAAGACCAAACCTCACAGTAATCCCATTCCTACAATAAAATAAACACATGAAAATAAACCAATAGGGGCTTGAAAAAATAAAAAAATAAAATAAAGTACTATATTAGAAGGTACCAAGGCCATCTTCTTCTCAGGTGCCTCAAAGGGTTATCTGGAATGGAATGAGAACCAAGTTGTGATACTAACGGATTTGAATAGTTGTGAAATTTGCTATGAAAGGATAGATATCTGGTTTGGGTTAACTCAGCAACATATGAGACATTAAGGTCTTTATGGATAATTTTATTGGTGACAAAGTAAGGTGCATTTAAGATTTTTTGAAGGATTTTGGATTGTAAGGATTGGATACAAGATGAATTGCTTGCGGTTTAGTAGAGCCCCAAAACTCAACTCCGTACGTCCAAATAAGTCTAATCACAGTTATGTAAATGAGTCTTTTGTAATTAATTGGAAGGTTGGAGCGTTTGTCAAGTAAATGTTGAAGTAGTCGATAACGACGGGCAGTTTCTTGTCGTTTTAGTCTTGTATGTGGATTCCAAGTAAGACGTTTGTCCAGATGGAGTCCTAGGTAGCGGATCTGTTCAACAGGGATTAGTGGAACATCGTTAAGGGATACTGTAGGACAGGAAGTGTTAGAAATTGATAACAAAATTTGCTTAGTTCGATTAAATTTTTATAAAAATACTATAAATATGTGGTGTGACTTACGGATCCTAGTGATGTTTAAAAATCGAATCCATCTGGACTAAACCTTTCACTACATCATCTTCATAGTTTTAGGAAGGTTTAGCGAAAATAAAAATTTAAATGTTTTGTGTTGAGTGGTGGAAACGAGGTTTACGACACTGCCGAGTACTTTTATGGTTATAAATTAAAATACAGCCAGATAATATCAAATTAATTACCTAATTCTGCCGAATAAAAATTATTACCAAATGAAAATTTCGATTCCTTGCTTTTTTATATGGTGTGTAAAAATATGATTCATGGGCCTTCAGTGGTAAGCACATTATCCACAAGAGTTTCTTAATAGTCTCCTTCCATCTAGATTACCGACTCATACATTAAAATAAAAATCATGCTTTATAAAATTATGCTTTTACGTAATTTTCAAATGCCTGATCAGTGCAATTTTAACCAAGTTAAAAATGACTGCCATGCGTGAAAATATCATTCAAGAAATAATGCTCAATTGATACTTGAATTATTAGTTAAAATTATCCAAGTTATTTAATTATGAGAGCGGACGAAGCCGCGACGGGTGATGCTAGTTATGAATGAACCCAATAATGTTGCCTATAACTTATGCTCGTCAGGAAATAAATGTTTAACATTTCACTGTATTAGTAAACTTGTCTTAAACCGGAATCTTGAATAGCTACTTACCTTTCTTAATCCGTGCGAAATAAATATCTAGAAATTTTCAGGACTACCTTGTCGGCGAGTTCGCCTTTGAAGAGATTCGTAAAAGAATTTACGCCACCCACGCACCCTGAGTCCACAAGAAGACGAATGAATCCCATTCACTCCTTTAATAGAATTTCTCATGACAAAAAAAAAATAAAAGGCTGTCCCCTGGCCTTTACCTGTGCTGTTTATAGCGGCTTCCGTGGTCTGAAGGTCCCTCGGCCAACTCTTTTTCACACAGGATGGTTGGGTCTTTGAGACCGTGAGATCTTTTAGAGTTGTGCAGAACGGCCATTAGTACACCTCGGCCGATACACCTTTACGGGTCTCTTGGATTATAAATGAACGTCGTGCTGACGTAATTAATATTCAACTCTCTTTAGTGTTAAAGTAATTTCATATTTCAAATTATAATTTCAATGTATTTGAAGACAGCTCTATTCATCTATCTTTAGCATATATGATACATCTATATTTTTATTTTATTATTATTATTTTTTTTTATTTGTAAGCAGGGCCATGCCCTATACAAAGAAGTTCGGCTATATATTGTGTACAATGAAATAAGATAAAAACATTAATACAACTACAAATATTATGCACATTATCATACTCATCTAATAATAATTTAAATAATATACCAAAGCACTTTGAATAAACTAAGAATGAAATACAACTAATAAAAATTAAATACATATTTTTCTATCTAAATAATAAAAAATACCTAATAAAATAATTAACACTTTTTTTTATGTCATTTATAAACCTTTAAACTTTATCAAAGATCATATTAAACTACTACTTTCAAGTATATATATATATATATATATATATATATATATATATATATGTCATATCTCAGGCAAATAGGTATATACATGATACTGATATTTTACTGTTAAATCTACTATATCTCAGTAAAAAAATTTCTGATTTTAATTATATTTAAAATAAAATATGCCAGTTTTTTTGCTTCTATTTCATTTTGTGGATTAAGTATTTGAAAACTGTCATTTGAATCAATGCTAGGGTAATAAGTGTTACGCAGGCCATTATAAATTGGGCAAGTGTAAAGAATATGTCCGAGGTCTTCATTAGTTTTCATATTACAAACCATACAGATTTCTTGAGGATTAATTTGTGTGATTTTATCTGGAGTGGTTATTTTTATTATATGTTTTCCTGTAGTTCTTAACTGTGCAATGATTCTAGTGAAAATAATATTTATCCGTATATTAATGTAAACAGGGATGGAACCGGTTGGATTAATGCTATTGTAGAATGTGCTAAAATTCGACTGCTGGCTAGAGGATAGATCCGAATTAAATAAATAAATTTTGTATTTTTCTAATACAGTTTGACTTTTTTCTTTGAGTTTAACTATATTTGATTCGAAAACTATTCCCCCTTCTCCGATTTTATCCAGTAAATGTTTTATTTGTAAACACCAATTATACTTAAAATTAGCATTGCTACTTGAAGACAGCTTGACTAAGTTATAAAAACACAACTTTGGAAGCCTATCATCACTCATTTGGACTATGGTTCTTAAATAATTTAAAGCTATTTTAAGAGCCAGCCAACTAGCATGAATAGAGCCAGTCTCAAGCCTCACAAGCCAATTTGGTGTAGATCTCGATAAACAGAATAACTTTTTATAGAAATTAGTGTTTATCTTCTCTAATTCCTCTAAATACCTCAAACCCCAAATATTTACGGCGTATGTGATTGTACTGTCAATTATTGCTCCCTTAAGCTTGCCACGGACTGACTGTGCTCGAATTCTTGCTCCCCTACATGTATCTAATATATGATACATCTATCTATATCTATATATATATATATATATATATATATATATATGTTTAGTAAAGTTCTTGAGGTCCAGTCATAAAATAAAAAAAACAATAATTTTGGCGACGTTTCGAGACTATAACTAACTATAACTATACAAGTTATTTCAAAACATAAAGTTAGCTACAGTACAGGTATATAACAACATGTGTAGGGTAATAAAAATATATATAGTTACAGAATATAGAGGAGTATGAAGCTACTTACAATGTTTCTAGTGGATATGAATAGACTAACAATTCTAGTACACAACTAACCTAGGGGAGTGAGTTTAAACAGACGGTTAACAAGGGTAAGTGGGGAAAAACCCTATTTCTTAAAAATTAAGTTAAAAGGACTGTGTGGGTAGTCCCAAAAATATAACAACGTATATTTGGGTAATCCTAAAGATATATATATATATATATATATATATATATATATATATATATATATATATATATACATATATATAATTATATTAAAGGACAAGCCATTTTTCGTTTGTGATCACTAAAACTAAATGGAGCAAAAACTACTGAACTAATCTGTATAAAATTTTAATTATGTCATATTCATAGATCAAGGAAAGTTTATGACTTACAGAATCATTGATTTTCATTTGAATAGTTATTAAAAATGCGATAAGTATGTGGATTCCAGTAAACTTAGAAAATCGACTGATAGACGGGGAGCGCCATTCTTCAAAAGATGGTGCAATGGGGTTATCTAAAGTTTGCAACTTTTACTGAAACTAGCATAAACGTCGCAGCTTTGCCAGCATAAGTGAAGAACTTATACAGGGTATTCAATATTCGATGGTCACCCCCTTTTTTTTTGAAATTTTGAAACGAAACTCTCAGGGTCTTAACTGTGTCAAATAAAGTTTCTTTTCAGGTTATAGTCTGCTCTTCAGCCTTCTCCAGCGACCCTAACTTTGAAATTCCCAATGGGATGTGGAATTTTTCACGACTGATTTTCATAGAAAATCAAATTTTGAATCTGATACCAGTGAATTTTTTTATCTGGAGCACCGTTTCGCCGCAAATCGCTAAAAATCATTTTAAGAAAATAAGCAGTCTAAAACAGGTATTGCAAAAAATAAAATAAACTTTGAACCAAAATATGAAATTAAGGCCTTCCCGCGACTGGTACGAGGAGCGGTGAGAACAGGTCGACTTCGAATGTTTCCTCCGAAAGACTCAAATCGTCGACAGCCCGTGATGAAACTAATATCATTTATGTTATGTACTGGCTACGGTGGAAGCTTATCCTCATCGGAGCAGTCGGGATATAGCCAGGGATAACCACTTTAAGAAGAAGAAGAAGAAAAATGAACTTTATTCTGGGACAACTTGTCCCCTAAGAATAACAAAACGAGTACAATACATAGAACAATCGTCTGGCTATGATAATTAATTATAATAAATGATAATAATAAATAATAATAAAAATTGATTAATAATTAAATTATGAGTTACAAAAATAAATTAAGGAAACTTGTAATAGGATACATTTTATGTGTACTATTATAATGTATATAACTTAAATATTCATGTTTTACATTTGCTGGGAAGATTGAAGATCCAGGAGGTAAATAAATAGATTTTGTTTAAAGGAAGTAAGAGTGTGATGGGCAATGAATTCCATAAAGAGGAAGCACGGATAATAAAGGATTTCTCGAAGGATGCAGTTCGATGCGCAGGAGTGTATAGGTTAATGGGTTGGGTTCTAGTATTTAAGAGGTGAACGGAGGAGCGCAGAGTAAGGAGGTCATGGATATAGGCGGGTTTTTTTGGTTTTCAAGGTTTGGAATATGAGAGCACCCAGGAAGTATTGACGTCGAAAACTGGAGTAAAGCCACCAAATTTCAGAACACATATGAGATATGCGAGAACGTCTGGTGATCCCGAAAATAAATCTAATAAAACAGTTCATTACTCTTTTACATCTCATCTCGAGCTCATCGTCCGTAGTCAAAGTTAGGGAAAATGAGTGATGATACTAAAAGTTTTCGAGTACTTAATGGTAATAAATCACGGTAATGTGAGAGTTGCTTAAGAATAAAAATAGATTTCCTCGTGATTTGAGAGATATGGTTATTCCAAGCAAGATGTTGATAGAAAGTTATTCCCAGATTTTTAATGGAATTTTGGAAATGAATTGGAAGGTTTTTGGGGAAAAGCAGTGGATAGTAGGGAAGAGCTTTTAGGTGAGGTTTTGACCCAATGAGGATAGCCTTTGTTTTTTCTGGATTCAGACTTAATTTATTCTCCACTGCCCAAAGGTTAATGCTATCTATGTCTTTCTGTAGCTTACAAATATACACTCTAGCATATTTGAAGGATGAAATGATAAATATATTTGCAAGTCGTCAGCATAAAGATGATATTGGGAGTAGTGGATGCGATTCGGTAAGTCATTAACATAAATAGAAAATAGGGTAGGTGAAAGAGAAGATCCCTGGGGGACTCCTCGCGAGAGTGGTAGTGAAGACGAGTGAGGTTTTCCAGGTATAATTACTGTTTGGAAACGGTTGGATAAAAAGGAAAGAAGCCAGCTTAAAGCACTATTAGATATTGAGAGGTGACTGAAGTATCTGGAACGATGTGGGCCATACCAAAACAACACCGTATGAGGCCGTACCGCATTTCACTTCATCAGGCTCTAATTCCCCAAGATTCTGAGAGACAGGCTGAGGTTCTGTCATTGTTGCTTTTCTAATAAAATTAAATATTTATTATTGCTAAACCTTCCTGGAACTGTAAAGATGGTGCGGTTAAATTTTGGTACAGATTGGTTATGTAGTTTTCGTGGTTAGTGAAAACGAAAAATGCCTTGTCCTTTTATATAATAGTTCAAATTTACATACTTTCAATAAAATAGTTATTCAAAAAGCTATAGATATGGTGGGTGATATGTGAAATCTCGGTGAAGTTATAAAATCTATAGGTAACGGTTCGGATCGGCGACACCAACCCCTAAAACCCGCTCAGAATACCTTTTATCGATTCTAACCTTGTTCCGATATATTTCGATGTTCTAGTCGCTGCTTTTAGAGGAGAAAGGAAATCTATTGTTTACATGTATATTGCTAATAATATCTAAACAATTTTGTAGGAAATTTAATTAGCTTATTTTTTATTTATAACATAATTTCCTAGAGCCCACCGTTTCCGAGATATAATCGAAAAACCCAAAAATTTGATCTCCCCTCCCCTCCACCGTTAGCTCACAGGCGGGGACTTTTAGTATGTTTACCTTCTAACTAAAAATTAATCGCATATTCAATGCACTTTACAATATGTTTATTGAATGGACTAATAGACATGTTCATGATCTTATGTTTTTCCCAGTCAGGGAGATTTTTTTTTTATTTATTAAAGCAATAAGTATTAGTTCATGGAAATATTAATTTAACTTCTTCTTTTTTTTTTTAATTGATTCATTAAAATGCTACTCTAACATGGTCCGTTAGTGCTGCTACAGAATCGTGTTATTGCGCTGCCTTTCTCCAATATAATAGAATATGGAAACCTAGTAACGGTACGCTGCGAGTGAGCAATACAATTCTCATCGGAAGGCATCGCTACTTGGGAAGAATCGATGTATCGATTCCATCTATACAATCGAACCATTAGGCTCCAGCAGATTATGGACGTGGGGTCACGAAATCGACATTTGGTTGAACTTATATTTGGCAATCAGTACCAAATGAGCGATGACCTCTTGGATATGAGGTTCACCGGTGTCGTCCGTTATTGTTGATTTATTATTGTTTTGTCTTGTAGTATCAGGTAATGGAGATTGCATAATATAGCGATAAGGTTTTATTTATTTAATTAAATTATTTATTAATATTTACAACTGTATACATTATAATCATGTATACAACTTCAATCAAAACTTACGGACTTATATTAAATCAGACTCGTGGACTAACTTGTACATTACTCTAGGAATCACAGGGCATGCGGCAGTGTTATTTTTATATATTCAAAATAAGAAATTCGTTTAATAAAGGAGTTATAAATGTAGATAATATCCTGTATCTTATAAAGCAATTACTCCTCAACATATATTTTAAAAACATGTAACATGTTTCGGGATCATAGTCCCATCCTCAGACTGAAATAGTATTCTAATCGCTACAATCATTCTTAAACATTGAAACAATACAATACTAAATACAATTAAGCTAAATTATATTTCTTTATTATTTTACCTTCAAAACTATCACTTGGTGTTAACACACCGTGTCATTTACATGGTCAATTATAACTCTTCTACTCTCTAGGCTACAAGGGTCAATCCTTATCTTATCTATTGTTATTAGTTCTAAGTTGGCCAATCTTATATTATTAATTTGTTAATTATACCAGCATATACAGGGTGTCGCAGACATAGTGTAGAAAAAAAAAAAAAAAAAAAAGGTAATCAGCAAGAATTTGGGTGCCCCCCCCCCTAACTCCCTGTAAATAAGATTTTTTTTTTTGGAAGGGGGAGGGGGAGGGAGGGCTTACCACCTTCACAACTCTTTACCCCTCATGCATATGGACAAGAGATAAAATAACTAATACACTTTTTTAATCTAGTAAGTACGTGAAGCAATCAAGTATTTATTCTCTAGCGTGTTTTTCATCAGAAAAACTTCTGTTAGACTCAAAAGGTGAAGTGCAATTGTATCATGAGTTACACCACTAAAAAGCTAACTTTAGTTTTTGAGCAGTATTTGACTGCAGTATTTGAGCAGTTTGACGGCCTCTAGGGTGCTCCAGTGGGGAGTGAGAAATTTTCAAAACATATTAAAAATTTAAGTTTTAATAAATGTTTCGTCTAAATTAAAAAAAAACTAGACCTATGTCATATTTTAGAAAATTTAATGCTGATTAAGAAAATACCATCGCTTTTGTTTCTGCGCTAAACCAAAGTACAGCAAACTGCCATTTTTCAGAAAAAAAAAATTTTAAAAATAAAAACAAAATTTTTTTGATCTCCTCAACAAATTGAGATATGAAACTAGTTTATGCGCCATTCTACCCCGTTTAGTATAGCAGTATTACCCTTCTTCTTCTTTTTTTTACACTATGTCTGGGACACCCTGTGTAGTTCCTATTTTATCTGTGTCCGTTTTATAGTTTATTGCATTATTAATTGTTTTATTGATATACTAGCTGAAAGTACCCCGCTCCGCTATGGTTTAATATCATTAGACAACTTAAATTAGTAAAAGTTAAGCTTAACGTTGATAATTATTATTACTTAAATAAACCTGAACAATTCCATTCTTAGAATAATTTCAATAAGTAAATTTGACAATTTGCAAAAGTTAATTTTATATTATTTTGATAGCCCTCCAGTGAAGCTTCGAGGCAGCACTACCATCTTACTCAGTTCTGATACCAGACCACCAGCTTTTCTTATGGCATACTTTAAGTGAATATAGTCTTAACTTCTCAACTTTTTTGAAGAAAGTTTAGTCAAAGGAAATAAGGTCCTTCACCTCCTCGCTCCACTAACATTTAGTCGTAAAAATCAGCTGCAGACACAGTTTTCTTAAGTGATGTATTGGAGTTTGGGTCACGCTGAGGGATGTTAATACTGTACTATTCTTCTCCATGGTAGAACATGATACGATACTATAGAGATCAATCATACACTTGGTAAAACTATTGATTCTTATCTGTTTTTTTGTCCCTACATCGAACTGGCCTTACCTGTCATCACCAGAGAACATAAGTCTTTTAACCTCCTCTTTAACATAAGTCTTTTAATAGCTTCTCTTCACGAAACAACTCAAACTTGTAAGTTGTAAGTAACCTCTGCAGCTACCATGTGTTCACAGAAAGTACCAATATTATAAGGTTTCGACATCGATCGTATTTTTGTTTGTTTACAACTATAAGGAACTTAAACGGTGGTCAAAGTTTGCGGCTTAAAGATCCAACCTATTTTTTAACTTAGCTTATATCCAAATACCATATGATAATTAATCTTTTATTATTCACCCAATAAAAATTGAAATCGCATTTTTCGCAAATTAGCCGCGATCCAGGCCGATTTTTTTAAAATTCCTTTCTTAGCGAGCACCTACGGCCCTAGACGAATCTACATATCGAATTTCATTCCAATCCGTTCGGTGGTTTCTGAGATTTCGTGTTAAGTGAGTGAGTGGTATTTGACAAATATATAATAGATATGGCTTCTTTTATTTTTCTACTATGTGTTTTGGTTTCGTGTCGCAAAATTTTAACGTTATCAAAATGGAATTTGTTGTTCAGTTTGTGTGCGTGTTCTAATAGGGCTGTTTTTTTTATTTTACTCCTAACAATATTACAAACAAATTATGTTATATACACTTTTTATGGAGATAGCTTAGTTTCGTCGTAATACAGAAAACTGCCACTACAAAAACCAAAAAGTAACTTCAACAAATTATAGATTTAGCACTTCAGTTCTTCATTAGAAGGCAATTTTGTTTACAGACACTTCGGAGAGTTAAGGCAAGTTGGCGGACTAGTGGATTCGAGTGGGTATAGAGTTTACTATGAAAGGATAGGTATTTGGTTTCGTCAAAATCTGCAACATATGGAACATTAAGATGTTCATGGATAAGTTTGTGACATAATAAGGGATAATTTTAAAGGGAGTAAAAAATCCTTAGGTATGCCGTCCTTCAGAAGTGATGTAAAATGGGGGCCCCGAGCCTGTGCGTTGTCAGGTACTCGTTAAAGATCCCTATCCTAATTATACTTGGATAAGCAAAATTTAGGACTCCCACCGTAGCATCGTCCGATTAGCCATAGCAGCATAAAGTGACGTTAAACGAAATAAACAAACGAAGGATTTTGGATTGTAAGGATACGATAAGAATTGGAAGGAATCCCAAAATCTACTTCGTATGACCAAATGGATCTAATTACAATCATGTAAATAAGTCTTTTGCAGGAGCTTGAATGCATGTCTAGTATATAGGATAGGGATCTTTATTATAGTATAGTATATGATTTTTTACTTTAATCCTAGTCATAGTACCCGCGATCTTGGGTTTAGTATATGTTAGAATAGTCGGAAACGACCAGTTGTTTCTTGTCTTTTATGTCTGGTATCAGGATTTCAAGTAATTCGTTTGCCCAGATGTAGTCCTCGGAAGCGGTTCTGTTCAACAGGGATCGGTGGTATATTATTAAAGGATAGGAAGTCGTATGTTTACGAAGGTAAAGTTTAAATGTTGATATAATTTAAATTCTCCAATCTACGTGAACGGTATCACGAAGTTTTGTGATTGGAGTGGATATTTACTTATTTACTGATTAGACACATGTAATCAGCATAAGTGGTGAGGGTAATAGTTCGGATCGGCGACACCAACCCCTAAACCCGCTCAGAATACCTTTTATCGATTCTAACCTTGTACCGATTTATTTCGATGTTCTAGTCGCTGCTTTTAGAAGGGAAAGGTTATTCTCCTACATTTACTGTGAAACTCTAAATCCTTGTTCAAAGTAATATTAACTTCTGTTTACCTTCTAATATTAAAATGAGAAATTGGAAATATTAAAGTGGAAATAAGGAAATATCGAAATATAAGACACTAAATCAATTTTGAATTAATATTAATTTAATCAACAATTAATATACTACTGAACCACCAGTAAAGTTAATTCCTGATGAACTTTCTGTCAGAGAAGTGAAAATAACAAATTATAAATATAAAAAAGACAGAATCCTTAAGTATTTATTTGGCATAACTCCTATTTATTTAAAATGTGTAGCTACATGTTTCAGAGATAATGTTCCATCATCAGGCTTCTAATTTTTTTTAAAAACACATTAATCTATAACATTATACCAATAGTTCTACAATTATATAGTAATGTGTCATTTACCTCTTAATCTGTGATTATTTTCATATTATCAATTCTCCATGTTATAAGCCATTATATAATATAAGACAGAATCCTAGTTGAAAGTGAAGATGTTAATTTCTGCTATATTTTCTCATGGGAAGTGGAAATAAGAAAAAACATAAAAAACCTGTGATATACTTTCTCACATTTATTTATAAACTGATATGTTTTATTGAATTAATTATACAATCTGTCTCACTTTAGCACAAAAAGTAATATGGATGACAAAGAATCCATTCATAAAATATGTATACTGAAATTTTATCACTGAAATTGAAACAACAAATACAAATACATAAAACACCAAATCCATGTACAAATAAATCTTGTTAAGTTTCATAACACTTTTACAAGTTGTAAATTTTATCACTTAAATTGATAGAACAAATATAAATATGTAAAACACCAAATCCATGTACAAATTAATCTTCTTAAGTTTTGTAACACTTTTACACATAAGATAAGATGAAATAAGAAAACATGAATTGATAAAACACTTAATCCTTTGTGAAACTCATTTTGTTAACTTCTGTTTCACCTATTTACATTTAAGAAGTCTAAATATCAATATAACAAACTAAAAAACACAATCCAAGTTGAAACTGTAGAAGTGATTGTTTACATGTGAGGTTATAGGAATGAACTATCGAAAAATGTAAACATGAAGTGAAGCGTAAGGATCGAACTGGTCGGTGTAGCGCGGGTCAACCTAGTTTGGTGGTGTCGCCGATCCGAACCGTTACCGTGGTGAGGACAGTTGTAGGATGAGTCGGAATATCTAACAAAAATTAAATTATTAAATTAAAATAACCTAATAAGATTAAAATTTCCATGGGTTTTTTTATAAGTCCGCGGTAATTTTGTTTTAATTTCTGATTTTGACTTGATTTCGGCAAAACACGTTTTTGAAACCTCCATCATCAAAGTGACTGTCAGGAACTTTTGGAAATTCATGACCAGAAAGCTGCTCTATGTTTTAGAATCACCCATAAAACAAGAATGACTCGCTTAAAAATCGATTAAAGATAAGTTTTACAAAATGGTCCATGGATATTTAATTATAATAAAACAAAACAGCCCCACACCAGATATATCAGGATATATCCAGATTTTCTTAATGTAATTTGTTACAAAGAGTCATTAAATGTTATGATTTGTAATATTTTTTTCTCATTGAATTGGAAATGAGAAGAGGCAGAATCAGATGCTTCTATAATTACGCACTGCGGCAGTAATTTCCGTTTTGTACCGCCAAGTTCAAAGCAATTTATCCATTTAGCGTCGCAATGAGATCATTGTAGAGTGACTCGCTAGATCCTGGAAGTTGATACGGCTATTAACATTTAATAGTTTCCTGTGTTCTCGCATTCTGGATTCTGGGAAATTTAAGTGGACGTAATCTATTTTATTTATCCATGTTTTAGAGAATTGCAATTAATGTCGCAAAGAGTTACTAAAATGATTAAAAACGCACAGTGGGTAAGGTGACTGGAGTTTTGAAAGGTAAAACTGGAGGCAGAAGACATACCTTATGGGGAGAGAGATTGGAGGAAGAGAAAAGGTAGAGGAAAAAATTCCAAAATTCTTTCCAGTTAGGTTTATTAATTATTTATTTATTTATTTTTGGCGTAGATATTTAGTCATAAGGTACAGCTTTGTTATTCTGGCGGAGATGTTTAGTTTTCTTATGTATTTTTTTTTTGCCCTCAAAATATGTAACATTTTCTTTTAGACTCCGAAAAGTAACATGTCGAGTCTCTCTCTGTTGGCGCTACTGGGATTGAAATTTTAACGGCAGTTTCCTGAGCAGAAATTTAATGGAAAATCTTGGGATTTTGGAGTGGGCTGGAGGGAGGTTTGTGGTCAATGATTGATGGTGTCGGCATCGAACCATCGGGTTTGCTAAGCCTTTTATTATTACCTTATTAATTCTTAAATGTAATTTGGGAAAAGCAGTAGATTATAAATAAACATATCCGTAATCAATTGTTTTTCTCACTCAGGGAGAAATTCAGTCTTTTCTTACATATTTAAGTTAAACAAAACTAATATACCAGGTATGCAAGTTTAAAATGTCGTTTTAATTCCAATAGAATGCGCTCTTAGCCTATTGAAGGATTTGCTTATCTCTAAACGCTATTTTGTTTGTTAGTCATTTGTTTACAAAAGTCAGTTGTTTTTAAGTCGTTTACGTGGACGTATCATACCTTTCTTTGGTGTTAAAAATGTCTAATTTTAAGCCAAATAAAGAGCATTTGCGGCATGTCATGATTTTCTTATTTAAAAAGAAAAAGGCATCTGAATGTCATCGAATTCTTGTTGAGACTTATGGCGATGTTGCTTCAACCGTCAGGACATGTGAACGTTGGTTTCAAAGTTTCAAACGTGGTGATTTTGATGTTACTGATCAAAAACGAGAAAATCGACCAAAAAAGTTTGAGGACTTCGAATTGCAATCTCTATTAGACGAAGACAATACCCAAACCCAACAAATGATAGCAGAACAGTTGAATGTCACTAGGCAAGCCATTTCCGATCGCCTGAGAGCTATGGGAAAGATTCAAAAGGTTGGAAAATGGGTTCCACATGAATTGGACGAACGACAGATGGAAAAAAACGAAAAAAAACTGTGTGCGAAATGCTGCTTTTACGCCACGAAAGAAAGGGTTTTTTGCATCGAGTTGTAACTGGCGATGAAAAATGGATTTATTTTCAGAATCCCAAACGAAAAAATCATGGGTAACGCCAGGACAACCATCCACATCGAGTGCAAGACCGGATCGTTTTGGGAAGAAGACAATGCTGTGTGTGTGGTGGGATCAGAAGGGAGTAGTCTACTACGAGCTTCTCAAACCCGGCGAAACAGTCAATACCGAGCGCTACCGACAACAAATGATCAATTTGAGTCACGCATTGATCGAAAAAACGCCCAGAATGGGCTCACAGGCACGCCAAAGTCATTCTTCAGCATGATAACGCTCCTGCATATTCAGCCAGATTGACTAAGGAAACGATTTCTTCGCTTGGTTGGGAACTCCTACCCCACCCGCCGTATTCACCTGACCTGGCGCCTTCTGATTATCACCTCTTCTCTTCGATGGGACACTCATTGGCGGAGCAACACTTCAACAATTTCGAAAACGTACGAAAATGGCTCGATGAATGGATTTCAAATAAAGATGAAGCATTCTTTTGGAATGGTATCCATATATTGCCCGAGAGATGGACAAAATGTGTAGAAAGCGAGGGTCAGTACTTTGAATAAAATATATTATACTTTTTTTTAAATTACTGTGTATATATTTTAAGAAATAAACGACATTTTAAACTTGCATACCTGGTATGTTCAACAAAAACTTTTGTTTAACATTGGTTAAGCTATTAAGAAAGTAAACATATTTTTAGCTATCACGTTCATTCCATTGTTTTTAGAATTGGTTTCCAACTTTTATGAAAAAGGATTTTTAAAATATTTACAGTACACTCATTATTAGATTATTATTAGTAGGGATCGGATTCTATTCTATTCTATTCTATTTTTTTCTGGGCAATTTTCAGACGTTTCTCAACTATATGAGTTCATAATGACACTTTTTAGCCGTTTGAGGCTACTTTTATTTCACATATTTGGATGTTATTGCATATTTATACATATTTAATCGAAATAAATACATATTTCCACATATTTAATCAAAACAAGTACATATTTCCACATATTTTTCATTTTGGGCATATTTTCATAATTTGGAGGTGGTTGACAGGGACTATGAACCACAGACTGTTTGGCTATACAGGGTACAATAGTTCAGTAAAATAAGGCTCCAAAAGGACGTTTTCAAGAAAAAAACTGCTGATATTTTTGGGGCATTCTTGTTTTTTGGGCTGCTGAATCCAAATCTGAACCAAGCTACCACGGCAGCGATCGGCTGATTATTCAAAATCGCAAAAAACGCCCAAAATACCGGTTAATTTCGTTTTCACCTTTAACTCCGAAAACGAAGCTTTTTTTCGAAAAAAGTCTGCAAATATTGCTGGAACCAAAACCTACGAAATGAATAAAAACCCAGAACCGGACCATTTTTCGCGAAGTTATGGACTTGGGAAAAATTGTAGAAATTGACCAACTTGCGGCTTAATTCCGACACTATTTGTCTGATCTCAAATTTCGTTTTTTTTTTAAATCTCAAAGCTGGTTAAATTTACTGTTAGATCCTACATATTTATATTTAATCTAGTGAAACACCCACGCTAGCAAGTTAAATATGTGTGTTTTGACAAATATGACAAGTTCAGAGGGCTGGCTTGGGTATTTCATGGTATTTAATATAAATTACATATATATCAACAAATTGTAAATTTAATCAACTTTGAGATGAAAAAATGAAATTTGATATCGGACAAATAGTTTTGGAGTTATAGTGAAATATATCCTTAAAAACCGCGATTCACAAAATAACGGGAATTGTAGCGTTCTGGTATTTGTATTTTATAAGAGTTAATTTAAACTTAATATATGACCCCTAATGGTACATTTAACAAGCCTTTAGAAGAAAAAATTAATTTTAGATCTGACCAATAGTTTTGGAGATATAACCTAAAGCAGGGGTGCTCAAACGGTCGATCGCGATCGACTAGTCGATCGCGAGTGCTTTTTGGGTAGATCTCGAGAAGAAAAAAAATTTTAATAAGTAGGTAGGTAACTAAACTACAAAAATGTATTACGTAATAAAATAACACTGCTTGCGGCAAAAGGTGGCTTTATCAAAGGAACGCGCGGCACTTGTCAAAGAAAAGCCGTGTTGTTTCTAGACGAGAGACAGTACAGTCTAGTTTCGGGCGGCGCGTTTGACGGGAACATTCGAGACTTTCGTTCACGCCGATATAAATGTTGCGCCTGCAGGAATTGGAGTCATTCTGAATTGTAACTTGATGGCGATCCTACGTCGATACAAAGTTTATTATTAAATAGTGGAAAATGAGTGCAGTGAAGAAATCTAAAACGTATCATTTTAATAAGGATTGGGAGGAAGAATTTTTCTTTTGTATGGTGAAGGGTAAGTGCATTTGTGTTATTTGTCGTGCGTCAGTTGCAATACCTAAGCGTGGTAACTTAGAGAGGCATCATAAAACGGTTCATAAAAACTATGAAAAGGATTTTCCGCTACCGAGTGAATTAAGAAAACGAAAAGTAAGTGATTTGATATCTTGTTTGAAAAAAGAACAATCCATGTTCACAAGACCAGCCAAACAATCAAAAGCTGCTACGATCGCGTCATTTAAAATATCTCATATTTTGGCGAAACACAAGAAACCATTTGAAGATGGATCGGTGGTGAAGGAAGCATTTATTGAAGCGGGTGAGACTTTATTTGGAGATTTTAAAAATAAAACAGAAATCATGTCTGCTATTAGAGAACTTCAGTTATCTCGTCCGACTGTCACAAGGCGTATTGAAGTCATGAGTCAGGACATCGCAGATAAACTAAAACATGATATCATGGAATGTACATACTTTTCTTTACAGTTCGACGAATCCATCGATATGACAGACACTGCCCAGCTGTGTATTTTTATTCGGATGGTATTCAATGACATGTTGGCTAAGGAAGAATTTTTGACAATCATTCCTCTGAAGGGGAAGGCCCGTGGCGAAGATATATATGACGTTTTCTTCAATTTTGTAAAAAACTACGAGCTACCAATATATAAATTAGTGTGCATTACAACCGATGGAGCACCAGCAATGACTGGAAACAAAAACGGTTTTGTGGCATTGTGTCGAGCTAATGAAGAATTCCCTTCATTTTTTTCATTCCATTGCATTATACATCAACAAGTTTTGTGTTCAAAAGTTTTAAACACGGAGGAAATTATGGGCATTGCAACAAAAATTGTGAATTCCATCCGTGCACGTAGCTTGCAACGGCGGCTCTTTCAGTTGCAGTTGGAAGATAGGGAGTCAGCTGAACACACTGATTTAGTTCTTCACACGGACGTCAGGTGGTTGAGTCGCGGAAAATTCCTAGAAAGGTTTCAAGAATTATTGCCCGAAATAACAGCTTTTCTAGACGAAAGAGGTGATGACACTCAGATTTTGAAAAACGAAAAATGGCTAAATGATTTGGAATTTTTGACTGACATCACAATGCACTTAAACACCGTTAACTTGGAGCTTCAAGGTAAAGGAAAAACTATTATTGAGATGATTAGCGCAGTAAACGCATTCAAAAGTAAATTGCAACTTATGATAGATCAACTGAAAAGAAAGGATCTGAAACATTTTCCGTCTTTGAAAGCAAGGATTCCTCAGTTGAATTATGATACGTATGAGGCTGAATTATCAAATATTTTGGGACAATTCGAAATGCGTTTTTATGATTGCAGTAAATTGGAAAATATAGCATCATTTATGAGTTATCCTTTTTCATGTAAAAACATTGAGGAATTAGCTACTGAAATAGCAAGTCAGTTTAATATGAACTCATGTTCTGTTGAAAATGAGTTGGTGCAGATTATATCAGATATACATCTCAAAGCTACAGCATCTGATACAAATTTCTGGTGTTTTATATCTGAAGATAAATATCCGAATGTAAGGCAAATCGCCCTTCAACTGACGGCATTTTTCGGGTCAACTTACTTGTGCGAGTCTGCATTTTCTGAAATGAAGATAATTAAGTCAAAATATCGCAATCGACTAACTGACGATCATATGTCATCATGCTTGAGATTAGCACTCAGTGGTTACGTACCATCTTATGAAAAGTATGCTGAGGACATGCAGTGCCACGCTTCAACATCCAAAGCCACTCCTTAGTTAAGTTTAACACCATATGTAACTCTTTTGTTTTGTAACAACAAATAAACTCGCAATTTTGAATAACTATGAGTTTTTTTCATTGATATTGTAGAGAAGAACCTAACTAAACCTAACCCAAACCTTGACTAAAATAATGTACCTATATTGTGCAGAAAGCTAATATCTATATATGCTACGGTACACCCTACCTAGGTAGGTAGGGTGTATCGTGTATGTACGACAACCCTGCATCACACACACTTGCAGTCTCAGAGTCGATCGTAAGTAGTCTAAAAATATTGAGGTAGATCGCCAGCAGTTCAAGTTTGAGCACCCCTGGCCTAAAGAGTACGACAGAGCATAGTCGTTTTACCTTCCAACATTTGAAATTCCATGTGGTTGCGAACAATTTCGCAGAGTTTTCAGAATTGAAAATTTAACACATCTTTTATTATTATATAGGGAGGTGCGGTAGCTCAGTGGGTAAGGCACTTGACTACCAAGCTCCCGGGCCCGAGTTCGAGTCCGACTGAAGGCAGAAAATTTATTTTCTGTTATTTCGGCCGTGGATTGAATTTGAGGTCGGAAGACCCTCCTGGGACACACCCAGCCTCTAAAAAAGTGGGTACCCTTAAATAGGGAAAAAACCTGGCGGTTGAGCGTGAATTCTAGTCAAACCACCTCCTTTCACAACCGTTGGCTCAGAAACAGTACAGCCTACCCGAGACCCTTCATGGGTTGTAAGTGGTACAGGTTTTTATTATTATATACTGTGAAAATATTCTTTTGTTGTATAGATCATTATAACTTGTAAAAAAAAATCTTTTGTTCCTAATAATGATTATAAGTTGTAAAAAAATGCTTTTGTTTCTAATAATTATTATAAAATCAAAATGAAAAGCCTGGGAGGTTATGCTAAACAAATAAAAGAAGAACTCCAGGAACTTAAAATTAGCAATAGAGATTGCATGGACAGAGAAAAATTCAGAAGGCAAATTGATAGTTTGAAGGTCCTTAGTGATAAGAAAAAGCATACCGGAGGAAAATGGACTGAAGAGAGGAGGGCACTTCACTCGGAGAGAATGAAGGAAGTATGGAGAAGGAGGAAAGGAGTCAGGGACAAATGATATTTGCGTGGTCCATAGCTGGCCTGTTCGCGAGAAAAAAAAAAAAAAAAAAAAAAAGTTATTATAAATTGTAACAGTGTTCTTTTGTTGTATATATCATTATAACTTGAGAGAAAAAAAAATCCATTTTCATAAAAAGAAATGTCCATTTTACTTAAATATTTCTGAAAATATTTTAAGAAAATCACATATTTAACGAAAATAAATGCATATTTTAATTAAATATTTGGCATTTTTAAACACATAAAAATCCGAACCCTAATTATTAGTAACATATTTATGTAAGGTAGGAGGAATATATCCAAACAGGAACAAATGTTATGATTATTAAAATTCCATTTTTTTTTTTAATGATTCTAACTAAAACACTGAAGTTACCTAAATTAATGTTTATTAATATTAGACCAATTTCAGATATTGAACCGATATAGGTCCACTGTATTTTTCTCAGTTCCTAAGTTGTTCAGTTCTCTTGGACTGTCCAGAGGCCTCAAAATAATAACCTGTATCACCGTTCTTTAGGGTGGGAAATCGCGCCGCTTACATTTATGGAGAACGACTTCATAGTTTCAAGAAAGAAGGATTGTGTATTATAATTGAACTGCATAAATATAAGAGCACTCGATAATTTAATAATATATTCAGTTAATTTCATTAACTGTTTTTTCTTCTATAATTTTTTTTTTTTTTTTCATAAACATGAAATAACTCCTACGGCTTGTGTTGTTCGAACGGCCGTAGGTGTTTATCTATTACATCTAAGGTCAGCTCAACTAATGATTCAGCTTACTTCATAATTTCCAATTGGAAAAAAAATATACTGTTTTGAAAACAAAAAAAAATACTACTTGGAAAACAAGAGTTCTGATATTATTTAATAGACTAATTCAAAGCATGGCGTTCTGCATATTGAATTGAGATATTTATATTGGAAGCATTGAAGTGGAAATGACATATATTGGACAGATCCTTTGAACTATCTTCTTCAAGTTTGAATTTAATTGAACGTTTCAGAGTTTTTGCTAGTTCGTTTTAAGTTTTTTCTAAAATTTAAGTTTAAGTTTTCTATAATTTTTATTTAATTTCTACTAGTGAATGATTCTTCAAATGTTATTGGCAAGTCCTTGTTACAATTTCCTCAAATTTACTTTTTGTTATTTACATTACAGTAATTAGACCCATTTGGACGTACGGAGTTAAGTATTGGGTCTTTACCAAACCTTCCAATCCTCACAACCCAAAATCCTTCGTGAAATACGCATTCTACTACGGTATTTAACGTAACAGCAAATACCAAACGTAAAAGAAACTGCTCGTCGTTATCGATCCTTCCAACATTTACTAGACAAGCGTTCAAAGCTACCAATAAATTACAAAAGACTTATTACATGACAGTAATTTGACCTTTTTGGACATACGATGTTGAGCTTTGTAGTCCACTAAACCTTCCAATTCTTTTCGTATTCCAACCCTTACAATCCAAAGTCTTTTGTAAAATTCTATATGCTCCTTATGTCACAAACAAACTCATTCATAAATATTTTAAATCATAAGGTATAGTTGACTGTGATGTATATAAAAATTGGAGTAAGGAAGATAGTACAGAATTAATAACATTTAAATATATACATATACAATGGGAGGAATCTTACATGAATATATTTAAATATGTATATTAAAAACCCTAAATTCCTCCCATTGTATATGTATATATTTAAATGTTATTAATTCTGTACTATCTTCCTTACTCCAATTTTTCGACTCCCTTCCACCCTCTCGTTTTATTGATACTTCAACGCGCCAACTCAATATCACCGTATTGTACTTCATAAACGAATATTTTCCCGCTCCCACCTTGGTCTGTAGTTCAGATACCCGACGCTAAATCTCTCCACCCTCCTTTCCTCCCTTACCATCTATTTCCCCCTTTCTTCAGTTTGTTTGTTTACCTTTACCTGAACGTAAGCCATTTTAAAAATATTTATATTTAGTTTTATTTTATTATTTGTGGTTTTTGTTTTTTGTTTTTTTGTTTTTGTTGTTTGTTCTTTACCACTCAATATTCATCCTTTATTCATTAATATATCCTTTTCCTTTCTCCAATTTAAATGTTAGTGCACAATCTTTGCTAAAATTCTTTTTCCTCACTTTCGCCCCTTATTTCATTTCCTTTCTCTTTCCACTGTACACACTTATAATTACCCTACTATATATGCCCCAATATTTATCATGTGTATCAATATATTTATCACTACTCTATAGTTGTACTTTGCATATTTGATTTATTATTAACTATCTAGTTAACTCCCTACTGTTACTAGTAATTTTATTCATTCTGTACCAACTCATTATCTTAACCACTATATCTCACTAACTATATATCTACCAATTCTTATATTTACCTATTATATTGTTATATTTACTCATTCATTATCACTCCTGAAATATTCTTTTCAATTCTAATTCAATAGTTTACATTTATTGTACTGGCTTCATTGCCTTCAGATATTATTTCAGTTATCTGTCCTCAATATATCAGTAACTCTGTATCTACTCATTAAGTATTAACTCCTTTAAGTATTAACTCAGTAACTTGTCCTCACTATCTCAACAACTTAGTATCTACACTGTTTATGTTCACCAATTATTTTGTCGAAATTACTCATTAGCATTTAAGTAACTATCACCCATTTTAATTCTCATTTTAGCCTCAATTCAATAGTCTTTACTGGCCTTATGGCCTTTATATATTGCCTTTAAGTTACCATCCTTACTCTTATACAGTTATTTATGTTTATTTGTTTGTTTATGTTTATTTTCTTTCTCACTCATTCCTATATGTTCTGGTCTGTGTTTATTCATATATTTTTACAATGTAGTCATACCTCTTTGCTTGTTTTCTTTTTTTCTAGCCCTGATGAAGACTTGCATTGCAAGTTAAAACGTTGGCTTTAAGAATTAGAATCAAATAAACATTTTATTTTGATCTGCTGAATATCTTTGACTGCCTACCCTAATTATCTACATCTCCTATAAATATTTTAATTTTCCATATGTTGCTGATTTAGCTCAAACCAGATACCTATCCTTTATTCCAGATTTCATAGTAAACTCCATAATCACTCGAATCTTCTAGTCTCCCCACATGCCTCACAATCAATCCCTAATAATCCTCCAAAGCCTCTAAAAATAAGATGGCCAAGAGACCTTCAAATGCGGAACTTTTATTGGAGTGCTAGTGAGTAGTTCTTTACATGTTATTGACATGTCATTGTAGCTTTTTTCCTTAAATTTACTTGTTGTATATAATGTATATAGTTGTAGATATCAATAAATATAAAAAAAAAAAGAATAAAAGTTTTTTTATCATTTTGTAACATATTTTGTCTCTTCTCACCCTCATCTCATGTCTGTAAATATTCAGGATGGCCTTATAATGTGTTTGTAAAGCAAAACAAAAAACTCAATTCCCCCTGACTAGGAAAAACAATATATCATAAATATGTCTATCTATAATATACTGATTTTAAAGAGGAAATTGTCGTCAAAGATCCGAGCCCGGAACACCAACTAGAGTGTGTCAAAAAAGATCCAACACTTAAAAATTGAAGATACACCGTTACCTTTTCATCCAAACCAATATAGTTCCTAAACAGTAGGTCCTAGTGACAATATGTATTTGTATTGTCTCACTTGAAAAAAAAAAATGGCTATTCCTAATAATAATGGAAGAATAGCGGAATACAGTAAAATTCTTCCTAGCGGTCCTCTTGATGACACCGCAGCGAATCCGAAACGCAAATGGGACTCATCACAGCCCATCCTAGAGATGTTACCTTAATGAAGAGAGTGGTGTACAGCAACCTCTTCAGATCTTCTGGGATTGAGGGCCATCGAGGAATATCTCTAGCTATAATTATATCCAGTCTTAGGATCATGGGAAGGTCATTATGTAGATTTATTCTGATCGTCCAGTACAATAAGGGTTTACCGAAGAAAAAACTGCCGAACTTTTATTCTCAACGGATCTTTATGTTTTTTAACTGTTTATAGCTTTTAGATAAAAAAATTTATTTTTTTATCTAGAAGCTAAATTATATATATTAAATTCCGTTAAATAACTACGCCAGCCCACTGAACATGTCATAATTTTCATTTAGCATGGGTGTTATTCATCTAGCGGGGGTGTTACATGCGGTTTAATATAAATTGTATATATATACAGGGTGAGTATCTCTTAGTGTATAAAAAAAAAAAGGTGAAACTAAATCAAAAATGTAGCAAAATGCCACAGATCATACCTTTTTATGCCAATCCGTTGCAAGTATATGATAAAACAAAGCCTTTTTTGAGGAAACCACGTTTTTTTCTATAAAATCTGTAATACCTCCATTTTGCTAAAATATTTTTCAAATTTTGACCACATTTTCGGATTTAGCATTAAATTTTCTATAATAGCTGAGTACCTGTAACCTTGAATTTCAAAAACTTAGTATCCAAAGAACAGCTTGATCTTCACCTTTTTTGGGAAAGTCACAATGTCTTATATTACTTCAACGCTCACCGTTTTTTGAAAAAAACTATCCACAAAACGTCAGATCCTACAAAAACTTTCAAATTTTATAAGCTTTCAAATGATATGTTAAACGTAATGATTTTGTTTCGATTTCATGGAGAAATGTACTTTTGAAAATGTGGTGTTCTCATTTGGTATACAAATCAGTTACTTGTGTAAATGAAACATTATGACCATTCCTTAATGGAAATACGAATTTAAAACATAATAGACTCTTCATTGGATTAAAAAGCAAAGAAAAAAATTATTGTTTAATAGAAAATAAAGAAAAACTGTCTATAGAGCGACACTAGATAAGAAGATCTTATGTTATTACATATATTTATTTATTACTATAATTTAGGATTTTTATTTTATCAACTTTTCAAAGTAAGGTTTAAAACTCAATGATAATAAACATAGACCATAATTTGCTATTTGCTTCTGCATGCAGATGGATTAAACAATACTATTAATTTTTTTTTATACACTAAGAGATACTCACCCTGTATATATTTATGTGTGGGTGGTTTTCAAATAAATTGAAAAAAATTGTAGTTAAATAATCTTTTTCTAATTAAAAATAATAAAATTTGACATACGTTACTTTTGACATACGTTACCATTGCGGTATTAATTTGTGGTCCCATTTCTTAAATTTATTGTAAAAAAAAATCAAAATTATGCAATAAAATCCTTCTTCTTTTTTCTTACACAGACACACACACACACACACACACAGTAGCATTTTGTAATGTTGATGTCGTTTAGACTAGAAGTCATTTTCATTTTGAATCATTAATTAATTTGGCTGTTACAGAGGCTCACACCTATAAAAACATAATAAATGCTTTTACGATTGGTTTTTAAAGACTTTTAGTTAAAATTCAGTTTTTCAGCATGTTTCTCTTAGTGACCATTAAGTGGGAACATATTTTTGACATACGTTAGCAGCAATTAAAAAAAAATAAATTAATTAGTTAATAATAATTTTTTCGTAGGATTATTGAAAGGGTCTAGAAATTCTTAACAGATATTAATAACTTTGGTGGGGGAGAAATAATAAAATCCATTAACTTTTTAATAATGTGAAAAAAAAAATTTTTTGCAAACAAAAACTTTAATTTTTCACATAAACTTTATTACTATTGCTATTCCTTGAAAATTATTTTAAATTAGCGACCTTTAGAATCCTTTCCATAACCCGAATGAAAATCATAATTCTGACAAGGTATAAACCCGGTAAAGTACGTCAAATTATTAAAGGTTTTATTTTTCTTAAAATTCATCACAAATCAAGGAACTGGAAATTTGACGAACCAACTCAGGTATATTTTCTCAAGTAGTGTAATAACATCCCAGTATGCTACAGAACATGAATAAGTAACTTTTTTTTTTGAGGATGTTTGGGTTTTCTAGAGAGCTAAATTGCCATTTTATTTGAAAATGACCCATATAAATAAATAAATATATATATATATATATATATATATATATATATATATATATATATATATATATATATTTTATAAATATATGATCTAATAGGAATTTTTTTTTTTTTTTTTAGTAATTTATTGAAATTTACAAATATAATACATCAAGTAAATACGATGATGATTATAAAAATGACACATCACTTGTTTTTAAAGCAACTACCCATTGGTAGCACATATAAAGGTTCTATATAATGAAGTACTATATTAGAAGGTCCCGAGGCCATCTTCTTTTCAGGCGCCTCGGAGGGTTATCTGGAACGGAATGAGAAGCAAGTTGGGGGACTAATGGATTTGAATAGTTGTGGAGTTTGCTATGAAAGGATAGATATCTGGTATGAGCTAAGTCAGAAATGTAAGGTATATTAAGATCTTTGTGGATAAATTTGTTTGTGACGAAGTAAGGGTCATTGAGGATTTTTCGAAGGATTTTAGATTTTGGATTGGATACAAGATGAATTTGATGGCTTAGTGGAGCCCCAAAGCTCAACTCCGTATGTCCAAATCGGTCTAATTACTCTTATGTAAATGAGTCTTTTATAATTAAGTGGAAAGTTTAAACGTCTGTCAAGTAAATGTTAAAGTAGTTGAAAACGACGGGCAGTTTCTTGTCGTTTTAGTCTTTATGTGGATTCCAAGTGAGACGTTTGTCCAGATGAAGTCCTAGGTAGCGGATCTGTTCAACGGGCATTAGTGGAACATCATTAAAGGATACTGTAGGGCAGGAAGTCGTAGGTTTATGACGAAGGGTAAAGGGTATTTGATTGGATTTGTTTGGATTTAATAGGGAATTTAATAAGCTTTGAGGTGAAAAAATGAAATTTCGGATCAGAGAAATAGTTTCGGAGTTATAGTTATAATGTTCATATAATGTACGGAGTTAGAATATGCCAAAACAACGTGGATTTCATAAAAGTACGGGATCTTCAGCGTTCTGGCATGTGTATTTCCAGATACCCGATTAAAACTTCATATATTAAGTCTAATAGTAAATATCACCAGCTTTAAGATGAAAAAAAAATTTGTGTCGGACGAATAGTTTCGAAGTGATAATGAGAGATGTGAATAAAAACGTGGATTTCACAACAGTATGGGTTTTTTTTTGAGTGGTTTCAAGGAACATTATTAAAACTTCATATATATTAGTCTAATAATAAATTTAAACAACTTTAAGATGGAAGAAAGTAACTTTGATTGGACAAATAGTTTCGGAGTTATAGACTCCCGAAAGTTTACGACAAGAAGTTGGACTGACCGGCAGTTGGCCAATTTCTACACTTTTTCCCAAAAACCATATCTTCGCGGTAAATGATCCGATTTCGGAGTAGTTTTTTTCATTTCGTAGGTATTAATTTCAGCTGCAATTTATATCTAAAGACTTTCTTTAAAAGCTTTCGTGTTAAAGGTAAAAAAACGAAAATAACTGGTATTTTGGGCGTTTCTGACGTCTTCCGTGGTAGCAAACTTCAGATTCTGATTCAGCACCCCAAAAAACATAAAGCTCCGTTAAATAAAACTTCGGCAGTTTTTCTTGAAACTGATTAGACCTATTAGGACGTACGGAGTTGAGCTTTGGGGCTGTACCAAACCATCCAATTCAACTCGTATCCAATCCTTACAATCCAAAATTCTTCGAAAAATTCTCAATGCTCCTTACTTTGTCTCCAATAAACTTATCCATAAAGATCTTAATGTTCCATATGTTGCTTATTTAACCCAAACCAGATACCTATCCATCCATAGTAAGCTCCATACACAGTCAAATCCACTAGTCTCCCAACTTGCTTCCCACTCAATCCCCGATAGTCGTCCAAGGCGTTTGGAAAGAAGATGGCCTAGACACCTTTTAGATTTTAATTGAAGTGCTACTTGTGAGAAGTTCTTCACAAGTTATTTACATGCCATTGTATTCACTGTCTTCACATTTACTTGATGTATATTATTGGATACAGTTGTAAGTATTAGGTTGTTTCACATGAAATGTCCGTTTTCAAGGTAAAGGGATTTTAGTAAAAATACAATATGAAAACAATATAATTTTATTCGAAGTATTTACCTTCTTTTTCTACACATTTTTCCCTACGTGACAACAACTTTTTTATCCCGGATTTGAAAAACTCTGAGCTTTGAAGTGAAATAAAAACCTGAAAACGCACTTTTTATTTCAGCATCATTTGAAAAAAATTTTCCTCTGCAGAAGTTGTCTAAATTCCTGAAAAGGTGATAATCTGTTGGAGACAAGTCGGGAGAATATGGTGGGTGCGGAAGAATTTCGTACCCCAGCTCTTTCAATTTATGCATGGTAAGTTTTGAAACGTGGGGTCTAGCGTTGTCGTGTAGGAGTATAGGGCCCTTCCGATTTACCAATCCAGGTTGTTTTTTTCAATAATTTTTCGTGCATTTGGCCAATTTCATTGCAGTAGGTTGTAGAGGTAATGGTCTCACCTCTCTAATTACAGTTGGAGGTCTTCCTCGGGGCTGGTTTTCCAAGTTGGTATCCCAGTCGAAAACTTAGCAAACCAACGGCGAATGGTTCGTTCATTTACACTCCCTTCCCCAAACGCCTTACAGATGTTTCTAGCAGCCTCAGCTGCCGAACGACCTAGTTTAAACTCATAAAAAAATATTACACGAAAATCGCGTGTTTCCATGTTTATATTTGAAGGTATACTAAACAGTGTGTAATTGATTGGGAAGCTAATGTTTATAAAAGAAAAGTAGAGGATTAGTAACTGCTTGATTATGATTATTATTATGTGAACTTTGGAAGTAAACAACAGAGACTCGCAAAATCCTCTATGTATTTCAAATATTATAAAGTCGGACATTTCATGTGAAACAACCCAATATCAATAAATGAAAATAAATAAAAATTATGTTTAAATTTTTTCATCGTTTATCGATTGATTGCAGGGCTTTCTAGTCTTATTACTTAGAGATTAGAAAATATCTTTGACTTTTAAAACTAAAATATTGATAGTGACAAAAGAACAGTTTTTTCTTCAGATTTTTTCTATGTGCTGATTTCCATCTAGAAACTAAATTTATAATTTAATAGTTTGAAAATATACTTTCAAATAATCTATTGAAAAATAGTCCACAATCTGAAATAAAAAAAAGAAAGAAAATTCCATTGTCTGTTATCGTGGAAAGTTGATTCTGCAGAAACAAAGACGAGAAGCACAGCGTAAGATCCATCTCTTGACGTCAGCCAGATATTGGCGAAAGATACCAGGTATTTTCGGATCCCGTTTTGACAGTTTTTTTTTTTTATTGTTCTGTTATTGTCCTTCTTACGTTAGTTTTTAAATATTCTCTTTCTCGATAACTCTTCGTAGTTTTATAATTCATTCCGTTTATAAATATAAGCTGTTCTCCCTAAAATAAAAAATAATTTCTTAGAATTTGTTTTATAGGTATTTCTGTTGTTTTAAAATTATATTTATTTAAATATACAATAAATGTATAGAGAAATAAATCCAGTAAATGTGAAGATAATTTTCATTATTACAGTCCATTGGTTGTAAAGCTACTGCCTACCCTTTGGTAGCGTTTTAGTAAAAGTTTTAATTTGTATATGGTAAGTACGCTACCTTGGCTTTCATCTTGACAAAAAACTAACTTGAAACCCTCACACTGGACTCAAAAGACAAGAACTCAATAGGAGATTCAGCCAACTTTTCAGACTGCTAGGCAGTAATTCTCATCTTTCAGTTGATAACTCGAAATATACAAAACAATCTTAAAACCAATATGGACCTACACACACAGAACTGTGGGGGACAGCAAAACAATCCAATATCAAACGCATTCAAACTTTCCAATCCAAAGTCCTCCGAACAATTGTCAATGCACCTTATTATGTTACTAACAAAACCCTACACGATGACCTAAAAATACCTTTTGTCCTTGATTTAATTCCTTCAAAATTCTCGAAATTTCATCAAATAATCCAACCATCCCAATCCTCTAGCCCAATCCCTATCCAATCTTAACAATCCCTATAACCCTCCCAGAAGTTTTAAACGGCAATAGCCCCGAGACCTTTTGTAATATAATGTTATGCTGGAGTCCTGGTACTGACCAGCTTCTCTACTCATGCCCAGAGCATATGTAGCTATAGCGCTCCCACTCAGCCTCCACTGGATATTATCAGTGATGCAGCTGAGAGAGCAGCGCTGGGATCTCTACGGGTTTGGCCTTGACTCTCAATAAGTGGGGAATAGGCTCGACTCTGGGTTCCCCAGGCTGAGTGTGTCTGATTTGTACATATAGTAAGAATGTATATTATTCTTTTTATTTATTTATTTTTTTATTATTTTTTTTTAATTATATTTTTGTTACTTGATTTTTATTATTTCATTTTATTCTTGATGGTTGAATTATTAGTTTTATTTTTATAATTATTACTTGTTTTTATTTTTATTTTTTATTATCATTAATTTTGTGTGTATGAGTACTTGAATATATTGTATGAATGAATACATCTTTAGCACTGCCACCTATTGCCCTTAATTGAGGCAGATTGTACATATATTTCAATAAAAAAAAAATAAATAAAATTATATAAGGTCTCGAGGCTATCTTTTTTTTTTCAAACACTTCGGAGGGTTATCGAGAACAGAATTCGAAGCAAGTTTCGAAACTTGTTGATTTGAGTGTAAATTTTAATGTTAAAATAAAAGTAATATTTAAATAAATTTCTACACTCACCTAGAATAATGACAATGTGCTCCTTCAAAATGTTCACACAAACAATAAATCTATGAGTAAATTAACAAAACAAAAAAAAATAAAAAATAAAAATATATATATATATATATATATATATATATTACATATATTATATATTTTGGCAAATATTCGAATTAATCTAGAGTATTACGGAAATAAACATGGAGAATCTTTAAGATTCAAGAATAAAATAATTCTTATAATATATATATATATATATATATATATATATATATATAATAATAATATATATATATTATATTTTTAACCTGTTTTTTCAATGTAGGGCACGATTATATATAACAATATATTGACGAAACGTCCCCAAAATAGTTATTTTTATTTATTACAGAACCTTACTAAACATATACAGGGTGAGTATCTCTTAGTGTAAAAAAAAAAAATTGGGTTAAACTAGATCAAAAATGTAGCTAAATGCCGCAAATCTCACCTTTCTATTCCAATCCGTTGCAGATATACGATAAATCAAAGACTTTTTTGAGGAAATCACGTTTTTCCCCATAAAAAACTGTAATATCTCCATTTTGTCTAAATATTTTTCAAATTTTGGCCACATTTTCAGATTTAGCATTAAATTTCCTATAAGAACAGAGTACAAGTAACCTTGAATTTTACAAACTTGATATCTAAAGAACAGCTTGATCTTCACCTTATTTGGGGAAGTCACAATGTCTTATTTACTTCAACACTCACCGTTTTTCGTAAAAACTATCCACAAAACGTCAAATCTCACAAAAACTTGCAAATTTAATCAGCTTTCGAATGATATGTTAAACGTAATGATTTTGTTTCAATTTCATGGAGATATTTACTTTTGAAACCGAAAAAACATGGTGTTCTCATTTTGTATACAAATCAGTTACTTGGGTAAATGAAACATTATGACAATCCCTTAATGGAAATGTGCATTTTAAACATAATAAACTCTTCATTGGAATAAAAAGCAAAGGAAAAAATGATTGTTTAATAGAAAATAAAGGAAAAACTGTCAATAAAGCGACACCAGATCAGAGGATCTTATGTTAATACATTTATTTATTTATTATGTGATTTATGACTAGATGAGTCTCATTTTTACAGGGGAAGGCATTTCGACCATTCATAATAACGATATACATGGATTGGTAGAAATGCCATCCCCTGTAAAAACAGACTCTTCTGCCCATAAAATTCACTTCAAAAAGTAGTATTCTTAGACACAATCTGCATTCAGAAGCTAACGGCAAAATTAAGGTCTATGTTCATTATCACTGGATTTTAAACATTACATTGAAAATCTAATAAAATAAATAATAATAATAAATAAATGTAATATCCTCTGATGTAGTGTCGCTTTATTGACAGTTTTTCCTTTATTTTCTATTAAACAATCATTTTTTCCTTTGCTTTTTATTCCAATGAAGAGTTTATTATGTTTAAAATGCACATTTCCATTAAGGGATTTTCATAATGTGTTATTTACCCAAGTAGCTGATTTGTACGTCAAATCAGAACGCCATGTTTTTTCGGTTTCAAAAGTAAATATCTCCATGAAATTGAAACAAAATCATTACGTTTAACATATCATTCGAAAGCTGATTAAATTTGCAAGTTTTTGTGAGATTTGACGTTTTGTGGATAGTTTTTACGAAAAAACGGTGAGTGTTGAAGTAAATAAGACATTGTGACTTCCCCAAATAAGGTGAAGATCAAGCTGTTCTTTAGATACCAAGTTTGTAAAATTCAAGGTTACGTGTACTCTGTTCTTATAGGAAATTTAATGCTAAATCTGAAAATGTGGCCAAAATTTGAAAAATATTTAGACAAAATGGAGATATTACAGTTTTTATGGGAAAAAACGTGATTTCCTCAAAAAAGTCTTTGATTTATCGTATATCTGCAACAGATTGGAATAGAAAGGTGAGATTTGCGGCATTTAGCTACATTTTTGATCTAGTTTAACCCAATTTTTTTTTTTACACTAAGAGATACTCACCCTGTATATATATTTTTTTCCTCTTATGGTAACCCCATAAAAGGACCGTTTATTAATGTTTTTTTACATGTTCCATGCCGTTACAGGCATACTACATTTATGATATGTGTTACATTATATTATTTTACTTATCAGTGATTGTACTTAACCAACAGTTTATTTGTGTGTTGTTACAATACTGAAATGAAATTTGAAATTTTATGAACTTTGTGTGGTTGTAAAAAAAAAAAAAAAAAAAAAAATAAAAAAAAAAAAAAAGTGTATGTAAAGTGTAAAAAAGTGTATGTAAACATATAATCGTTGGTTGGTGGGAAAAAAAAATCTTAACATTAAAAAAAAAAAAAAATTAAATAAATAATAATTTAAAGAGCAAATAAACAATTAATATTTAAACAAAAAATAATATCGAAAAATAAATTAAACTTAATAAGCATATAGGTTCGTCAGCAAATCAAATCAAAATCGATATCTTTGATGAATTTGATTAAATCATTTCTGAATTTAGTAAAAAGTATATGTTCTGTCTCAGGCCACGAACCATTTTTTAAAATTAGACTTTGTATTAATTGGTACCTTTATATATATATATATATATATATATATGAAATTATGCTCATATATTACATATAATGAATACAATCTAGGTATTTAGGTATTCGGTTGGTTGGTGTGTCCTTCCGTTGCCTATTTAATAATTTTTGTTTATTAGATACGTGTAATGTTTGTTATATGACTTAAGATACAACAAAGGATTAAAAACATAAGTCCAAATATATTTCAGTTACAAGTTGTACACACATCAAGAAAATGGCGTGATAAAAAATATTTATCTTGCATAACCTCCTTGGATAATCAGCCCTGCATGTAAAGCAGCGTCCTCATTTCAGAATCGCGGGAGCAGCTGCTAACTGTTTTACATGCGAAGGCAAGCACTTCACTATACCCAGAAATGTATCACAGCATAATACACAAGTGTCTAAGAATGGTTTCGAATGCAGCTGTAACAGGCGTTCTGCTTACTAAGCTGCGAACACATAAACAGGTGGTAATGTGACTGAAATAACAGGTAAAAATGATCAGAGTTAATTAGTAACTTATTACCTGTGATTTTTTTAGATCTTACAGAAAACGATCTGGACTTAGGGATCACAAATTTGTGGAGCATTATATCCCACTTCAGCATATAGCGGCTCCAAAAGTCCGTTTTCAAGAAACACTGACGAACTTATATTCCCAACGGATCTTTGTGTTTTTCGGGGTGCTGAATCCGAATCTGAAGTTTGCTACCACGGCATACGTCGCACAGTGCTTCGACAATGGACAAAAATCAAAAATCGAAGTATTTTTTATCGAGCTGTTTACCTTTTGATATTCTTAAATATACCTTAGACAACAATTTAGTATGATTATCTCATTGTTTACATATTCGTTTAAGTCAACACAATCGAAAAACTTCAGGAGTATTTTAGTTTAGCGATTTATATCACATTAGCCGCATATTATATTTTGTTCCATTCACATCTCATTGGATAAAAAATAACTATTATTAACGATGCAAAATACAGGTCAAGGTATCTATTTTAAAATATGCTACTTTAATTGGTAAGATGACCATTTCTTATGTCCATGGCATGCGTGTAAAGTTTCGTTGGCCAGTTTGAAAATTATTCAAACTTTGAAGAGGCTTTTAAAAAAAACCTCAAATATCCTTTTGTAGTTTTTGCATATTCTTGTAGCTTGGTATATAAGCTTTGATTTGCCCTGGGTTTTATCTGCGCCTGCCTGCGCCGGGAGTGTTTTATTATTTTTTTTTTGTTGAGAAAGCAAAAATTAGGCCAATGGCCAGTTTGCTGAAATACGTTTTTCCCATAAAAAATCAGATCAAATAGCTGTAGTCACTTATAAACTATATTCGTTTAAGGACGTAGAAGAGCCTAACCACCAATTGAAAATAGAAACATCTACAATTAGTCGGTTATTTAGCTTGAAATTCAATTAAAAATTGAATGTGGTCGATAGGAGTTGTAATATATTTCGTCAGGGATATGCCTCTTGACTTAAAAAGGAACTTCAATTGCCAACTATTCCCGAAATCAGTGCAGTCAAACCAGGACCAACCCGAACAAGAGGAAGAACGGAAACCCTTTTTGAAAAATCTTCCAATAAAACAAGAAAAATAGGCGAGTAAAGGATCTTGTTTACCTTTTGGTATTATTAAATTTAAAGTATTATACACAGCCGTTTAGTAAGATTACCTCATTGTTTACATGATTGTTTAACAAAAGAGAATCGAAAAACTTAGAGAGTATTAACGTTTTGCATTTTTTATCATATTAGTTACAAATTTTCCTTTGTTCCGTTGACAACTCGTACGGAAGAAAATAAGCATTTTCAACGATGGAATATACAAATCAAGGTATCTATTTTAAAATATATTATTTCAATTGGCATGTTGAACACTTATTATATTCATTGCCTGCGGGTAAATTTCATTGACCACTTTGAAAATTACTCAAACTTTGAAGAGGCTTTTAAAAAAATCCTCGAATATCCTTTTGTAATTTTTACGTAATATTGTTGCTTTTTATATAGGCTTTAATTTTATATGAATTTTAACTGCGCCTGCCTGCGCCTAAACTGTTTTATTATTTTTTTCTTTAGGAAAAGTGAGCATAACCAATGGCCAGCTTGCTGAAAAAATGTTTTTCCCTCAAAAAATCAGATCGGACTGCTGCAGTCACTGATGAACTACATCGGCTCATGAACGTAGAAGAGTCCAACGACCAATTGGAAACAGAAATATCTGAAATTGGTAGGTTATTTTGCATCAAATTCAATACAAAATTAAATGAGGTCGACAGGAGTCGTGTTAAATTTCGTCAATGGTATGCATCTTGACTTCAACAGAAACTTCAATTACCAATTATCCCTGATATCAGTAGTGTCAAGCCAGGACCAAGCCGGGCACGCGGAAGACCAGAAACCCTTTTCGAAGAAGCTTCCATTAAAACTAAAAAAAAAGGCGGGTAAAGGATCTTGTTTCTAGCAGGTCATCTGCTGAGTTGCGATTTGCTGCAGAGATGTCCGCAGAATCCTTGGCTGAAGAACAAAAATCAATAAGTCCTCTTCAAGCACTAGCTTTATGCTTGGATTTAGGTTTATCCGAAAGAAAATACAAAGTATTAAGATCACTGATAAATGGTATGCATAAGAACTGCTTTCCCAGCCTCTATTCAATAACATTGACAAAAAATGCCCTACTCCCAAAAAAATATAATTGCAGATGAAGTTAGCGTTTGTGTAAATCTACAAGAACTCCTGCAACTAACAGCGCAAAGCATATTAAAAATTGCGAGTTTGGAGGAGGGCAATGAGTTCAATCTTATATGTAAGTGGGGATTCGATGGCAGTTCCGGTCATAGTCAGTATAAACAAACATTTTCAAATGCATTAAGCACTGATGAGTATTTGTTTTTAATAGCAATGGTGCCACTAAAATTGGTAGATGTAAGAAATGGAAAAGTCGTATGGGTAAATCGACGTTCATCGTCCACCTTATACTGCAGACCCATAAAATTAATTTTTCAAAAAGAAACTGCAGACTTAGTGCGTGACGAGGAAAAGACAATGAAAGATATAATTTGCAAACTCCAGACCAGTGAAATTAAATTTGAAAGCCATCAAATTTACTCGGTAAGTTTTGAAATGCTGTTCACAATGCTGGATGGTAGTGTTACTAACATTTTGTCTGGAACAAACGTCACGTCTAAGTGTTTCATTTGTGGAGCAACCCCAAAGGAGATGAACAATGAAAACGTGGTAAACCGTTTACCTGATTCGGAGCAATATCGCTTCGGTTTATCAACCCTACATTGTTGGATTAAGTTTTTCGAATGCATTTTACATATAGGTTACCGATTGCCAATAAAAAAATGGCAAGTTCGTGGAGTCGAGCATAAAGCAATTGTAAAGGAAAACAAAAAAAGAATCCAGTCAGAATTTAAATCGAAAATGGGACTATTGATTGATAAACCAAAGCCTGGGTATGGCTCATCAAATGATGGTAATACTGCAAGGCGCTTTTTTGCAAACCCTGACCTCAGCTCTGAGGTTACTGGTGTAAACAAGGAACTGATAGTTAAATTCTCCATTATTCTAAAGGTTTTGGCAAGCGGCTACCCAATTAACATAGATAGATTTAAAATGTTGTTGGAAGAAACTAGGGTCCTATATCTTACTTTGTATGACTGGTTTTGTATGCCTATTAGTGTTCACAAAATCCTTGTACACGGGTGTGAAATAATTTCTTCTTTTTCATTGCCAATTGGACAATTGTCAGAAGATGCGTTAGAGGCCAAACATAAAGAAGTAAGGAAAAACAGACTAAGTCATACTCGTAAGTGCTCACGAGTGAGTTCCAATTTTGACCTCATTAGAATATTATTGTTAACTTCTGAACCTCTCATATCTGATCGGAGGACTTTGATCAATAAAAAAGTTCGAGTTGAAGAAATTCAGGAGTACATCATTCTAACCGAGAAGCCAGGTCAATATAAACATGATATGCTAGGTATTGAGAATTTAGATTTAACTTGTACAGACAATAATGAAAGTAGTACTGACGAAGATTCTATCAATTTAGATTAAATATTATAATTTTAAATCAAACATACGTCGGCTTCAAATCCAAAATTGCAAAAAAAAAAAAAACGCCCAAAATATCGGTTATTTCACCTATAACACGAAAACGGTTTTTTGTCCAAGCTATGTTCGAAGCACTGTTTTTCTAATAAAGTCTTTAAATATTAATTATAGCTGGAATTATTTACAACGAAATGAAAAAAACTACTCCGCAATTGGACCATTTACCGCGAAGCTATAGTCTTGGGAAAAGGTATAGAAATTGGCCAACTGGCGGCCAGTCCCACTTCTCCGCGAAAACATGTTTGTTGTACTTTTTTGTCTATAACTCCGAAACTATTTGTCCGATTCAAAATTACTTTTCATCTTAAAGCTGATCAAATTTACTATTAGACTATTAAATATGATTTTTTAATAATGTCCCTTAAAAGCACGCTAAAAAAACCAGTACTGTTGTGAAATCCACGTTTTTTTTTACACATTTTTCACTTTAACTCCGAAACTATTCGTCCGGCTCAAAATTTCTTCTTCTTATCTAATAGCTGGTCAAATTTACTTTTAGACTCTACATATATATGTAGATTTAATCGGGTCTCTTGACACACACATGCCAGAACGCTAAATATCCCGTACTTTTATGAAATCAACTTTTTTTTTGGCACATTTTTCGCTATAACTCCAAATCTATTTGTCCGATCAAAAATTTCATTTTTCCATCTCAAAGCTGGTTAAATTTACTATCAGATTATATATATATATATATATATATATATATATATATATATATATATATATATATATATATATATCTATGTATGTATGTATAAACTTATATTAAACCATGAAATACGCATGCTAAAGGTGTATATTATGGCAAAATTTGACAATCATGACATTTTCAGTAGGCTTAGGGGTCACCTGTGGTGTAGTGGTTAGCATATCAACCTTATTGTGTTGCTTAGACAATGTCGATTGAATATCTTCCCGGTAACCTACCTAGATGACGTACGGAGAAGTTGTCTACTCCTGCCTTCTTGATTCATAGAATCCCCTCACTTCCTTTTAAAAAACTGTGTATTATTCTTTTAGTTGTTGCCCGAGTTTATATCAGAGTACATTTTCATTATTTTTTGACTGCCAATAATTCATACTTCCGCCCTCGTTATACCGCGGGTACGTCTATAACGCGGGAGGTTTCATTTCCCCTTAACCCGCGTTATAACGAGGGTCCACTGTATTATAAAAAAAAAAATAGACTTGGGTTCACCTGTTGGTGTGGTTAACATAGCAACCTACTAAACCCAAGATCGCGGGTTCGCAGCCCGGCAGATGACCTTAGGATTTTTTAAAGAGAGTTAAAAATCCTTGGCTATGCCGTCCTTCGGAAGGGACGTAAAATGGGCGTCCCGAGCCTGTGCGATGTCAGGTACTCGTTAAAAATCCCTATCCTAATTATACCTGGATAGGCAAAATTTTGGACTCCCACCGTAGCATCGTCCGATTAGCCATAGCACATTAAAGTGACGTTAAACGAAATAAGCATTGGGCTTATTTTCATTTTAAAATAACCGATATTTTGGGTGTTGTTTTTGCGATTTTGGGTATGAAGGTGACGTTTGCCGTAATAGCAAACTTCAGATTTGGATTCAGCACCCCAAAAAAATAAAGGCCCGTAGTGAATAAAAGTTCGGCAGATTTTTCTTTCAACAAACCCTAATTTTACTGGACTAGTACTATATTGTTTTTTAAGCTTTTATTGAACAGATATATGTAAAAGGATACAGATCACACCAAAAATATAGCCATTCTAACATAATCTTTCATTTAACAGTTCAATTGCAAATTAAAAAAAAAAATATGATATTTGCTATTATTATTTTAATAAGTTTCGGAACCTTTCGGAAAAAACTGATGTAAGATTAAGAATTTCAGACTATCAATAAATGAATCAACTTGTATTATACTTTCATATATCAGAGATTAACAGCGATTTGTGTACAATGAGAGTAGATAACAAGTGACTCATGACTCCAGTAGAACGTGTTTTGTCTAGAAGTACTCGCCTAGGCGGTGCCGACTGGAACAATTAGTATTAGAGTGAGGGTTATTTTGAAACGAGGATGAGCTTGTCAGTTATTTTAATATCTTTGGGAGAGATCTGTCAGGTTGCCAAGCGTTCACCGAGGCCTCGGGTCTTCCCAATGTGTTCGGCAGAACAAGGGTACATTCTTCATTGAAGTATATATACAGTTAGTAAAAAAAGTCTGCATATACTTATTATTAATTTGAATATGTGGGTTAAAAGCAAAAGAGAAAAAACAGTGAAACAATTTATTTATTTTTTCCTTTTAAATACAGGCCCTTTTGATTAATTTGGTACATTTTAAAGTTGTTTAAAAATTGTATAAACACAACAAAAAATAATATAGAAAATGTAACGATATGTTACCACAAAAGAAGTCTGGATACACGGCAAATGGAAATAATTATCAACATAATTAATTAACGAAAAATTCTCTAATGGTCTGTGGGACCTCCTTTATTTTTTATTACCTCTCTTAAGCGATTATTCATCGAGCTAACTATTTTTTTTTTAAATGTTGGATCCGTTTTCACCATTCCTTTTTAAGGGCCTCTGAGAGTTGCTGTTTATTTTTTTTTTTATTTCGTGACTCCGCAGCCTCATTTTAACCCTTCAGTGCTCACGTCGGGTCAATGTGACCCGGCGAGATTTTTTTCTTAACAATGTCGAGCTTTTCCGCCTTTTTGAAGGTGCTAATTACTCTCTAATCCTCTAATAATCATTCCACTTTCATTTAGTAGTGTTTTGGATTCCATACCGTTCACACGCTCTTGGAAATCAACATTTTGACCCGACGTGAGTACATATGTAATTATTTTTTCATTTATTGAATTTTTTATTTCCTATTTTTATTTATATCTGCCAGTTTTTGTCATATGGAACAAATTATTTTTACTACTGACGAAGAGATAAGGGAGGAGTTGGAACGTCAGAATCGTGAGGAACCTCTTGATGAGTATCTTGAATTCGACGATTCAGCTGAGGAAGACATCGACAATGAGGAGAAAAGCGACCACGACACGGACTCAGAAATAGAAATAGAGCCTGGAGAAGATTTCGAATACGCAATTCCCTTTGATTACTTCAAATCCAAAGATGGAAGAACCAAATGGACAAAACAGCAAACTGTTTCCACGAGAACTCGCAAGTCAAATTTAGTTACAAGGCTTCCAGGCCCACGGACTAATTTTCAATCTACTGACAATGAACATTTTCGTTCTTCTTTTTTTTAGTTACCGCAATAATATCGTAATAATTTCTTAGTTTATTAGTATAAAAAGTCATTTCAAAGTACATATTTAGTTTCTCACATAGAAGGAAAGTGCAATTTTTTTCTAGTATTTTTTACATTGTTCCTATAAATATTAAGTATTTTAATTATTTTAATAATTCCTAACTGTGTTTATTATTTCTAAAACATAATATTTTGCAATGATTGGAGCGGTTTTTAAATAAATATGATAATTTGAAGTTGTCAGTTTTATGGAACCCATGGATTTACACAGATTTTGAAAATAATAAAAAAATGTGATTTTAGAATTTTTCTTCTTCACCATTTTTTTTTTATTCAATGAACAAAGGTTTCTCCTAACTAAAAACGAAATTTCCTGATTTATTTGACCCAATAAATACTTTAAATAATTATTATAAATTCTCGGGTCATATTGACCCGAGGTGAGCATTGCTGTCCCAGAGAACAAGGTGAGTACCCAAGGGTTAAGATCCTGGCAGAGGTGCTCTATGGGGTTGAGATCAGGCGATTGTGGTGGTGTTCTTTACTGGCGTGGAGCATTGTACAGCAACCATTCTTCGGCCCTTCTGGCACGATGTTTAGGATCGTTATCTTGTTGAAAAACTAAATTTGATCCTAGGCCTAACTTGATAGCACTGGGTCGCAGATTATGTTTTAGGATATCTATGTATACATATTGATCCATTATTCCCTCGATGATCTTCAAGTTGCCTACTCCAGCTGAAGCCATAGAGCCCAAACCATGATCCCTCCTCCTCCGTGCTTAACTGTCAGGCATAAGTTTTTCAATTTCATGGCCTCGTTTTTTCTCCTCCACACTCTAAAGTTGCCATCAGGGTCGAAAATATTAAATTTGGACTCATCTGTGAAAATTACTTTGTCCCAAAAGCTGGTAGGCTTATCAAAGTAACTTTCCGCAAATGCCAAACGCTTAGCTCGGTTAACTTTACTAATTAAAGGCTTCTTGCGTGCCCTTAGCTATTTAAGATTATTTTTTTTTTAGTGAATTACGTACCGTTTGAGGTGTTACTTCAATGTTGTAATCCCGCAATAAAATAGTGGCTAATGTAGGAGCACTTATTTTAGGGTTTTCGTTGACACTCCTTAAAATAGCACGCTCAGGACAACGTTGGAGCTTTTTTGGCCGTCCTGATCTCGGCCTACTTGCAATCCAACCTGTTGCATTATAATTTCTAATTACAGTCTGAACCGTCGAAACACTTTTATTGACAATTTTTGCGATTTCGCGTAATGATTTTCTGGCGGTCTTATAATTCACTATTGCCTAATCTCGCAAGGAATTTCCAATATGAGCTTTTGCTTTCACTTGGCTTTGGTTCTAAGGCCTTGTTCGCATTAGGCTAGTATTTTAGTCGTGTAGCAAGTAATTTAGTAGCTAAATTACTCGCTACTGCCCCAAAATCGTTCGCACTTCCACTTTGGTGTTTAGTTTAGTTCCAGTACAGTTCACAAGTGAGTGGTGTTTTTTAATATGAACAGCCTACAGCGCAATAAAGTAAATCAACTGATTAAGTTAATCTTAACAGCGATTTTAGAAGAGGTAGATAAGGAAATTTGTGTGATTGATTAAAAGAAGCTGTGGATACGAAAATGGATCGAAAGAAGGGAGCTACTAATTGTCTTCTCAAGGAATTAGCATTCGAAGATTGGAACATCCCAAAGAATACTTTGATAATAATAATAACTAACAACTTCTTATACTATAGTAATAAATATGCTGTTGAAATAAATTAATAAAATTATGCACTAACTACTAAAGAAACTCGACTAAACGCAACAGGTTCGAACTTGTTTAGCCGGTGCGCCAGTGAGATAGACGTGGTGGGGGGTGCTACTCGCTACTCGCCCGAGAAAAATAGAGTAAAATGGATTGACTAAACTAAACTACTCGACTAAATTTTTGTGTTCAGACACTTTTAGTTACTAAATTACTTGCTACTCGACTAAAATACTAGCCTAATGCGAACAAGGCCTAACTGATTAAATTAGGAAGTAAGACTACAGAAAACCTCTATGAATGTAAACAAATTAAATGTTTGTTTACATTCAAAGGATTACACTAAGGTGTATGTAGACTTATTAGTTGTAATAAACAGTGGGAAACATTTATTATGAAACATTTTGTAGGTATTCAATTCCGAAATCATATTATAAGCACGATTTAATCTTCTACAGATCTTATTTTATTTAAAAAAAAAAAAAAAAAACTTTAATTAATACAAAAATGATGCACATTAATTCATAAATGAATTTATATTGTGGTGTATGTAGACTTTTTTTACTAACTGTATACATATATATATATATATATATATATATATATATATATATATATATATACAGTGGAAACTTATTATTTCGTCACTCGATAATTCGTTTTATTCTGAAATTCGTCAGTCGTTTTTTATTTTTTTATATATGTATGTACGTTTTGGTACATGATTTCATTTTTTTTAAATGTTTGTGCTCCAAGTTTTTTATGTTTTTTTTGTCATTGTCACTATGTCAAATGTTTATAATGTTCATCTGATCGTTTTTACATTCAATAAATTGCAAAACAATTACAATTATATAGTTTAAAATGCTTTTTTGTCAAACTTTTGTTTTTAGTACCTTCCATAATCGTTTCTCAGAAAAAACGTCAGAATTAAAATTGTAAAGCATTAAATTTACTTTAATATCATATATGTGTTCCTGGTATTTAAAGCAAATGTTTAAAAAAAAGTGAGGTAAACATTTTCATTATTTCTAAAATTATCGATTTTTAATAACGTATAATTAGAAAACCGTTGGAATTTCGACGAATATGTATATAACTAATTTTATAGGAAATTAAAGAAGCTTTAATTTTGATTGGAAGCACATTTTTCTAGAGTCCACCGTTTTCGAGATATAATCAAAAAACACAAATTGGGACATTCTGCCCTCCCCCCACCGTTAGCTCACCCCCCAGGGGCGGGGACTTTTAGTATGTTTACCTTCTAACTATTCCTAACGAAGCTATGAAGTTAAAAATTATCGCATATTCCATGCACTCTACACCCCTCATTTCAGCTCTCTTTGACTGGACTATATTGTTAGAGGTTTTAAAATAGTTTAAGCTATTTAAACTCTATCTATTGAGTTTATACTTATTCACAGGACTGTACCTATCATTCCATGATAATCTTCATACGCACTCTGACCCGCTAGTCTCCCAACTTCCTTTGCACTCGATTCCCAATAGACCTCCTAGGCGTCTGATAAAAACATGGATATTTCCTATTGGAAGACATTTATTGAAATTCTACAAATCGGTAGTGCTTTTCAAATATTGTAATCAATACTAATGTCATTGTAATCATCTTTCACACATTTTTTAGATAAATATATTGTATACAGTTATAAATATCGTTCCTGAACCGGGAATTTCTTTTGGTATTCGGGAAGGTAAAATTACATATTTTATTTGGCACTAAGAGAAATTTATTCATTCCTAGACGTGAAGAAATGCTACTTCAGTCCTGTTATTGGATTCTAAAATATCTCACAGGAATTGTTCGGCCTTAGGCAGTACCGTACCGAAGACAGCTGATTTTAGACTCCGTATAACTGTTTGTTACCTTGGCGTTCCTGGAGGACACTGGATGACGCTGGAGTGCTGGAAATACCAGGCGGCACCTGCCACAACCTGTCATTTGTCTCAGCTTTACCGAGCCGCACGATCTTCCCCTCCAGTACGTAGCAATCTTCTCTCTTACTCAACGTCTTCGCGTTCCTCGGGGATTTACGGGAATCGGGACAGCAGTTTGACAACAGGATTTTCCGAAATAATTGGATAGGTTCAGTGACCGATGGTTGTTTTTTTTCATATATATATTTTATTGTTCTTTGTTTTTTAAAACTATTTATTGGTATTTACAACTGTTGTAAACATTATATACAACAAGTGAGTTTAAGGAAAATCATGGTATCCTTTCAGAAGCGGGGCTCCAGCACCTTCACGCGCCCAGAATACATTTTATCGACTCCAACCTTCTTCCGATTTATTTCGAAGTTTTAGTCGCTACTTTTAGAGAGGAAAGGTTATACTCCTTAATTCACGGAGAAACTCTAAATCCGAGTTCAAAATAATTTTAACTTCAATTTACCTTCTGATATTAAAAAAATAAGAAATAATGAAGTAGAAATAAGATAATATCAAAGTTTAAAACACAAAATCAATGTTGGATATTAAATGAAAATATAATGCTAAACCACATCTAGTGTTAACTTCTGATAAACTTTCTGATGTCACAGAAGTGGGAATAACAAATTATAAATATATAAACCACAGAACCCTTGTTGAAAGTTTAATAACGAATAAATTTCTTCCATATTTTCTCAAGGGAAGTGAAAATAAGAAAATATGAAACTTGTGATATACTTTCTCACATTCAATTATAGATCGATGTGTTTTATTGAATTAATAATACAATCTTTCTCTCTTTAGGGAAATAAGTATTATGGACGACAAAGAATCCATTCACAAAATATGTAAATTGCATATTTCTCACATTAATTGATATAAAAATTATAAATATCTAAACCACCAAATGTAGAAATTGATCTTGTTAACTTTAGTAACACTTTTTCACATTAGATAAGAGGAAATAAGAAAACATCAATTTATAAAACACTAAATCCTTTATGAAACTCATGTTTACTTCTGTTTCACATTTTTACATTTTAGAAGTTAAAATATCAATAGCATCGTAAACAACACGATCCCAATTGAAACTGTAGAAATGAATGAATGGATAGGTATCCGGTTGGCCAAATCAGCAACATATGGAGCATTGAGACCTTTATGGATATGTTTGTTTGTGACATAATAAGGAGCATTGAGTAATTTACGAAGGATATTGAATTTTAAGGATTGGAAAGTTTGGTGGAGCCCCAAAGCTCATTCCGTATGTCTCGGTCTAATTTGGTTGGAGAAGTCGGAAAGAATATAAACATTTAAATTAATATGAATAACAAATCCCACCAATAACGTTTACCCTACCTTGTAATCCTACGACTTTCTGTCCTACAGTATCCTACAGACTCCACTTGGACAAACTTCTAATTCGGAATCCACATACAAGACTAAAACAAGAAACGCCCGTCGTTACAGTCTACTTCCACATTTACTAGACAAACGTTCAAAGCTCCCAATTAATTACAAAAGACTCGTATACATGACTGTAATTAGACCTATTTGGATAGATGGAGTTGAGATTTGGGGCTCCACTAAACCATCCAATTCATCTCGTATCCAATCCTTACATTCTAAAATAGTTCGAAAAATCCTCAATGCACCTTACTTTGTCACCAATAAAGTTGTCCATAAAGATCTTAATGTTCCATATGTTGCTGATTTAGCCCACACTAGATACCTATCCTTTCATAGTTAGCTCCATAATCACTCAAATCCGTTAGTTTTTCAACTTGCTTCTCACTCCATTCCTGATAATCCTCCAAGCCGTCTGAAACGAAGATGGCCTAGAGACCTTCTAGTATAGAATTTTTAATAAAGTGCTACTGATGAGTAGTTCTTTTCAAGCTTTAACATGTTATTATTATAATTGTCAATACATTTGCTTGATGTATATATTTTGTACAGTTGTAAATTTCAATAAATGTATAAAAAAAATTTTTTAAATTATGAATAAAGGTCATGTTTTCATTTAGATTAACTTATTTTTAAGCGTAGAAAAATCAGTCGATTAGTCTGCTTTACCAACTAAACGCCGTTTTCTGCTCATCTTTGCTAATATTAAATCAAACATTTTAACAGTGCCAACAAAATAAATGTTTTTAATACTTTTCTGTTTTTGTAGAACCCTTATCAGTTGCGAATTATCACAAAAATTTACATACATTAGACCCCGCCCCCCCTTGTCCGGGATTACAGGTACCGGCACTGCGCCAGGTAAGGGAAAACGTTTTCATCAATAGCAATAAACAGCCATCAGTTATGATTATATCGATAGTTGTTATGTTATATCGATAGTTGTTATGTTATATTATAACATATCGATATGTTTTTAGGTTAGAAGGTTTTCCGCGAAAAAAATATGACGTGTATGGTATGTACCTTGCAAAACAAAATTACATAGCATTGTTTTCCTTTCTAAGAATAATTTTTTTTACTCTTTTTTTTTTTTTAAACAAATCATAGTCCATTATAAATTATTGATTCAATATTGTAAAGCTCATAAAATAAATGTATTCAGTATATTTTGTTGGTGATATTTAATGTTCCTTTAATAGATCTCTCATCCAGTTCCTTTTCAGCCTTTTACAGACATGGATGGCTATTTCATACAATAGTGCATTGAAAAGACCTAAAAAACAATAATTTTTTCGATGCTATTATTTTAATGCAGAGTTTATTTTGTTTAAAATACATATTTTCATTAAGCGATTATTATATCATCTTATTTACCCAAATACCTGATTTGTATGCCAAATGGAAACACTTTGTTTTTTCATATTGATGAGCTATTGTTGACTGTTATGTATTTAGAGAAGTAGATTGTTGGTGTATGCAGTCATAAAGATACACAGCAATTAAGAAATGGGTTTTTTTAATTTGTAATGCCATCGTTTCAACTTGCATTGCAAGCCTTCATCAGGCCTAGAAGTAGAAAACAAACATAATTAAAAAAAAAAAAAACATTTTTTTTTTTTTTCATTTATTGATATTTACAACTGTACAAAATAATATACAACAAGTAAATGTGTTGACAGTAAATACAATGGTATGTAAATAACTTGTGAAGAACTACTCACTAGTAGCACTTCAATAAAATCTACACTAAAAGGTCTCTAGGCCAGCTTCTTTTCAGAGGCCTCAGAGGATTATCAGGGATGGAGGAGGAAGCAAGTTGAGAGACTAGTGGATTGGAGTGGTTATGGAGCTTACTATGGAAGGATAGGTATCTGGTTTGGGCTAGATCAGAAACATATAGAACATTAAGATCTTTATGAATAACTTTATTGGTCACAAAGTAAGGAGCATTTAGGATTTTTCGAAGGGTTTTAGATTGTAAGGATTGGATAAGAGATGAATTGGATGGTTTAGTAGAGCCCCAAACCTCAACTCCGTACGTCCAGATAGGTCTAATCACAGTCATGTAAATGAGTCTTTAGTAATTAATTAATTAGTAAAGCAATTAATTAGGAGCTTTGAACGTTTGTCTAGTAAATGTTGAAGTAGTCTGTAACGACAGGCAGTTTCTTGTCGTTTTAGTCTTGTATGTGGATTCCAAGTTTGTCCAAGTGGAGTCCTTGAGTCGACAGCTGATTAAATTCGCAAGTATTTGTGATATTTGCAGTTTTTTTCAAAAAGCTGTTAGCGTAAAAGTATTAAGAGAAATTGTGACTTTTGTAAATAACTTGATGATCGATTTCTTAGATCTCAAGTTTGTAAAATTCAATGTGCGTTGGTATTAGGAAATGCTTAGTGCTGAATCAGGAGTTGTGGTCCTATTTTGGACATAATGGATATATCTCAGCTTTTATGGTTAAAAACGTGGTTTCTTCAAATGAATCTTTGAATTCTCAAATATCAGCAACTAATCGGAATTAAAAGATAAGGTCAGCGGCCTTTTTCTTCATTTATGGTCTAGTTTCACCAAAATTACTCTTGCACTAAAAGGGAATCACAGAGTATATATGAGCATATCTCTAAATGGTATCAGTTATTTATTAATATATTTCTAAATATTAATCTAACAATGTGTGTATAAATTTAGCTTCTGATGTGATGCAAAAAACTTTCATGGTTGAAGAGTTAAACATTTTTTTTTTTTTTTAATATCAATTTATTGAAATTTACAACTGTACAAATATATACATCAAGTAAATCTATTGACAACGATTATTATAACATGATAAAACTTGAAAAGAACTACTCATCAGTAGCACTTTATTAAAAATCTACACTAGAAGGTCTCTAGGCCATCTTCGTTTCAGACGCCTCGGAGGATTATCAGGAATGGAGTGAAAAGCAAGTTGAGAAACTAACGGATTTGAGTGCTTATGAAGCTTACTATGGAAGGACCGGTATCTGTTGTTGGCTAAATCAGCAACATATGGAGCATTAAGATCTTTATGGATAAGTTTATTGGTGACAAAGTAAGGAGCATTGAGGATTTATAGAAGGATTTTGGATTGTAAGGATTGGATACGAGATGAATTGGATGGTTTAGTGGAGCCTTAAAGCTCAACTCCATACGTCCATATAGGTCTAATAACAGTCATGTAAATGAGTCTTTTGTAATTAATTGGGAGCTTTGAACGTTTGTCCAGTAAATGTTGAAGTAGTCTGTAACGACGGGCAGGGAAATACCTTGAGAAGAAATATGTTTATACTATGTAAACAGTTTCAAACAAGTAAATTCTTGTGTTACGTTCTAGGTTTAATTGGATAAAGGTGTGCTCGATATTTTTCAGTGAAAATTCTACGGATTGTTACAATTACCAGGAATTTGTTTGTGTGCATGTTTTACATTTTCATGTCACTAGGGCCGGACCACCTATTTTCATTCTTAGTTGTAATTTTTTTTTTTTCAATTTTATTAGATTTTAAATGGTCATAATTTATTTTGTATTTTTTCACAAATTTTCAATAGCCCTCATTTTCTGATCTTTTTAATTGTTCACTCTTATACTGTCATTCTCCTAACTTAAAATATAGTTTAGATTAAGTTTCAAGTTACTTAAAATTAGCTAATATTGGATCCTAAAGTGATACTGTAAAAAAATATATATCTTTTACTACCAAATTAGGGAATGAAATTAAAGAAGGGATACAGTTCATAAAAACAAAAATATGTACCTACATCATTCCAGATTTTTTTCTGTTATTCATAAATATGGACTTGTATCAAAAATTTGAAAAATGGTCTAGTTACTGGAATTTTTTTCTTTCAGAAATACTTCTAAAGAAAATATCTGACTGCCATATCTCATAACGAGGGAAAACATGAAAGAAAAATTTGCGATGTAAGATCTCATCTATCAATCTATTTCTGTTCTTATGACAAGAAATATTTCTTTGGAGGTGTCTAGGCACATCAAGGCCTATTATCAATTATTTCTTAAGACTTTCAATTTATAAAATATCTTCTCTTAAAGCTAAAAATATATAAAAATTATATTTAAGATCTTTAAAATTTAAAACAGTCACTCTGAAGTACAATTTAATTCCTTAAAATAAAAGTATGCGTACCTTTGAAGTTAGGATTGATGAATTATTTTTCACTTCAATTGAATTATTTGGTATTATCTGTTATACCAATCTCTGCCATGTCTTTCTTAATTCACTGAATCCATTGGTTACCATTTTCGCTCTTAGGAACATGTTTGAAAATTAGTTTCGTAAGCCTGATGTTATTCATCCTCATTATGTGACCAAAGAATTTGATTCATTTTCTAATTTGTGGTATTGATATTTCTTTTATTTCGTCTTGTGAAATCTAAGATTTAATAGAAGTTAACATCAGTTTCACTATGTATTTATTGTTTTACATTATCTGTTGGGACTGAAGCGAAAGAGAACATATCGATATAAAAATATTTGAGTATTGAAAGAAGTATCGAGTATCGACACCAGTTCCTACTGATACGTAGTTTTTCACTTATGTTAAACTTATTTAACACGTCGATGTAATCATTTTACGAACAATTTACCTATCGTAGATAGTGTATTCAATTGTAAATATCAATAAAGTGTAAGTGTAAAAAATAAATAAAATGCCTCCAGTATTTAAATAAAACGATTGTAAAAACTTCATTTAATGGTTTGATTGACAATAATAGACTGTTTGAAAACAGTTTTAATTTGTTCATAAAAACACATGAAATAGATAGATAGACTGATAGATAATTTTATTGCTTGTAGAGATACATCTCATAGCAAGGAGTTGGCCTAAATAACTAAATAACTAAATTTACAAAAATAACTATATATATATATATATATATATATATATATATATATATATATATATATATATACATACACACACATACACACACATACATACATATACATGAAGCATAACCTTACATTATAATTGAATAAAAATAAAATAAAAAATATATTCCTTAGTTTCGTAGATACGAAATGAAAATTACAATAATATATATTTTATAGTTTTATAGTTGATTTTATAGCTTTTATACAAGTCCCTTTACCTTCATTCATTCCTTAAAAAACTTCTTGTTTTTAGTAAATTTACAAGAAAATAAAAAATGAGGTTTAGCTTTGGCATGCTATCCACTTCCAGCACAAACACCAGGGTATCTCTATTATAATTTGGTCCTACGATTGGATTGATATAATTATCCCTTAACTGAGCATAATGTGGGCATACAAATATCAAATGAAATAAGTCTTCCTTCTGTTTAAGGTTACAGAGAGTACAGTCATCCTCGCAATTTATACAATATGTATATAAAAAATAAATAAAATGTCTCCAGAATTTAAATAAAACGATTGTAAAAACTTCATTTAATGGTTTGATTGACAATAATAGACTGTTTGAAAACAGTTTTAATTTGCTCATAAAAACACATCAAATAAGAGATATATATATTAGAATTAATTTATTGTTAGAGGAGTTAATCACACTTTAAGCGACAGGTTTGATTAAATGTTAGAACCTCCCTCATTTTCTTTTTGTCTACTAATGTAATTAAATCCTGATTTATCGCCTCTTAACAGTTGTCTGCCTAGTTGAATAATAGTCAGAGGCTATTTTATAATGAAGAGGTATTTTGTTTTGTTATGTTCATAATATACATTTTGAAAGTAGTATTAATCTGTAAAAAAAACTTTTACAAATTTTAAATATCACATAGAATCGTATTGAGAAGTTCCGAAAATGGACGCATAAAATTCGATAACTAAATAGTAGATGATTAGTTGGAAAACAAAAGCCTACTAGTCGGCCATTTAAATTTTTTTTTATTTCTACGCTTAATAATAGATTGAAATGAAAACATATTCTGTTTTGATTATAATTTTTATTTTAAATTCATCTTTACAGTTTTTTGAATTTATTCTAAGAATAGGAACTCTTTTTTTATTGTCATCAATTATCGAACTTTTAGAAAGATCAAAATTTAAAAAAAAAAAAAAAAAAAAAAATTGATAACTTTTACAATATTGAATAAAGAACTTACGTAAACTATTATTTTTATTTTAATCACAGCTTTGGTTTTGTGTCATAATTAAAAAAATATTAATTTTTTATTGAAATGTTATATAAAAGTTCAATCACGATAAGAAAATTGTTATTTTAGCTAACATACCTACGTTTTTATTTACAACTATCATACCCCGTCGCGTCTTCTACCGCTCTCATAAGTAAAGTAGTAAAGAACTTTGATAATTTTAAATAATAATTTAATTTAAAAACTAATAAGCTTTATTTGTTTATTGGTAGAAATCTTGTATTTAAATCTGCAATGGAGCATTACTTCTTTAATGATATTTCCATAGCAGTAATTTTAAACACCATTGCACAGATTAGGTGGTTGAAGTTCACTTAGAAACGTAATCGGACATCAAATTTTTAATTTTAATATATAAGCTGGTAACCCAGCTATCTATTGATTTTTAAACATCATTGGAATCCACACGTCACACCACATATTTATAGTTATTTTTAATAATAATTCAATTGAATTAAGCGAATTTTATTATCAATTCTTTGTTCTATATAACACCTTATGTTTGTAACCTCTCTTGAATGGCGCTCGCCACCTATCGGTCAATTTTCAAACTTCACTGTTATCCACATATTATTGTTTTTTTAGTTACAAATTAATTAAAAGTCAGTAGATTTTATTATTGCTAAATCATCTTGGAACTATAAAGATGATGTGGTTATAATTTGGTACAGATTGGTTCAGTAGTTTTCGCGGTAAGTGATCACAAACGAAAAATGTCTTGCCTTTTTATATAATAGTATACATGTAGATTACTTGTAAGATATTTTTGTCTTTTATATATATATGTCTATAAACGCAATATTTTTATTTGGCGTGATTGGATTCCAAATTTCTCAAATAACTATCTAAACCAATTAAAGTAAACAGTTGATTTTGCTTTATTAAAAAAAACAAAAAAAAACAAAACAAACATTCCATTACATACCAGCCTTTTTGCAAAAAACAGAGGAAAACAATATAAGAATTACAAAACCTTGTACTAGCAACATGAACAGGCGGGTATAAAGCTATAAACAAAGCGCGTCGAACATTGCTGATGTCACCCGAATCCCAATGTAAGCAATAATCGGCTTGGCCGATTAGTCGTATAATCATAGTCCACCTCTAATTATCATATACCGCCTAATAATAGGTGAAGATTGTGCAATATTTCATCATATATTTGTGATATGCGAACCAAAGAAGTAGAAGAATTCACAATATTTCTCATCACAATGGGTCTGCGATAAGTTTATCATTCAGTAATAAAGGAGACTGCCTTATCAGATTGTCAATTTTGTTTATTTACTTATTAGAAATTATAAGAAATGAAATCTTTATTCAGGAACTGTTTATCCTCTAAGAATTACATATGAATTGAATAAAATCCTGTAATTCTCTGGCTGCGTACATTTTAGACAAATGTATAATGTTGTTTGTTTATTAACGATGGAGTTTGTCACTGAAGCGTCAGTCTTCTTATAGCCTGAAAATTAAAAAAGAAAGGTAGTTTCTAGATTAGTCACATAAAATGATTCGCGACAAAGATAGCATCAAGAAGAATAGTAGAAATTCGTGTTTCAGTTTACTAGATAATATACTAATATTAGATAAAATAGTGATCAAGAATTATATTTAGAAAATCGTTATTCAACTGTGCACTAAAGTCCTGTATATGTTAATTTAAATTATGTCTAATTTTATGGTTATATATAACATTGTATTCTATAATATAACTATTTATTAAGACAGTCCGAATTAAATATTAACACCTGATTGGATTTCAATCGTATTTAAATTTATTTCTAGCTGTCCCCATCTTAATAAGGTTCTTGAGGTTCAATCAGTAAATAAACACAACTATTTTGGCGACGTTTCGAGACTATATTGTTCTCATAATCATGCCAATGTTACTAGTAGATATGCTATTGGTATCTACAGTAGATTGGCATTATAGTGAGAACAATATAGTCTCGAAACGTCCCCGCCAAAATAGTTGTTTTTATTTATTTACTGAGCCTCAAGAACCTTATTAAACATATATATATATATATATATATATATATATATATATATATATATATATATACATATGTGTGTGTATAAGGGTAATTAATTTTAAACAGCCTAATGTTTTAAATAATTTATTCTAAGAAAAGAAAAAAAAAAGAAGGAATGTATAGGAAAAAGAATATAAAGCATAAATCACACTACTATAATACTATTATAAAACTTCATACTATAATTATAGAAAGAATAGTTCAATAAAGTTGAAATTTACAGATATTTTTCCTCAAATACTATACTTTAAGCTGAACAAGATAGTTCACACCAAACATTATTCCTGGAATGTATTTTACAAGATAGTGACAATAAATAATGTTAAATCAGTTATTGACACCCAATGGATATCTTTTAAAATACGGCAAGAATCAAAAGTACTTTTACAGAATTGAAGTGTAGCATTTAAAAGGAATTTAATTTTTTTTTTTTTTTTGGTTAAAATTTTTTTTTTCTTTAATTTTTAAGTTATGTTGTCAATTTATCAATTATGGTGTCTGGTTTATCCTATAGTTTTATTTGAATTTATTTCTTTATTTTTTCTATAATAAGTAGATGATTTTTTTTTAGTGTTTTCCTTCCAGCAGTAACCCTTTTGGAAGGGATTTTATTTATTTCTGTACACACTATACTCAAAAGTATGCAATATACATGTAATTTTTAATTTTTTGTTCCGATTATTGTTTTACATATACGTATACATAGTACACGTGTCGAAAGCTAATATAAAGAACAACTAAAAAATCAAACAAAATAAAAATAAAGAACAAGAAGTTATGCAATATTAAAATTCAATAAAACTAAGCATCGAAGTTATTTTATAATCAGAATTCATTAAAAAAAAAAATTAATAGATAAAAATTGATGAATTTTTTAGGCGTATTTTATATTGATATCCTCTATTTTTGGTATGGAATTTTTAAAAAATATTTTAAAAATAGATTAATTATTAGCATAATATTGTGTTTTTTATAAATATTAAAAGAAATTAAAAAATAATGACATGTTTCGGGATCTTCCATCCTATCATCGTACTGAAACAATGTTTATATCACAATCTATTCACCTTTCATTTAAACAATACTAAATGAATTAACTTTTCTTATTATCTATTAGTTACATTTTTATTGTTCTGGTGTTAACCACCAAGCCAATTTAACAGTTACATTTTTATTCTTCTGGTGTTAACCACCAAGCCAATTTAGCAGTTACATTTTTATTCTTCTGGTGTTAACCACCAAGCCAATTTAACAGTTACATTTTTATTCTTCTGGTGTTAACCACCAAGCCAATTTAGCAGTTACATTTTTATTCTTCTGGTGTTAACCACCAAGCCAATTTAACAGTTACATTTTTATTGTTCTGGTGTTAACCACCAAGCCAATTTAACAGTTACATTTTTATTCTTCTGGTGTTAACCACCAAGCCAATTTAACAGTTACATTTTTATTCTTGTGGTGTTAACCACCAAGCCAATTTAACAGTTACATTTCTATTCTTCTGGTGTTAACCACCAAGTCAATTTAACAGTTACATTTTTATTCTTCTGGTGTTAACCACCAAGCCAATTTAACAGTTACATTTTTATTCTCCTGGTGTTAACCACCAAGCCAATTTAACAGTTACATTTTTATTCTCCTGGTGTTAACCACCAAGCCAATTTAACAGTTACATTTAAACTACCTCAACCCATTAGAGTTCAAGGGTCTATTGCTTATTCTGTTTATTTCTATTTTTATTCAAGTTGGCCAATCTTATATTTTCAATTTGTCGATTACATTTTCATAAATTGTTCCTATTTTTTCAGTATCTGTTTTATAGTTTATTGATTTATCTATTGTTTTATTTATATAAATCGCCTCTTTAATTTTTCTGTTGTGTGTTTTTGTTTCATATTGTAATATTTCTACATTTTTAAAATAAAAATGGTGGTTTAAATTTTGTGCATGGTCCAATAGTTCTATTCTATTATTATTTGTTTTACATTTATTTTTACAGTCACATTTATATTGTTTTAATATAAACTACTCCTTTATTGAAAAAAATTAATAATGATAATTATTGTAACTGTTGTATTTAATTAATCAACAGAACTTTTTAAACGGAACTTTAAATTCTACCAACAACACTAGGTATAGACAAATATGCAATTTTAATATAGCAAGCCCGGAAGATTACATGCAGTTTCAGACGAATTTTAAGAAAATTGTGAGTCGTGATCGGAGTTGTGAGTCGCCTAAGAATCTCAACCGGGGATTACCTAAAGGTGTTTATAAAGGACACAACACATATTAAATCCAGCGAAGCCTGCATGACCTGATGTAGTCTGGTGTCGGATCCCTTGTGCCATTTTCTTACTCAGTCCATCGAATTTGAAGAGCAGAGAAACAAATTCTTAAGTTCATATATTTCTGAATTATTGGCTATAGAGGAAATCTTAAAAGTAGATAGTATTCAAAAATTAAATAGACAATATTATTTTATAATATTTTGTGCCATTGATTGAAAACCTAAACGTGTTTACTTTTTGGAATAGGGTTCGGACTATGGCCTTATTTTGTTCTTTTCCTAATCATTAGGCCATTAATTCTCTTAGTCATTATTAAAGGTAATAATAATAATAAGGTAGTAATAAATAATAACTTGGTGGGAAGTTATAAAGCTGCATTTTTTTTTAATGTACAAGTGTCTAAACTATTTCTATATTTAAAATAAGTTTGTAGTACTTATATAATTTAACATTATTTATACAAAGTCCTAGTGCTGCTAGGCAAACAAAAGAATTGTTTTATTTCTTATGTTATTTGTACGAGAAATGTCTTTTGCAAATAAATTAAAATATTGATATTGATTGATATTTGTTGTATCAATTTAAGTGATAAAATTTCAGTATGCATATTTTGTGAATGGATTCTTTGTCATCCATAATACTTATTTCCCTAAAGTGAGACAGATTGTATAATTTATTCAGTAAAACATATCGATCTGAAAACCAATGTAAGAAAGTATATCATAGGTTTCATATTTTCTTATTTTCACTTCCCTTGAGAAAACATAGCAGAAATTAACATCATAACTTTCAACAAGGATTCTGTCTTATATTATATAATCCCTTATAACATGGAGAATGGACAATGTGAAAATAATCACAGATTAAGAGGTAAATGACATATTATATGATTGTAAAACTATTGGTGTAATGTTATAGATTAATGTATTTATAAAACTTTTAAAAGCCTGATGATGGAGCATTTTCTCCGAAACATGTAGCTACAAATGTTTATTGAGTTATGTCAAATAAATACTTAAGGATTCTGTCTTTTATTTATTTATAATTAACATTACTGGTGGTTTAGCCTTATTTTAATTCTGATTTTATATTACATTAATTCAAAATTGATTTAGCGTCTTATATTTTGAAATTTTCTTATTTTCACTTCTTTATTTTCTTATTTCTCATTTTAATATCATAAGGTAAAGAGTTAATATTACTTTGAACAGAGATTTAAAATTTCACCGTAAATAAATGAGGATAACCTTTCCCTCGAAAAGTGGCGACTAAACATCGAAATATATTGAAAGAAGGTTAGAATCGATAAAAGGTATTCTAGGCGCGGCTCATAAGCCGACCGTTACCTGATTTAATATAAAATACTTCTTTATTGAAGAAATTAAATAATGATAATTATTGTAACTGTTGTATTTAATTAATCAAACCAGACATATACTTTTAGATTATATATTAATGTTGACACTTTAAGTGATTAAAAATACTTTGAGATGAAGTATGTTAATAGGGGCCGGTAGCGGTGGTCTGTCTATAGTGGAATATCTAATGAGGAGAGTGAGGGGAGTCTGGAGGGGAGAGTGGCCCAGGGGGCGAGGGGAGGGGGCAGTGAAAGTGACTATAGTCCCGGCCCCTCAGTGTTAGCGGAGATGTTGCTGTGGTTGGTGCTGTGCGTTGGTGCGGCGTCCGCTGCCGTGTCGGTCAACAAGTGCTGTCCCGAGGGCAACCAGCTAGAGGGCCCCATCTGTGTGCCGGCCCAGCTCGGCCCCTGGGCACCAGTTATCTACAACCCTGCAGAACGAAGCTTTCTACGCCCGGGGACGTATCCCGACTCCTGGACCTTCAAAGTATCCTTACCCACCACCTGCCAGGAACCTACTCCCTACTTCAAATCGGGCCCCCTGCCCCCCTTCGTTATCTTTACCAACGGCAGCCTCCTCGTCGAAGCGCCGCAGGAACCCTTTATCCAGACGGAATCCTACTGCATCGATCCAAAAGGTGCTCTGATCTGCATCCAACCCGACCAAGAAGGAAGAACGACAGTCCAAAAATGCTGTGGACACCGAGGAATCTACTCAGAGACCAAAGGCTCCTGCCAGCTATCCCCTTACGACGACGCGGATTTCGCACATCTTAGAGTACTCCACAAATTCCCGGACTGTTCAGATCCAAATGGCGGTTTCTCTATCAGTGGTAAACTCAACGATACTTACTTCCTTCTCGAAGACGGTAGCCTTAAAGAAAGCGGAGGCCGAGTACTCGGTAAAACGCAGTACTGCCTAGAGCATATTCAGGAATCACCGAACGACACAGTTCATGTCTTCACCTGCCCGCCTAGGATCAAGGCGCGGCACGAAGACATCAGGTTCACGCTGTACCCGATGGGTCTCTTCCTGTCTGTGTTCTTCCTGGCGGTGACCCTCATCGCGAGTTGCTTGCTTCCGAGTACGTACCACGTCCTGCACTGGCGGTGCCAGACGAACCATGTAGCGTGTCTTCTGGTCGGTGACCTCCTCTTGGCCATCACGCAGCTGTCGTCGGACGCCCTCAAAGGACCTGCCTGCATCGGAATCGGTGAGTCACTGTCCATTCTTTTTCAATGATCCTTTAACTGGTTTTATATAATTCTATTTATTAAGCCTTTATTTTGAAATTATTTTATAAAACATTTTTCCTATTAAATTAAATTATTACGTATAAAAACGTAACGGGATAAACAGCTGACAATTACACGAGCGCCATTTGCTTTGGTGAAATCAGGTGGCTTATCACTAAGCGCCCGACTTGACTGATAAGAGCTCTCGCTAAGCTGATAACTACGTTGACACGTAACATTACCGTTTCGCTTCACTGTTACTTAAACACATAACTGTTATTTGCTGATTATTTGCTTCTTAACACCGATTTTAACGATAACATCTATTTTATCTTAATTTTTATTATCATTTTAATAGTTCAGTGCCTTTTTTAGACAAGAATTAAAATATGTTTTAATTTCCGTCTATATATTAAAACAGATTTACATTTTTACTTTCCCTCGTAAATGTACGTTTTGTACAAACCAATCTTAATTTAAATTAGCGAATTATAAGATCTCTTTAGTATTTACTTCAAGGATCTTCGTTTGGTCAGAATTTGGCTTGGAAATGTCTTTTGGCTGGGGTTCTGTAGTTTTGTTTGTAACATATCCTCCCCTCCCCTCCAAAAAAATTGTAATTTTTTTTTCACACTCAATATAGTAACAAATATGACGACAGTTTTTTTATCAGAAATTAAATGGAAAATATTTTTTGTTAAATAACATTTGTCACTATGACTTACCGTTTAGGAGCTAGATTGGTTTGAATGAAAAAAATCACGTTTTGTCTACATTTTTTAAATTTTGTGGCTTTTTTGAAACTAGCTCTGTTGGTGTTAATCATTTCGAAAATTTTACGACAGTTCCTTATCAGAAGCAGTTGATATTTTATCATCAGTAGATACTAGATAGGCATATCTATGTAGTATCGATTCTTTTTCCCAGTCAAGTTGAGAAGAAGTTGAGTTTTTTTATTATTATAAACTCCCTAAAAGCATCGCAACATTTTGAATTATTTGAATTTTATAAAAACGTATTTTTTTTTTTCATAATAAGAAAGGTTCTGAAGTCTACAATAAACATTCCTATACTAGACATAAACAATTTTTATTAAAATAAATTATAATATTTCTTCCGATAAACAAAAAAGTTTGAAAACTTACTTTTAAAATTTTCATTTTTACAATTTTGACTTTTAAATTTTTCATTTATATTTAATAAGACATATTGCCAGCTCTGGCTTGAATGACTGATTCCACTAGTGTTGGCATACTTGTAAATAACGAAACGAATGATAAACCTGGACTGAAGGAAATTTGACAAAAATAATCTAAAGTTCGTTTGTTATTAACAGGGAAAAACATTGATGTGTCTAATCCTTAATGTTTCTCGTTTAATAAATAATATTATTATAAATATAAACCAAGTATGGATTTAGGTAAAAACCAGGAAAATCTCGTGAATTATGGGTGTTGTAATACTTTTATGATTTATTTATAATTTAAAACAACGCAAATAAACTTATTACTAATTATAAAAAAAAAAAAAAAAAAAAAAATCATTTTTTTAAAGGCGCATTTATTCAGAATTTCTGTTGTCCAACGAAAATTAAATTATATTTTATTTTTTTTAATAGGCAAATTTCAATAAGTAGGCTTTTTAATTGAACGTAAAATAAAAACAAATATGTATCTATTTACATTTTTATTTAAAACTCTTATTGGAGTATCGTTTTGTAACAAATGAATATCACTTGTTAGATTCCCGCCTTTTGTTTTATTTTTGTTTTGTTTTTTTTCAATGAATATATCCTGACATTTATCTGCTATTCAGGTAGTATTTACTCCCAGGGGACTGTTCCACAAAAAAAATGAGGAAAAAAAACTGACATTTTCAGTTAGGTAATGAAATAGGGTGTACTAAAACTATTTTTTTTTAAACATTCCATTCAGTAAACACGTGTACTGTTTAAACAGCTTATAGTTATAATGTAGTGTATTATTATGACTATATAATTTAATTCTTTTTAATACGCTTTTATTAACTTCACCTGTATGTAACGGAATCTTAGATCGTAATTTTTACCAATCTCCAGCAATTTGATTAACTTGGAAATTTACAGAGGTTTCAATACAGCAATGACAATACAATAATTACACAACTTTGTTCTAACGTACTTAGTCTAGTAAGTTAAATTACCCCAAAATGGTGGTCTGCCTTGCAAAAGGTGAAGTAGTTGGTTTTACGTTTTTACATGGTCCAGATGGGTCCTAAGAATAAAATATCTAAAATTAAACTAAATTTGATAAATTGGAAAATATTTAGGTGGCGAAAAAACCCATATATTTTTTTTTTTTTTTTTTTTTTTTTTTTCAAATTATGGAAAAAACATAAAGAAAAATGCCTTCAATCGAAAAATGTTTTATTTACAAAATTAAAGTTTATTAAATTTTCCGTTTAAACATATTTCTTAACCTTAATTTTATTTAGGCGTTTAGCCACAATCGATTGTCAAACATCGAAATATTTTGTCAACTTTAAAAAGTTTGTTTTGGTTATGTTTAAGAGTCTAAAACGCAGAAATGGCTAATTCAATCGAAAAATTGTAAATACTAAAATCGGTGGATTATTACATTTTGTGCAAAGTAAAAAATTGCCTATTCCTACTCCGAGAAATGTCAAAAAACATAAAATTATTGGTTAATTTTGCAAAAACTGTGTTAAAAATGCAAACAAATTACAAATAGTACAGGGAAATTAGCTTCGAACCTTGAATTAAAAAAACTAAAAGGTCTGACTGTTTCAAATTATTGACCTAACTTAGCTTTTTAGTTAGGTTTGCTATAAAACCGTGTTTTTCTATTTTTTATTTAACTTTTATTTCGTTGTTTTTTTTATTAATATTAATTATTTTGCTTAGGAAAACTTAAAAAATTGAAATATACAATCGATAGATTATTTTTTGTTTATTATGATTGCGTAGTTTATTTTTAATTTATTTATGGGATTTCACTGACCACTGATCACTTTTAAGGAAAACAAAACCACGTCTACATTCCTTGCTTTAATTCCAACAAGATTCTCATAGCTAATGTTTTGTTTTTATTAGCTGATAAAGATTTTAAATAATAATACATTTTTTTTTATCTTAGACGTAATGTTGCTTGTTTTCGATAAAAATTTAATACGTTTTAAAGATAACGAAGACATAAAAAATCGATATTTTATTTAAACTGTAAATAGAATCACATTTATTGTGGTATTAAATAGCATTCGATGTTTTATATCTTAAAAAAAAAAAAAAAAAAAAAAAAAGTGAATTTGAATAAGTTAATTTTAATACCGCATAACTATCACTATCAATCCAGATTATATTTTTCACTTAATGGAAAACATGAATTAATAAATAAATAAAACTTCAGATACATATTAAGCTTTATATTAAAGAAATGATAACCATAGAAAAATATAAAAACTGCGAAATAAACAAAAAATCAGACGTTCTAAATCTCAACACCTGTTGCTCCTATTAATATACATCATATAAATATACATTAATATACATCATATAAATATACATAAATATACATCATATAAATCATTCATCCATTTATAAGTACATATAATACACCTAAATACGGAAAACCTTTTTATAATTCCATCTTTGGGAATACCAGATACCCCAGTTGGGAAATTCTCCCCTAACCTTGTAAAACCTGATACCATATCCACTTTTATACTCCTCTTATTCTGTAAAAAAATTTCCCATGGTCATTTGTATTGTGTACTTTTGAATAACTTGTATAACTTAAAATTTTTTTTAGTTTTTTTCGCCAAATTGATGACTGAACCCAAGAATACTCCCCAGTAATATATATTGTAAGGAAAAATTTTCGGGATTGAGCGTGTTCCACTAGGCCACCGAGGTCGTATCCGAACCAGGCAAATCCTCTCTTTCAGTGTAGGGTTCCTGAGGATCAGTCATATTGAAATACAAAAACTCACCGTTTTAAATTTGTAATTTTCTTGCGACGATTTCGATTCGACCCGAGTTTCCACCTCTCTAGCGTGCCTTATCCAACTAGGCCACCGAGGTCGTATCCAAAATCATTGCCCCTACAGGTGAAAGGCGCCACGCTAAGAAACTCGGGTTCGAATCCCGACTGGGTAAATCTTTTCTCTTCAAAAATAAAATAATAATTAACAATATATAAAATCAAGAAAAATTACATATATTTGATCCAAATTTAAATATGTTCCAACATTCATGTTGCGAGCACATATCGGATAACCTCGGTGGCCTTTATAAGGCGCCAATGCGTTCGAATACTAATATAAAAGTAAAATTGATAGTATGTTTAGTAAGGATCAGTCAAGTAAAAACAATGTTGGCGACTGTTTACCTATATATATATCCAAACTAGCTACAATATAAACATATTCAAAATATAAAGCAGTATGAAACCACTTACAAACTGTTAATTGCTGGGTTATGTAAAATGTGTACACAACTGAAAAAATGTGAAAAAAATGTAATGTAAAAACCAGTGTTTTTTCACTGTAGTGCATGATTATGAGAACAATATAGTCTCGGAACGTCGCCAAAATAAGTTATTTCGTTGACTGAACTTTAAGAACATGAAATCCGATATGTAGCTTCCTCTAGGGCCGTAGGTGCTCGCTAAGAAAGGAATTTTAAAAAATCGGCCTGGATCGCGGCTAATTCACGAAAAATGCGATTACAATTTTAATTGGGTGCATAATAAAATATTAATTGTCATATGGTATTTGGAGATAAGCTATGTTAAAAAATAGGTTAGATGTTTAAGCTGCACACTTTGACCACAAATTAAGTTCCTTATAGTTGGAAACAAACAAAAATACGATCTATGTCGAAACCTTATAATATGGTACTTTCTGTGAACTCATGGTGGCTGCAGATGTGGACCCTTACAAGTTTGAGTTGTTCCGTGACTAGAAGCTATTAAAAGACTTATGTTAAAGAGGAGGTTAAAAGACTTATGTTCTCTGTGATGACAGGGGTCAGTTCGATGTAGGGACAAAAGACTGATAAGAATCAGTGAGTTCTATCAAGTGTATGATTCTCTTCAGGCCAGTCTCATTTTCTACCATGGAGAAGAAAAGTATTAACTGACCTCAGCGAGAACCAAACACCAATACACTACTTAGAAAACTGTGTCTTTTTAAGCCTAAATGTTAGTGGAGCGAAGAGGTGAAGAACCTTATTTACTTTAATTTCGTAATCTCCTCAACCACTTTATCTTGATATGACTTTTAAACTTTATTCGAAAAAATCAAAAAGCGGAGAAGTTGGACTATATTCACTTAAAGTATGTTAAGAAAAGCTGCTAGTCTGGTGTATGGGTAAATATGCTGTCTCGAAATCACTGGAACAATTATTTAAAAATTTCAAAATATGAAATATTCTAAAATAATTCTTTATTATTTAACATAATATTATCAGCGTTAAGCTTAACTGGTTGATTTAAGTTTCCTTTTTTGATTTTAAACCGTTTTTCAGCTATTGTTTTTAAAAATTAAAAATACCCTTATTATCAGCTTTAACTAGTTGACTTTTAAAAAAGCCCTATGCCTTTTAAAAAGTAAGCCCTTATCCATTGCATTAGCACTTTGTGTAAAGATGCCGCAACCAGTCTTTACCTGAAGTTACCTGCCGTTAGGCTGGAACCCGACCTAGAAGACACCTGTTGTCCGAACGCCCCAAGATCTGGGTCACCTTCTGAGTCACCTTTCGTTGGCCCTGCCAATTCTCTTAGTCAGAACAGGATATATTTAGATTTGTCTTTTTTTCTCATTTTATAGGATTTTAATTGGTATTTATTGGATTTTCAGAACTACCTTGCCGTTATTTTTTTAAAAATATTATCCTATACTATCATAACCTTATCCGATAATGAATAGATACACTTTTAACACAGATTTGAAATAGAGCTATTGGATTATCAAGTGAACCAAAATTTTGCTTAAAATTGTTTTTTAATATAATATATATATATAATATATATAGATATATATTTTATATATATATATGTTGAAACGGAAAAAATTTAATTTTGTTCCTTAATGACTTTTACTTCCAAGCAGACTATATGCATATATTTTCCCTTCTATTTTAAACATAGCGAAAAGATAGTTTATGTGAATTTTTATAATTACTATTCCATTATAAATCCTTATTTACTGAGCTTTAAGCATTTTTTATTATTATTATTATTAAAAAATCAAGAATATTACTTAATTTATTTATTTTTTTAAACTATGCATTTAGGTTTAACTATAAATTTAATTGGAATTGGCAACCTATGCCACACTTCTATAATATTTAGTTAAGTAGTAGACTAGTTTTAAAAATTCGTCATCCATCTTCAATTCTAAATTCGTACAAACATTCAGAACATCATCATTTGGTACACAGATTTAATTTTTTATATATAACTATTTATTGGTATTTACAACTGTGCACATTATATACAACAAATAAATTGAAGAAAATGATTACAATGACATGTCAATAACATGTTAAGAACTACTCATTAGTAGCACTTCAGTAAAAGTTCAACATTAGAGGGAAACCTGGCCATCTTCTTTTCAGACACCTCGGAGGATTATCGGAAATTGAGTGTGAAGCAAGTTGAGAAACTAATGTATTTGAGTGGTTATGGAGCTTATTATTAAAGTATATGTATCTGGTTTGTGCCAAATCAGCGACATATGGAACTTTAAGATCTTTATGGATAAGTTTATTGGTGACGTTGAGAATTTTACGAAGGCTTTCTTACCGTAAGGATTGGGTACGAGAAGATTTAAAAGGTTTAGAAGAGCCTCAAAGCTCAACTCCGTATGACCAAATGGGTTTAATTACTGTCATGTAAATAATTTAGCATTATTTCTTCAATGACATTGTCACGCTTGGCAGTATTGTTAATTTATTTAAAACTGCATTGATCAAGTGTTTAAACAGGAAGTAAAAGCATAATCAGACATCCAATTTGGTAGAAATAATTTTATCGATCCATCTGGTAAGGTTTTAATTTCTAACCATAAAAGTATATGACAGTATGGCAAAACTCGTTTCTGGCACTCAAGACTATAAATTTTAATTATTATTATTGTAAAATTTATTATTATAAATATTCCTAGAACTATGAAGATGTTGTCTAATTTGGTACAATTAGGTTTAATAGTTTTACCATTGCAAACTCTGTTGCAGAATGGCCACCTATTGGTCGATTTTTAAACTGCACTGGGTTCCACATATCGCTCCCTATATTTATAATTTTTTTACTAACAATTCAAATAATTAATTTTCACCATAAATAGCTCTACCAGGTATGCAAGTTTAAAATGTCGTTTTATTTCTTAAAGGTCAGGTGAATACGGCGGGTGGGGTAGGAGTTCCCAACCAAGCGAAGAAATCGTTTCCTTAGTCAATCTGGCTGAATGTGCAGGAGCGTTATCATGCTGAAGAATGACTTTGGCGTGCCTGTGAGCCCATTCTGGGCGTTTTTCGATCAATGCGTGACTCAAATTGATCATTTCTTGTCGTTAGCGCTCGGTATTGACTGTTTCGCCGGGTTTAAGAAGCTCGTAGTAGACTACTCCCTTCTGATCCCACATCAGTTGGATTGGCGAGTTGTAACATCGCCAGTTACAACTCGATGCAAAAAAACCCTTTCTTTCGTGGCGTAAAAGCAGCATTTCGCACACAGTTTTTCGTTTTTCCATCTGTCGTTCGTCCAATTCATGTGGAACCCATTTTCCAACCTTTTGAATCTTTCCCATAGCTCTCAGGCGATCGGAAATGGCTTGCCTAGTGACATTCAACTGTTCTGCCATCATTTGTTGGGTTTGGGTATTTATATAACACCGTTCCTTTGTAACCACTCTCGAATGGTGGTGATCGCCACCTGTCGGTCGATTACCAAACTTTACTGCGCACCGCATATTTATGACTTTTTTATGGCAATGTAATTAAAAATCTTTACATTTTACTATTGTTAAACCTTCCTTGAACTATGGAGATAATGTGGTTAAAATTTGGTACAGATTGGTTCTGTATTGTTTGTTGTTAATGATCACAAACGAGAAATGGCTTGTCCTTTTATATAATAGAATATATAATTTGTATAGCGATATGCTATTAATTATAATTGAATTTAGTATATGATTTCAGTTATGCGTACCTCAAGTGATAGTGGATTATTATTATTTTTTTTTCATTTAAACAGATTTGGGTGTATAAAGCTACAGATCTACACCACGGGTTACCCATATATAACTTTTCCCTTGTTTTAAAGATTAACCATACTCTCTAACCATAAAATAAAGAAATAAAACATAAAAGAACCAGCCAGTAGATGGTTGGGCCGAAGCTGAAGTGTTAGTAAACAAAGAAGGATTTGCCAAAAGCTTTCACACAGCAATATCTCTCACTCCGGGCCTCAGTAAACACGGCTCTTTCCACTTTTATATTGCTCATAACAAAACCTATTTTTGCCTCGAGAGTAAATCTGTCCGTTTTATAACTTTATCCCACAAACAACCGCATTCTTCAACGTGCATTTCCTCTGCTAAATTGGAAAAAACAAAATATGTTATTGATTTGTGAAGCAAAATACTTGTATAAAAGTTTTGTATTAGAAGGTCCAATGTTAAATATTGGGTTAGTGCAAAATAAGGCAGGTTTATGTATATGAAATGGAAAAATTATTATAATTTTGTGTGATATTATGCTGAGTGGTCAACGCTAACTTCTCTCGCAATGTGACTAGTGTTGTGAGTGGTTACGTCTCACACAGGGGCCATACATAGGGCGCTCGCGCTCAAAACTCCAAAAAAGGTTTTTTTTTTTTTTTTAAATTTATTTTAAATAATAAAATAAAAGATAAAGTTTAATTGAATTAAAAACTGTATATTTTTTATATTAATGATAGGTTTAAATATAATGAAAATGCATACTTTTAATAATGTACTTATATTATAAATTTAATATAAAACTTTCATTGGCAGAATTATCTTAATGATAAACAAAATGTGTAGAACTACAAATTGAACAATATTAGAAAAACATAAAAGTTATAAAATTTCATAATATGTACCTGTAGTATGGAAAAAATAATGAAATGTTTTAGGTACAAATATTTCGCACAATTTTTACAGATAAAAAATAAAATATGGTTTGGGCTAAAAAAATAGCATTTAAATATTTTAAGTATCAATCATATTTTTAGGATTATAATTAATGAACAACTATGGAATGTTTTTTTACATGATGTCATTTTGGTCTAATTACTGTTATATAAATGAGTCTTTTGTAATTAATTTTAATGTTTTTACGTTTTCAAGTAAATGTTGAAGTAGTCGAAAACGATGGTTAGTTTCTTGTCGTTTTATTCTTGTTTGTGGATTCCAAGTAAGACGCTTGTCCAGATGAAGTCCTAGGTAGCGTAACTGTTCAACAGGGATTAGTGGAACATAATTAAAGATACTGTAGGACAGGAAGTCGTAGGTTTACGACGAAGGAACCCAATAGTAAATTGAAAAAATAGATATTCATTCTTTTTTTCTGAAGAAATACCGGCTCATTGAACCCATCGAACGGTCCTGATATTAATAAACAATAGACTGGAGCTGAGTATAGGTTGTTATACGGTCCGATGACCCGTGAAATTGTGAATCTGCGATGTCAAAAGATCGTGATCTAGGCAAAGTAAAAACCAGCTGATCCGGTTTTGAAGATTTTATAGTAGGCCTAAAACGAGATGGGAAGAGGTGGTAGAACTTTTTTTGTTTTATTTTTTTTTTCAACTAAAGTTTATGTCTATATTCATAAACGAAAACCAGGAACAATCAGCGTATGGTATTGAATTTTGGATAAATTTTTTAAAAGTAAAAAATATAACTAAGTTAGGTCACATAAGACTTTAACTTGAAACTGTTGAGAAACGGTGATTCACTCTTTGAGGTAATCTCTTCAACAGTCTTCGAGGCTCCGCTGCCCGTTACTAAAGTCAATGCCTTCTACTGAATTCCATTAAAAAAAAAAAAAAAAAAAATTATGAATCTAGCATAAACATAATACGATAACATTTTTACTAATATTTTGTTTTTAAAAATAAGAAGAAAAATGAATTGAAAGACCTAAAGACTTTCTTAGTTTTTTTCATAGAACACTTATGAAAAAAAAAAAAAAAAAAAAAAAAAAAAAAAAAAAGATCAGAGACAGTTTATAAGGCTTAAAATCATAGAAATATCGATGGGGTACCCAGTCATACATACACAGCAATTAAACATATTAATTTAGAATGCCAACGTTTCAAATTACCTTGCAAGCCTTCATCAGGGTTAAAAGAAAAATAAAACAAACAAAAAGATATGACAAAATTGCAGAGAGTATAAAAAATGTATGAAAAGAATAATTGTATGATGATAAAGACAATACGTGAAGACTATTGAATTAACAATTATATTGAAAAGGAATTAAAATGAGTTTAATTAAAACCAAGATAAAAAAACAACAGAAAATAATTAAATAAATATACTGTGTTTTCTTCAGATGCTATTACTGATATGGCTATTAAAACCCACACACGCACACACACACACATATATATATATATATATATATATATATATATATATATATATATATATATATATAAGATATAAAAAAGATTAACTTTATTCTGGGACTTACTGTCCCCTAAGTAGAATAATAATGCACAAACTGTATATACAAAGAAGAACAATCTACAATTGTTTGGCTGTATTATTTACAAATTAAATGCTTCAGTAATTGCGGCATATATTGCCGACAAGAAAGAAATAATAAAATTAAATTAAAAAATAAATAAATAAAATAATAATAATAACAGAAAATACATTCGTATAAAAAGATAAAAGAAAGAAAGAAAAAAGTAATTCCATTTATTTATTTAATTATGTACATATTTGCGGGTTTAAAGAAATAAATTATTTTTAAAGGAAGTTATGGAAGCTGCTTTACGAATAGAAGTGGTTAGGGAATTCCAGAAGGAGGTAGCACGAATGTTGAAGGAATTAGTCAAAGGAAGCGGTTTTATGTGAGGGGATATACAGGTTAAAAGGTTGGAATCTAGTGTTTAGGAGGTGGATAGAAGAGCGCAGAGTTAATAGATCAAGAATTTAGGAAGGTTTTTTTTTGTTTGTTAGAGATTGGAATAGGAAAGAACCCAGAAAGTAATGCGATCGGAATTTAGGAAAGAGCCACCCAAGCTCAGAATATCGGCAAGTAACGTGTGACCGCCTGAGGATCCCGAAGATAAATCTAATGAAACAGTTCTCTCTCTCTCTCTCTCTCTCTTATATATATATATATATATGTATATATTATATATATATAATTATATATGTTATATATTATAAAGTTATAATATAACTTATATATTTTTTATATTATATTATAAAGTTATACATCTCAATTATATATCCCTTCTCCTAATATATTATTTTAATTAATTAAAGGTATAGAATTATAAAAGTTATTTTTATATAATTTTTTAACAGTGCAATAAAAAAATATTGATACATATCACTACATAAAGGAACGAGTAATCTTAGATAACGGTTCCGAAATAACAGCTCCGAGATAGTTAAGCGCTAATCTCATTGGCTTGGGAGATAATTAAAGAACTGTTTACAGCTCCTATCACCTGCGATATTTGACGGAACATTACATTACCAGGGGGCAATATAACAATTTTCACAGGAGATAAGGAGGAACGAAACGGTTTTATAATTATAGGAACAGAAGTTAGTACGCAGTGTAACCAATATAAATTCTAACGATTATTGCTGCTATAATACAATTATCTGGATGGCAGTGCAAAGTGATGTCGAAGATGGTGCTAACGGAAATCTAGGATAGGATTCCAGTGACCTTATTCTCTCTCCGTTCTCCTAACCCAAGCGTCCTGTTTTTATCCAGTTTTTACTGTATCCATTTTTAATATATTCTTCAATGAAGGAGTATGTAGAAAAGTATTATAAAAGCATTTACGCCTCTTAATTCACTGTAAAAACATGTGACATGTTTCGGGAAACAAGGTCCCATCATCAGACTGAAACAGTATTCACAAATCACTATAATCATTCTCAAACATCAAAATAATACAATTCTAATTTCGATTAAGCTACATTATAAATCATTATTAATTTACCTTTAAAACTGTCACTTGGTGTGACACTGTGTCAGTGTCATTTACATGTTCAATTAAAATAACTCTTCTTCTCTCTAGGCTACAAGGGTCAATCCTAATCTTAACTATAGTTATTAGTACTAAGTTGGTCAATCTTATATTATTAATTTATTTTTTTTATTTTTCTATTATGTTTTTTGGTCAGCAAATCAAACAGTAACAAAACAGCCCTATTAGAACACGCACAAAAACTGAACCACATGTTCAATTTTGATAACGTTAAAATCTTAAATTTATAATGATTTATGATGTAGCTTAATCAAAATTAGAATTGTATTGTCTTGATGTTTGAGAATAATTATAGTGATTTGAGAATAATGTTTCAGCCTGATGATGGGACCTTGATCCCGAAACATGTCACATGTTTTTACAGTGAATTAAGAGGCGTAAATGCTTTTTATAATACTTTTTTAATGCATCTATTTTATTTTTTATATTTTCATATATCCTATTATTTTATTTTATTAAAAGACATTAAATCAATGTTGAATTGATATTATTGGGTTGTTTCACATGAAATGTCCGATTTTATAATATTTGAAATACATAGAGGATTTTGCGAGTCTCTGTTGTTTACTTCCAAAGTTCACATATCATAATCAAGCAGTTACTAATCCTCTACTTTTCTTTTATAAACATTAGCTTCCCAATCAATTACACACTGTTTAGTATACCTTCAAATATGAACATGGAAACACGCGATTTTCGTGTAATATTTTTTTTATGAGTTGCGACGAAAAATGGATTGCTTATGACAATCAGCGTCGGTCAGGGCAGTGGTTAGACATCGGCGAAAGCCCAGGACAAAAGCCAAAACCAAATTTGCACCCGAAAAAATTGATGGTTACAGTATGGTGGTCCATGGCTGGAATCATACATTATTCCTTTTTGCCTAGAGGTGAGACCATTACTTCTACAACCTACTGCAATGAAATTGGCCAAATGCACGAAAAATTATTGAAAAACAACCTGGATTGGTAAATCGGAAGGGCCCTATACTCCTACACGACAACGCTAGACCCCACGTTTCAAAACTTACCATGCATAAATTGAAAGAGCTGGGGTACGAAGTTCTTCCGCACCCACCATATTCTCCCGACTTGTCTCCAACAGATTATCACCTTTTCAGGAATTTAGACAACTTCTGCAGAGGAAAATTTTTTGCAAATGATGCTGAAATCAAAAGTGCGTTTTCAGATTTTGTTTCACTTCAAAGCTCAGAGTTTTTCGAATCCGGGATGAAAAAGTTGTCACGTTGGGAAAAATGTGTAGAAAAAGAAGGTAAATACTTCGAATAAAATTATATTGTTTTCATATTGTATTTTTACTAAAATCCCTTTACCTTGGAAACGGACATTTCATGTGAAACAACCCAAGTGTCATAACAAATTATAAATATATAAAACACAGAGTTCTTGATGAAATTTATGATGTTAATTTCTGCTATTTTTTCTATTGGGAAATGGAAATAAGAAAGTATGTAACTTGTGATATAATATCTCTCATTTATTTTTAGAAAGATATGTTTTATTGAATTAATAATACACTCTGTCTCTCTTTAGGGCAATAATACAATTCTATTCACAAAATATGTAAACTGAAATTTTCTTACTTAAATTGATACAGAAATTCTTTTATTTTTTTTATTATAAAAATTTATTAAAATTTACAACTGTACGATTATAGAAATTAAGTAAATGTGCTGTTAACTATTACAATAACGTGACAAAACTTAAAAGAACTACTCATCAGTAGCACTTTAATAAAAATTCTACACTAGAAGGTCTCTGGACCATCTTAATTTCAGACGCCTCAGAGGATTATCGGTAATGGTGTGGGAAGCAAGTTGAGAAATTAGGGGATCTGAGTGGTTATGGAGCTTACTATGAAAGGATAGATATCTGGTTTGGGCTAAATCAGCAACATATGGAACACTAAGGTCTTTATGGATAAGTTTATTGGTGACAAAGTAAGGGGCATTTAGAATTTTCCGAAAGATTTTGGTATGTAAGGATTGGATAAGAGATGAATAGGTCTAATAACAGTCATGTTAATAAGTCTTTTGTAATTAATTGGGAGCTTTGAACCTTTTTCTAGTAAATGTCGAAGTAGTCTGTAACGACGAGCAGTTTCTTGTCGTTTTAGTCTTATTATTTTTATTTATGTTTAAAATATACATTTAGACTTCTGAGAACTCAAAATTCAATATCTGAAAATATTATTGTAATAAAGACAATATGATTGACTGTATATTATATAATATACAAAGAAGTATTGTAATGCTACCAGTATGAAAAACAGTTTCAAGTTTAAAAAACTTTGAATGTGCGCCGACGTTGTGGCCTGCATTATATTCCTTCTCCAGGGCTATAAATAACAAACACCGAACTGTAAGAAATAGGAAAAGAAATCCTTATTTCCTTAAGTTATTTAGATACTTTAATTTATTTGATTATGTTTTGTTATTGAATGTTTTACGTAGATATGTCTTTTTGCTGGGGGTCTATAATTTTTTGGTGCAATGTTTTTTTTCACATTTAGAAATGTAACATTTTGACACATTAGCTCTGTTGGTGTTGAAAAGGTCGAATTTTTTCCCGCGGTGATCTATTGTTTTCCCCCCAGTTGGCTAGAAATTGTTTTATAAATAATTTTATTTACTGTAACAGACTACGTTTCGGCCTGCCATTATACACGACAGAACTATATTGAGAATTTTAAAAGCTTAATAACGTTAATAACAAAGATGAAAGAGTTTTCTTGATACGCAATAAAAAAATAAAATTTAAACTGCTTTTTATTAAGACGTAGTAGAATAACAAGTGTACCAGGACGGCAGTAGTTTTGAAAATGTATTTATTTTTTTTCTTAGTAGCCTCATAATTTAAGGTGACGAAATATCAACTCGACACGCAACCGAAGAAAGAAACACTTGTCAGCAAAATTAACTTCCTAGCAATTATTATGCTGTTTGTGAGTGTTGTAACAACGTGACGAATTAGCCTTTTTCCGTGACCCGTATTTTAATTATTATGTATACGTACATTTATTCTTAATTGTAAATAGACATTACCTCGTTTGATAAATAACCTATTAGTGTATATGCGATCGTACAGAACAATGTGTATTATATTTAAAAAAAACAAAAACAAAAAACAGGTGATTTCTCCCTGACTGGTAAAAAACAATAGAACACGAATATGTCTATCTGCAATATAATGTTTTTTTCCAATTTACATTTTAGAATTAAAAATATCAAATTACTTTAATTAATCATCAAATTAAATTAACAATTAATGAATCTTCGAAATAAAGTTGGGAGAAAACAGCGGTTTCAAACTTGACTTTTTTCATTGAAACCAATATACGAGGGTGAATCAAATATAAACGGTAATTTTCAAAATTATATTTATTGAATAATATTATACAGAAACTATACCTTCAACATTTTTCAATGTAGTCTCCTGCATTATCTACACACTTCTGCCACCGATTTGGAAGCTTGAATATTCCCTGTTCATAAAAAGACTGAGGGCGAGTTTTTAAACCATTCGCGCACGTGCTTTTCGACGTTTTCATTGTTTTCAAATCGTTTTCCTCCAAGTGATTCTCTTTCAGGGGCGCAAACAAAAAATAGTCACAAGGGGACAGGTCTGGACTGTAAGGAGGGTGTTCGAGAGTTTCCCAGCCCATTTCTTCCAATTTATCCCTTGTCAACAATGCGGTGTGAGGCCTTGCGTTGTCAAGAAGGATGACATCTCTAATGGGCACACCTCGTCTTTTGTTCCGGTAACTGGTTTTTGCTGACTGTAGCACCTGACAGTAGTAAGCCGCATTCACTGTTCGTTGATCGTGAAGAAAATCAATGAGTAGAACTCCCCTTGAGTCAAAAAAAATTGTTGCAAGAACTTTTCCGGCTGAGAGACGAGTTTTGGCTTTCACTGGGCAGCCTTCATCCTTCCTTCGCCACTCCTTACTTGCCATTTTCGATTCGGGGGTGTAATGGTGGACCCACGTCTCATCACATGTGACGATGCGCGATGAATCACTTGGAGGAAAACGATTTGAAAACAATGAAGACGTCGAAAAGCACGTGCGCGAATGGTTAAAAACTCGCCCTCAGTTTTTATGAACAGGGAATATTCAAGCTTCCAAATCGGTGGCAGAAGTGTGTAGATAATGCAGGAGACTACATTGAAAAATGTTGAAGGTATAGTTTCTGTATAATATTATTCAATAAATATAATTTTGAAAATTACCGTTTATATTTGATTCACCCTCGTAGCTCCTAAACGGTAGGTCTTAATGACAAATGTTGTAAAAACAAAACTGTTCTCCATAAAATTTTTTATTAGAAAACATTCGTCAAATTTCGATCCGAGCAACTACAGCTGATCTAGAGCGTATATAAAAATATATATTTTGTTTTTATTAAGACACAATAATAACCATCAAAACAATAATAAACTAAAACAACTTATTACTAGTTATAATAATTTATTATTAGTTTATAGTTTCAAGTTTTTCCAAAATCTGTACCGATCATGGAGAAGGCCCACTTCTCCTTTGAATCCTGAGTTAGTGATGTGCATAAAGTGACGTTTGTTCGGCTTCCATGTCTTCCATGTTTCTTTACTGTTAGGTACTCTTGCAATCCTGAAAGGAGAAGAGGATTCGATCTAGGAATAGTAATGTATATATGTTCCGTTCGTTCGCTGTCGCTTTTTTTCATTCAAACTAATATAGCTCCTAAATAGTAGATCCTAGCGAAAAATGATATATAACAAAAAATATTTTCCATTAAATTTCTAATAAAAAAAATATTTGCAAATTTTGGACCATAGCTACAACAACAGAGCTACAGCGTATGAAATAAGCCACTCACTTGAAAAATGTAGCCAAACATCTACTAAATATTCTACTGCGTTTCTCAATATACATTTTAGAATTAAAAGTATGAAATTATCAAAATTAATATTTAAATTAAAAAAACAATAAATGAGGCCTGGCATTTTTCATTCAAATATAGCTCCTAAACTAGCGACAAATGTTACATAATTTTTTTTTTATATACATTTTTTGAAATTTACAACTGTGCAAAATACCAGGTATGCAAGTTTAAAATGTCGTTTATTTCTTAAAGTATATACACAGTAATTTAAAAAAAAGTATAATATATTTTATTCAAAGTACTGACCCTCGCTTTCTACACATTTTGTCCATCTCTCGGTCAATATATGGATACCATTCCAAAAGAATGCTTCATCTTTATTTGAAATCCATTCATCGAGCCATTTTCGTACGTTTTCGAAATTGTTCAAGTGTTGCTCCGCCAATGAGTGTCCCATCGATGAGAAGAGGTGATAATCAGAAGGCGCCAGGTCAGGTGAATACGGCGGGTGGGGTAGGAGTTCCCAACCAAGCGAAGAAATCGTTTCCTTAGTCAATCTGGCTGAATGTGCAGGAGCGTTATCATGCTGAAGAATGACTTTGGCGTGCCTGTGAGCCCATTCTGGGCGTTTTTTTCGATCAATGCGTGACTCAAATTGATCATTTGTTGTCGGTAGCGCTCGGTATTGACTGTTTCGCCGGGTTTGAGAAGCTCGTAGTAGACTACTCCCTTCTGATCCCACCACTCACACAGCATTGTCTTCTTCCCAAAACGATCCGGTCTTGCACTCGATGTGGATGGTTGTCCTGGCGTTACCCATGATTTTTTTCGTTTGGGATTCTGAAAATAAATCCATTTTTCATCGCCAGTTACAACTCGATGCAAAAAAACCCTTTCTTTCGTGGCGTAAAAGCAGCATTTCGCACACAGTTTTTTTTTTCGTTTTTCCATCTGTCGTTCGTCCAATTCATGTGGAACCCATTTTCCAACCTTTTGAATCTTTCCCATAGCTCTCAGGCGATCGGAAATGGCTTGCCTAGTGACATTCAACTGTTCTGCCATCATTTGTTTGGGTTTGGGTATTGTCTTCGTCTAATAAAGATTGCAATTCGATGTCCTCAAACTTTTTTGGTCGATTTTTTCGTTTTTGATCAGTAACATCAAAATCACCACGTTTGAAACTTTGAAACCTACGTTCACATGTCCTGACGGTTGGAGCAACATCGCCATAAGTCTCAACAAGAATTCGATGACATTCAGATGCCTTTTTCTTTTGATTAAATAAGAAAATCATGACATGCCGCAAATGCTCTTTATTTGCTTAAAATTAGACATTTTTAACACCAAAGAAAGGTATGATACGTCCACGTAAACGACTTAAAAACAACTGACTTTTGTAAACAAATGACTAACAAACAAAATAGCGTTTAGAGATAAGCAAATCCTTCAATAGGCTAAGAGCGCATTCTATTGGAATTAAAACGACATTTTAAACTTGCATACCTGGTATATACATCAAGTAAATGTATTGACAACGATAATAATAACATGTCAAAACTTGAAAAGAACTACTCATCAGTAGCACTTTATTAAAAATTCTACACAAGAAGGTCTGTAGAACATCTTCTTTTCAGACGCCTCAAAGGATTATCGGTAATGGTGTGGGAAGCAAGTTAAGAAATTAGGGGATCTGAGTGGTTATGGAGCTATTATCAGGAATGGAGTGGGAAGCAAGTTGAGAAACTAACGGATTTGAGTGATTATGTAGCTTACTATGAATGGATAGGTATCTAGGGCTAAATCAGCAACATATGGAACATTAAGATCTTTATGGATAAGTTTATCGGTGACAAAGAACTATTATAGAGAAGCATTGAGGTCTTTTCGATGGATTTTGCATAGTAAGGATTGAATACGAGATGAATTGGATAGTTTAGTGGAGCCCCAAAGCTCAACTCCGTACGTCTAGATAGGTCTAATCACAGTCATGTATATGAGTCTTTTGTAATTAATTGGGAGCTTTGAACGTTTGTTTAGTAAATGTTGAAGTAGTCTCTAACGACGAGCAGCTTCTTGCCGTTTTAGTTTTGTATGTGGATTCCAAGTTAGACGTTTGTCCAAGTGGAGTCCTAGGTAGAGGATATTTTCAACGGGGAGTAGTGGAATATCTTTTATATAACTAAAAATATTTTCCATTAAATTTCTGATGAAAAAATCTTTGGCAAATGTTCGATATGAGCAACACCAATAGTGCTAGAGCGTATCAAAATGTTACAATTTTTAGAGTGTAGAAGTGTAAACCCCCAACAAAAAAACATATTCATGCGAACATTTTTTATTAAATATTATTAAATATCTTGTTATACTAATGGAAATTCTTTTTCAAGGCCTTACATATTATTTATAATTACTTCAGATGAAATCATGGTAGACTTGGTTATTTAAAATATTTACAAGAGGAAATATAAAAAAAATGTAGATGTAATTATAATTTTTTTTTTTACTGTTGAAAATTGCTCATTCCTATCAAGTCAGTGGAATGAATCATCTGTATCACAATAGAAAAAGGAGTGGCTGATAAAATAAGTTGTCTTGTTACTCAATAAAATTTTTATGATTAGGTAATTCAGGAATTCTGATTGTAATTCAATCTAATATATTTTTTTTTTAATTATTAAAATATTAACTGAAGGAATGTATATATTTTTAGGATTGATGATTGCCAATCCTATTGGATTTTTTTTTTATAACAATTTATTGAAATTTACAACTGTGCAATATTTATACATGAAGTAAATGTGTTGTTAACTATTACAATAACGTGACAAAACTTGTAAAGAACTACTCATCACTAGCACTTTAATAAAAATTCTACACTAGAAGGTCAGGATTATCAGGAATGGTGTGGGAAGCAAGTTGAGAAATTAGGGGATTGGAGTGGTTATGGAGCTTACTATGAAAGGATAGATATCTAGTTTGGGCTAAATCTGCAACATATGGAACATTAAGATCTTTATGGATAAGTTTATTGGTGACAAAGTAAGGTGCATTGAGGATTTTTCGAAGGATTTTGGATTGTAAGGATTGGATACGGAAAGAATTGGATGGTTTAGTCGAGCCACAAAGCTCAACTCCGTACGTCCAGATAGGTCTAATCACTGTCATGTATATTAGTCTTATGTAATTAATTGGGAGCTTTGAACGTTTGTCTAGTAAATGTTGTCTGTAACGACGGGCAGTTTCTTGTCTTTTTAGTCTTGTATGTGGATTCCAAGTTAGATGTTTGTCCAAGTGGAGTCCTAGTTAGCGGATCTGTTTGACAGGGATTAGTGGAATATTATTGAAGGATACTGTAGGGCAGGGACTCGTGGGTTTACAACGAAGGGTTATTTGGTGAGATTTTTTTGGATTTATTTTGATTCTCCATTTTTGACACCATTCTTGAAGGGTTAGGATATGGGATTGGAGTATTTGGTAGGCATTAGAGGGATCATTGTTTACTGATATCACACATGTGTCATCAGCGTAAGTGGTGAGGACAGTGGTAGGATGGGTTAGAATGTATATTTAAAAACTAGTTTCGAATTTAAAACACTCATCATCTGTTCTAAGGAGGCGAAATGAAAAGGACTTCTGGGAGATATCAATTATTATATCTTAATAATTATTATATATATTATTTCACAATTGAATTATCAAAGTACTCGTTAGTAATTAAAAAATATATTATCATAACACAAAACCAAACAATAGCATCATCATTGAACAAAGAAACACCTATAACAGTCATATAGCCTTCCACTATTGAAACATGGCTAAATGGTGTCTAAATCGAATTATTTTATTTTTTTGCACTTTTGTTTCTAAATCATGTTAGGCATGGTGAGAGATAGGGAGTGCCCATTGGGACTCCTTCCTTGTCTTTTGTTTACTTTTATGTAAGTAGGTCTCTCATCCAGTTTCTTTTCAGTTTGCTCCTGCTATTCTCCAGCATAAGAGATGTGGCCATACCATTGATGAGTGTGTTTAGGTGTCCTTTTAATTTTTTGTGAAATCGAAATTATTTACACAAATGTTTTACATAGTTTAAAAGTTTCAGAGGCAAACAACAGTCTTGTTTGAACCCATGTTAATTCTAAACGGCTTAGTTATTTTATTACTTAGTTGGATTGCACATTATAAGTTTCTATAGTTTTTTTATGGCTTTGATTTAGATTTTTTTAATTTTTGTCCTTTTTATTTATTTTGATAGAAGCACGTTATCGTAGGCCTTTTCCGGATCTATCGAAATAAACATTAGTTGTTTTTTTTCAAATTTGAGGTCAATGCCTTCTGTATTATGAAAGAACGTTGTCCAATATGGCTATATTTACACTTTGGAATATTCATATGCATATGTAACGGTAAAAATAGAGCGAGGGAAATGATGTGAATACCAACTCTCCTCTCTTGGCGTCGGGCCAACATCCTTCCGTTAATATGGCGTGAAAATCTTCGATGCCTTGAACCACCTTTATTAACTTTACTGTTAATCGTAAAGTTCTGTGAACCAGCTGTTATAATAATAACACCTAACTGGCCTTAGACAATGTACCTAGTAATTTGCATAAAGTATCTATATTTAATGAAGTTAAACTAAAAGGAAAACCGATGAGCCAAAATTTCATTATTCAGTTTAAACGATAATATAAATTTTTTAGAAATAGACAAAAATGATTTCAATTAGAATCGATGAATTAATTGCCACTTCTATTGAGATTATTTTATTAAAAAAAAAGTTTCGAATGTTAAACATTTATCTTCAGTTCTAAAACATACAAAAATTTTTTAACACATCAGTACTATGTTACATAGATTATATATACTAAAGTTTTTAAAAAGGTAAGACAACATATCAAACATGGGCATCAACCTTAAGCGGCCTAAGAGGTAACTAAAACAGAGATGGATTTCTCACTGAATTCGAGAGAATATGTTGCTGATTTAGCCCAAACCAGATACCTATCCTTTCATTGTAAGCTACATAACTATTCAAATCCATTAGTTTCTCAACTCGCTTCCCACTCCATTTCCGATAATCCTCCGAGGTGTCTGAAAAGAAGATGGCCTAGAGATCTTCTAGTGTAGAATTTTTAATAAAGTGCTACTGATGAGTAGTTCTTTTCAAGTTTTGACATGTTATTGTAATCGTTGTCAATACATTTACTTGATGTATATATTTTGTACCGATGTAAATTTTAGTAAATCTATATTAAAAAAAAAAAAAAAAATTTGTTTATTTTCCTCTGTCCATACATTTACAATATCATAATTATTATAATTAAACTTTTTTTTATGATTAGTCTTCTTTACCAAAAGTTTTCAACATTCACGTTGATATCGATGTTCTTAGATGTAAATTACTATGTAATCGCATTAATATGCGTGGGACTTCGTTGGTTATTAATAAAATAATGTGCAATAGATAAATTATACTAAAATTTGAGAGACCTGCCTGTATTAATTAATATTTAAATTTTCATTTTAATTCATTAAATATTTTTAGACAAAAAAATAGAGTTTGGGTTGGTAATATTGATTCCTTCATATTGTATTCCAAAATGTTATCTAAATGAACTACGAAAAATCTTTAAGCTTTAAACAGATTTAATTATAATAAAATATAATAATAATTATTTCTGGTATATTGTTAAAAAAATAACTTATACTTACCTATCGAAATAATATAATTATTTTTACTTCTATTACCCATTCTATTTATATTCAAGGAATTCAAAAAATCTCAAGTTCAATGACGTCCGCTTTTTTTTTGGACTGGTTATGAATAATTTATTATGTTCTAGAAAAGACAAGAGTTATTGTTTTTTGTTCTTGCCCATATGTTTCAGAACAATGGGGAACCCGTTTTGAATTACGATTAACCGAAAGGGATTTGTAAAATCAACGTAATTATTATCAGCTTAATATTTTATAACAGGAACATTAAATTATTCATATTACTTTTTATCTCACTTAACTTCTACTTGTGTCTTAAAATTCAATTTTATCCCGAGGCATGTTTTTCTGTGCTTCCCAAAACTGTTCCCTTGCTTCTGTCTTTATCCAACTTACTGGAGATTCTCTAAGTACAGTTTTAAATAATCGTTTCACATTTGTATCTCTATATAAAATATCTCTCGGCTTTCAGCCCTGAAATTGCTAAACTTCCTTCCTGAAATTGACCTAAGGAATAGTAATTATGATTCTACAAATGAAAATTAATCCAATTCATCTCGTATCCAATCCTTAGAAAAATCCTTAATGCTCCTTACTTCGTTACAAACAAACCTATCCACAAAGATCTTAATATACCTTACGTTTCTGACTTAGCTCAAACCAGATATCAATCCTTCCATAGCAAACTCCACAACCATTCAAATCTATTATTATCACAGCTTGCTTCTCATTCCATTCCATATAACCCTCCAAGGCGCCTGAAAAGAAGATGGCCTCTGGACCTTCTAATATAGTGCTTTATCATGTACAACCTTAATAAGTGCTACCAATGGGTAGTTGCTTTAAAAACAAGGGACGTGTCATTTTTATCTATTTCATCATATTTACTTGATGTATTATATTTTATATTGTATATACAGTTGTAAATTTCTATAAACAATTTTTTTAAAAAAAGGAAAAGTTAAAATAAATCTGTTGAAATTGACTTAAATTAATTTGTTTTTCTCTCTAATGCTTATCCATCAGTAAAGATATTATTTTCTGAGTATACATTTATATTGTGTTTGTTTTTCTTATATTTAATATAATATAAAATAGTTATAAAAATACTTCTTACTTTGTCACAAATGAACTGATCCACAATGACCTTAATATCCTATATGGCGCTGATTTGGCACGAACCTGATATAATTCCTTTCAGAATAAACTAAACACACCCAAATCCCATGACTGGCAATCCTCCGAGACGCCTGAAAAGAAGATGGCATCGGAATCGTCTTCTAATCTAGAACTTTCATTAGTGCTGCCAATTGGTAGTTTCCTAAAAGCTTTTTAATCATCTTATTACAATCATAATATCACATATTTATTTTTAATGGAACAACGTTTAGACGTCTAACATTTAGACGTTAGACGATCTTTTTCTATAATTATTTTAGTTTTTACACAATACATTGCAAATAAGACCATTTAAAAATAATATACATTTTTTTAAAACCAAAAGGTGATATTAACTTTAGATTATTCATTAATCTTAGGATTTGTATGCAATTTGAAATAAAACTATGTCATTTTAAAACGTCTTATTTATATAATATAGGTAAGGAAAATTTTTAAACTAAAAACTGATATTATTTACAGATTCCTCATCTCAAAAAACATGTAGAAACTTAATTTTTTCGAAATCAAAAATAATTTTTTTTTTTTTTCTTTAAAATTGTGTAGGATTTTAGAAGGCAGCAGGTTGTCAATTTCTGAAAAAAATGTAAATAATTTGCGCTATCTCACATATTTCGCAACCGATTACGACAAAATTTTAAGATCACCTAGAACCCTTAAAAATGCATGGTTTATCCCAAATCCGGAGGTTACAGGATTTCCCCTTATTAAAATATCTTAAGTTATAGCTGACCTCAGATTTTTTCATTCGCATCAGTTTTTTTCCACTCAAATCTGGAATAAATCAAAGGTTATATGCATGGGAAAAAAACAGAATGTATGCTGATTCTTGTGATGCTATTACTTTTGTAATCGTTGAACACAGCAGTTGTTATGGCCGGTAGAGAATGTTAATGAAATCTCAACTTCAAAATTTTAACCTCCTCGAAAGGGGTAAAAAATCAATATTTTTCAATTTTGATAAAATTTCACATAAAAGGGTTTTATGGCTCGTTAAATCAAGATTTGAGGTCGGTTGTTCAAGTAAAAAAATTTCCACTGATTTTTTGAAATTTTTGATTGATTTTTTGAGCACCGATAAGCCGGGTGATTTATTGAGCATAACAAAAGTATTTTTATATCGAATACCTTACATAACTGCAATTAAACGTGAAAGAATCATTTCTCTATCTTGACTGAGAGCTGAGAAAAAAAAATAAAACGTGATTTTCATATTTTATTTTCTTTCTTGGCTCCTAATGCCCTTTGGCGGCTATAACTCTAGTTTTGCACTATTATAGGTCCCTACTACCCACACAAAAATCGGCATTCAAATCTGTGGGTTACAACTGCAAACGTCCCCTTGTAAGAAAGAAAAAATAATTATACATACTGCAAAATCTGTTCTTAATTTTAATTACTAATTTCTGCGCTTAAACTTTTGTTTAAATCCATTGTTACTTTCCACTGAAATTAATGCAGCCACACAATATTTCACTAAACTTTTCTATTATCCTTAGGAGACAATATACCATAGAATAAAGATTAATTTTCGTTTTATTAGATTTCATATTTTACCTACAGAAAACTACATTCTATAGCTAGGATTATTATAAACTCAGGCAACAGACTTGTGTTACATAAACACACAAAATTGAACCGACAAAAATTATGATAATATTACTATCAATATCTTCAAATATCTTGAATAATATAATATTTATCTATAACATAATATTAAAACTTCTTGATTTACCGGGAAGAACTCTAGAGTTCAGCATATCAGGTACCCAAATAAAAAAAAACACCTCAATTTCTGATCCCTTATAAACGATATGAAGCCTATTGAATCACACAAGCACATATTATGATCCCGCACAAAATGGACTTGTTCGATATTTTTCGGACACCCTTTTCACCTACACGATGGTTTAAAAAAAAAAGCTATGGAAAAGGGGTCTCTTAACCTTTTAATAATTTTTTTTTTCATATTTCATTGATTTTGTAAAGACATTCAATGGATTGATAGAAAAATCAATTTAGATTTATGGATTACAATCGTGAAATAAATAAATAAATATGATATTATCCGTTTTTATTAATCATTGTGAATTATTTTTTATAAACAAAATTGCGTATTAAAAAAAAAAAAAAAAAAAAAAAAAAAAAAAAAATCATCAGTTATTTTATATGTAGTATGAAATGTTTCTTTTACAAATTTCATTCATTATAATTAATCAAACGTTTTTCTTAGAAAACTTGTTCAGGGTAGTTAGAAAGTAAACATGGTAAAAGTCCTGGAGTTTTCGGGCCTGGGAACAGGAAGGGGGGGCGCGAAAGGTGTCTATTTCTGGTTTTGTGCTCATATCTCGAAAACCGTGCGTCGTATGCAAAAGATGACTATTTACTAAATAAATGTTTATTAAATTTTCTACAACTTTTAGTCTATACATATTTTTCATATTCTGTACTGTTTCCGAGATATTCGCTTGGCAAATGTGAAGGACTTTTAGTTAGTAGTTAGTATGTTTACCAAGAAAAGTTACAATTTATGTAACTTTTGACAGGTTGAAGATAAATTGGCATATATATGTGTATTTTAAAGGAAATTTAATTTTCTACAATATTATTTTATGACGACTTTTGTCGTAGGACGAACGTTTTAGAAGATATGGTGGGAAGCTTAACAGAAAACGTGAGGTGAACATTTTTTTTTCTCGAAAATGTTCACGTTTGCAAAGCGTTTATTTCGGAAACGGTACATAATATAAAAAATGTGTAAATAATAAAAGTTTTAAAGAATTCAATAAGCATTAATTTAGTAAATAATCATGCTTTTCATACGATACACCGTTTTCGAGATATGAGCGCAAAACCCAAAAAAGGAACCTTCCGCGTCCCCTCCCTTCTTATTCACAGACCCGAAAACTCCAGGACTTATAGTATGTTTACTTTCTAACTAACTACCCTTCTAACTACCCAGAACATGTTTCCGAAGAAAAACCTTGGATTTAAGAAAACGCACTCTATAATTCTTTATTGACTGGACTAAATATCTGAACTAATATTCAATATCACAATGCCTTGAAACCCTAGTTCGTTTAGAAATACTCATAGAACGTTTCATTGGTTCGATAAAACTATTTAGAAATTATATTTATCAGACCTCTCCGATTATATATTTGCATTCATACAGTATAATGTTTTTAATAAAATTTAAACCACCGAATTTGAGTTAAGGGGTGTTTTATATTAGATAATAAAAAAGCTTTCGATGCGCGACGATCGATACCTTGTGATACAATAAAAAATTAGATGTCGTTATTTCCTGACCGCAAGCCTTATATCTTTCTTCAGGACACTATCTGTCTGAGCCTCCGCGTATGTCTGGTGTACCACAAGGAAAGGTTTTGTATTCTCTATTGTCTTCTATTGATACTATACAAATGATCTACACATGGTACAAAAAAAACTATGATTAGTATACAATTTTTTTTCTTGTCGATATAAATCTAACAATAGTGTTTCGAAATAGAAGAAAAAAAAACCTTGGTATGGATTATGTCCGTGTTTCCTCAGCAAATTGATTACAGCATTGGATAACTTTTATGTTATTTTGGTTCTGAAAAATTCAAAAATAATGAGAATATTTAATTAAACAATCCCTAATTTATAACTTAATTTATTTTGTGGCTTCTTTTATTGTCTTACAGTTTAAAGCTATTATTATTATTTTACGATCTTCCCATTCGCTTTAACTGGAATATACATACTATTGAGGTAACTGATAAAACTTAAAAGAGAATTTTCATTGTATGTGTTTGAGTTAACAATTTATTATATTCTAATCTGTCAAGGGGACGTTTTGAGTTGTAACTCCCAGATTTGAATGCCGATTTTCGTTTGGGTCGTAGGGACCTATAACAGTGCAAAACTAGAGTTACAACCGCCAATGAGCATTAGGAGCCGAGAAAAAAAACCAATATGAAAATCACATCTTTTTTTTTTCTCAGCTCCCAATCAAGATAGAGAAATGATTCACGTTTAATTGCAGTTATGTATGATACTTGATATAATTATACTTCCGTTATGCTCAAGACACTACCCGACTTTAGGTTGCTAAAAAATCCAAAAAAATGAAACAATTCCAAGGAAATCGGCTGTAAATCAGTTAATTTTTTTTTACATGAACAACTGACCTCAAATCTCGATTTAACGCACCATAAAACCCTTATATGTGAAATTTTATCAAAATAAAAAAAAAAATGATTTTTTAACCCTTTCGAGGGAGGTTAAAATGTTGAAGTTGAGATTTGATCAACAATTTCTAACGGCCATAACAACTGCTGTGTTCAACCGATACAAACAGTAATAGCATCACTAGAATCAGCATACATTCTGCTTTATATCCATGCATTTAACATTGGGTTTACTCCAGATTCAGATAAAAGCTGAGGTGAATGAAAAAGGTCACTTATAACTTGAGATATCTCAATAAGGGGAAATCCTGCGACCTCCGGATTTGAGCTAAACTATACAGTTTAAGGCTTCTAGATGACCTTAAAATGGTGTCTTAATCGATGGCGAAATATGTGAGATAGCGCAAATTATTTACATTTTTTTAGAAATTGGCTGCCCCCTTGCCTTCTAAAATCCTACAAAATTTTAAAGGTAAAAAAAATGTATTTTTGATTTCGGTAAAATTTAGTTTAAAAATTTTCCTCACCCATATTTTTATTTCAAATTGCATTGAAACCCTAATATGTGAATTAATGTTCGTATCGTTTGTTCGTCATAAACTAGAAACTATTTTTATCATAATAATAACTGATGGAAAAGTTGTTTAACCTTTTTAATGTTATTATTACTTTCATATATATGGAAAAAAAATTATGGTATCTCTAACCAAATGTAGTGGTACACGGCACCAGAAAGTAAATACGAGTAAATCATTTCCATAACATAATGTTTATTCTGTTCGTGATTTGCATAAATGTGTATTGGTTCGTAATGTGTGATTTTGAGTATGTCGTGTTTTGTTATAGTAATGATTTCAACTTATGTAAATACATTTTCATTTGAATAATAATATACGTTCTTATAACAGTGTAAATGTATCGATATTTTATTCAGAAGAAATACACATTTAAATTTTATTTAAATCGAATTCTGTTTAAACAGATCTAGGTTTTCCTAACTACTTTGAAATTTCTTTTGACAAGTAAGGTTAGTTCAAGAAATTCGTGTACTTAAAAAAAAAAATCTTATATTATATGAACTTACCTTGAACTTAAAAATATTTCATTGTGATACCGTTTGAATACCGATCATTGAACAGGTATCATACAAAGCTAACGACTTATTGTTGTTGTTGAGCAAGGTCCTTCCTGTTCAGTTAGCTATAAGTCCCTTTGTTGGTCGTTACTGAATGTCTTCTATCTAGTCATCATTATGACACGAGTATTTATTTTTTCTTTGCCTTGAGACTGTTTGTATTTAGAATTCATCTGTGTTGAATTATTGATCTTTTTATTTTAATAACAAATAATCCTTTATTTTATTTTGAGAAGTTGAGAAGAAGCAGAGCGATATAGATACCTTCAAAGTTCACAGACCGAGACCACAATTTCCGCATTGAACCATTCCCCCGAGACAGTTATGAAGAAAACGAATTTTTGTGGTTCCAGGCGGAACCCCTCAGGCCAATAATATTGGAAATATATATCGGATAGAAATAAATTAAACTATTGCTTTTTATATATAGAATATTTTCAGACAATTTAATTTTAACAATCCCAATATCGGTACTATACAGGGTGAGTATCTCTCAGTGTAAAAAAAAAAATGGGTTAAACTAGATCAAAAATGTAGCTAAATGCCGCAAATCTCACCTTTCTATTCCAATCCGTTGTAGATATACCAGGTATGCAAGTTTAAAATGTCGTTTTAATTCCAATAGAATGCGCTCTTAGCCTATTGAAGGATTTGCTTATCTCTAAACGCTATTTTGTTTGTTAGTCATTTGTTTACAAAAGTCAGTTGTTTTTAAGTCGTTTACGTGGACGTATCATACCTTTCTTTGGTGTTAAAAATGTCTAATTTTAAGCCAAATAAAGAGCATTTGCGGCATGTCATGATTTTCTTATTTAATCAAAAGAAAAAGGCATCTGAATGTCATCGAATTCTTGTTGAGACTTATGGCGATGTTGCTCCAACCGTCAGGACATGTGAACGTTGGTTTTAAAGTTTCAAACGTGGTGATTTTGATGTTACTGATCAAAAACGTGAAAATCGACCAAAAAAGTTTGAGGACTTCGAATTGCAATCTTTATTAGACGAAGACAATACCCAAACCCAACAAATGATGGCAGAACAGTTGAATGTCACTAGGCAAGCCATTTCCGATCGCCTGAGAGCTATGGGAAAGATTCAAAAGGTTGGAAAATGGGTTCCACATGAATTGGACGAACGACAGATGACAAAAAAAAAAAAAAAAAAAAACGAAAAACTGTGTGCGAAATGCTGCTTTTACGCCACGAAAGAAAGGGTTTTTTGCATCGAGTTGTAACTGGCGATGAAAAATGGATTTATTTTCAGAATCCCAAACGAAAAAAATCATGGGTAACGCCAGGACAACCATCCACATCGAGTGCAAGACCGGATCGTTTTGGGAAGAAGACAATGCTGTGTGTGTGGTGGGATCAGAAGGGAGTAGTCTACTACGAGCTTCTCAAACCCGGCGAAACAGTCAATACCGAGCGCTACCGACAACAAATGATCAATTTGAGTCACGCATTGATCGAAAAACGCCCAGAATGGGCTCACAGGCACGCCAAAGTCATTGTTCAGCATGATAACGCTCCTGCACATTCAGCCAGATTGACTAAGGAAACGATTTCTTCGCTTGGTTGGGAACTCCTACCCCACCCGCCGTATTCACCTGACCTGGCGCCTTCTGATTATCACCTCTTCTCATCGATGGGACACTCATTGGCGGAGCAACACTTCAACAATTTCGAAAACGTACGAAAATGGCTCGATGAATGGATTTCAAATAAAGATGAAGCATTCTTTTGGAATGGTATCCATATATTGCCCGAGAGATGGGCAAAATGTGTAGAAAGCGAGGGTCAGTACTTTGAATAAAATATATTATACTTTTTTTTAAATTACTGTGTATATATTTTAAGAAATAAACGACATTTTAAACTTGCATACCTGGTACTATAAACCAAAGAATTTTTTAAGGAAATCACGTTTCTTCCCATAAAAACTGTAATATCTCCATTTTGTCTAAATATTTTTCAAATTTTGGCCACATTTTCAGATTTAGCATTAAATTTCCTATAAGAACAGAGTACACGTAACCTTGAATTTTACAAACTTGGTATCTAAAGAACAGCTTGATCTTCACCTTAATTGGGGAAGTCACAATGTCTTATTTACTTCAACGCTCACCGTTTTTCGTAAAAACTATTCACAAAACGTCAAATCTCACAAAAACTCGAAAATTTGATTAGCTTTCGAATGATATGTTATACGTATTGATTTTGTTTCAATTTCATGGAGATATTTACTTTTGAAACCGAAAAAAAACATGGTGTTCTCATTTGGCATACAAATAAGTTACTTGTGTAAATAAAACATTATGACAATCCCTTAATGGAAATTTGCATTTTAAACATTGGAATAAAAAGTAAAAAAAAAAAAATATTGTTTAATAGAATATAAAGGAAAACTATCAATAAAGTGACACCAGATCAGAGGATCTTATGTTATTACATTTATTTATTTATTATGTGATTTATGGCTAGATGAGTCTCATTTTTACAGGCGAAGGCATTTTGACCATTCATAATAACGATATACATGGATTGGTAGAAATGCCATCCCCTGTAAAAACAGACTCATCTGCCCATAAAATTCACTTCAAAAAGTAGTATTCTTTGACACAATCTGCATTCAGAAGTTAACGGCAAAATTAAGGTCTATGTTCATTATCACTGGATTTTAAACATTACATTGAAAATCTAATAAAATAAATCCTAAATAATAATAATAAATAAATGTAATAATATCATATCCTCTGATGTAGTGTCGCTTTATTGACAGTTTTCCTTTATTTTCTATTAAACAATAATTTTTTTCTTTGCTTTTTATTCCAATGAACAGTTTATTATGTTTAAAATGCACATTTCCATTAAGTGGTTGTCATAATGTTTTATTTACCCAAGTAACTGATTTGAGAACACCATGTTATTTCGGTTTCAAAAGTAAATATCTCCATGAAATTGAAACAAAATCATTACGTTTAACATATCATTCGAAAGCTGATTAAATTTGCAAGTTTGTGTGAGATTTGACGTTTTGTGGATAGTTTTTACGAAAAACAGTGAGCGTTAAAGTAAATAAGACATTGTGACTTCCCCAAATAAGTCGAAGATCAAGTTGTTCTTTAGATACCAAGTTTGTATAATTCAAGGTTACGTGTACTCTGTTCTTATTGGAAATGTAATGCTAAATCTGAAAATGTGGCCAAAATTTGAAAAATATTTAGACAAAATGGAGATATTACAGTTTTTATGGGAAAAACGTGATTTCCTCAAAAAAGTCTTTGATTTATCCTATATCTGCAACGGATTGGAATAGAAAGGTGGGATTTGCGGCATTTAGCTAGATTATAGGATTTTTTTACACTAAGAGATACTCACCCTGTATGCATAAAAATAAAAATATTTTTAAAGTAAAGATAAAGATTTTACCATTAAGGGTTGAGTAGGCCATTAAATATAAAAAATAAATATGTTAAGATATTATTAATATAACAATATGAAAAAAATAATAATTGATGCATTATATTGAATAACAAAATATCTTGATATATCCGAGTCAACGAGTGATGAAATGATGGGTGTAGAGTGTATGAAATATGCATTTTTTTTTTTACCTCAGTGCTTCGTTAGGAGAAAATGTTTGACAAAAAGTGAGGTGAAAATAATTGTTTAGCGATAATTGTCGATTTTAAATAACGTATATCTCGAAAGCTGTTGGAATTACGACAAATTTATATATAATAAATTTTATAGTAAATTTAATTAGATTTTATGTTTATTTGAAACATATTTTTCTTGAGTCAACAGTTTTTCAGATATTATCGAAAAATCAAAAAAATTGAACTTATCCCCTCCCCCCTCCGTCAGCTCACCCCCTAGTGGCGGGGACTTTTAGTATGTTTACTTCTAACTATTCCTAACGAAGCTGTGAAGTCAAAAATTATCGCATATTTCATGCACTCTACAATGTGTTTATTGACTGGACTTATATCAATATTTTTCTGTCGCTAAAAAAATGGAATTCCTATCATTATTTTCTAAACGTCTATTGAGCCCAATCGCTAGATAATGGAGCCTTATAAAATCCCTTTCTCAAATTTTTTCTCTGAAATTCATCAATTTTTTATTTTGTTAACATTTGTTTCTGACAATTTGATGGTCATATAATAGCCGTCATATTCATTTAAAATGTTCAAATTTGTACTTCATGAAGAGTATATCGTATGGTAAGTAATTATAATTTTAATTGTTAATTACAAGAGCCTGACAACTTGAAATAATGTCATCAAAGGCCAATTAGTATATGGCGTAATTACCAAGGTTAGGTTATTCCAATGTGGCCTTCAACAAAATGAAGACAGCTAGTTATAGTAATAGACATTAAAAATGTACAATGAAAAGTTAATCATTCTAATTTGTTAGTAACAGTAACTGGACATTAGAATATATACAGGGTGAGTCTCTCAGTGTAAAAAAACAAAAAAAAACAAACTAGATTAGGAAGAGAAATGCCGCAGACCTTACCTTTTTATTCCAATCCGTTGCAGGTACAAGATAATTCAAAGACTTTTTTGAGGAAACCACTTTTTTTTTTTGCCATAAATGCTGTAATATCTCCACTTTATTTTAACATTTTTCAAATTTTAACCGCATTTTAGAATTTAGTATTAAATTTCCTATAATACCAGAGTACATGTAACCTTTAATTTTACAAACTTGGTATCCAAAGAACAGCTTGATCTTCACCTTATCTAGGGAAGTTACAGTGTCTTATAATACTTCAACGCTCACCATTTTTTGAAAAAAAAAAAATTCACAAAACTGCAAATCTCACAAAAACTATCAAATTTAACCAGCTTTCATATAATATAATCAAATTAATGATTCCGTATCGATTTCATGGAGAAATTTACTTTTAAAACCGGAAAAAAACATAGTGATTTCATTTGGTATACAAATCAGTTACTTGAGTAAATAAGACATTATTTTAATCGCTTACTGGAAAATATAGGGTATCGTTGGTTTATTTATTTTTGGAATGCTTTTGAAAAATGTGGAGGAGCACCATATGGTGTTGGAAAATCATAGTTTGCTCAAAAGATTGTTTAGTGAGAATTTCTAGGGTTTATTAAAAATATCCTACCACAACTTCATCACGATATTCCACCTAAAGTTAGGCAAATGATTTTCCAACACCAGGGTGCTCCTACAAATTATTCGAAAGCAGTACAAAAATTAATATACCAACGATACCCCACATGGATAAATTACATTTAGAGTATCAATAAAAAAATATTTTTATATTGTGTAACGGTCATTGGGAAATTACAACACCATAGTTAAATTTGCAATTTTATTTGTAAGCGAAATTAGGCCATTCATTAAAATTGGCGATTTATAGAACATCGAGAAAGAGGAAAGAAAAAAATTTGAATGAATATAGGTACGTATGAATCAGGGACTGCGAAAAACAGAAGACGGCTACATGCTTTAACAGTCTGCAACAGAAACACAGAAGGACCCCAAAAAATTGGAAATGCGATCTTACTTGAAAAAAAAAATTAAATCAATCGTTTTTATGCAAAGGGAGATTACTAAAATACTGAATAAGAACGGTCATCGAATATGTGTTTACTAAATGAATTACAAATAATATAATAATGTACTTAATAATATGATGCTGTACTCCGCACCACATATTTCCCTGATTCCTGGAAATTATCAATAGTTAAAATGATACCTAAACCCAAAAAGCCACCTGAGATCCCATCCTCATACCGTCCTGTTTCTCTCTTGCCAATCATGGGTAAAATCCTAGAAAACTCATTTTAAAACGTTTGTATCCTATCCTAGAATCCTATCATGTAATCCCAGATCACCAGTTTGGATTCCGAACATCACACTCAACAATCCAGCAATGTCATCGTGTAGTGGACGTTGTCTCCTCTGTATTGGAGCGCGGAATGTACTGCACGGGAGCCTTTCTTGATGTGGAACAAGCGTTTGACCGAGTCTGGCACCCGGGACTGCTGTATAAACTCCGTCAGTTCCTACCTTCTACATATTTTCTTATTATTAGATCCTATCTCAGTGAACGAACCTTGAAAGTAAACCATAAATTTTCCTATTCTCCCCTCTTTGCCCAGTCTGCCGGAGTTCCTCAAGTTAGTATCCTAGGTCCTATCCTCTACACAGTGTACACAGCTGACATCCCAACTCATCCTACCACTATCCTCACCACTTACGCCGATGACACATGTGTGTTATCAGTAAACTATGATCCCTTTATTACCTCTCAAACACTCCAATCCCATATCCTAAACCTTCAAAAATGGTGTCAAAAATGGAGAATCAAAATAAATCCAAATAAATCCCATCAAATAACCTTTACCCTTCGTCGCAAACCCACAACATCCTGCCCTACAGTATCCTTTAATGATATTCCACTAATTCCTGTTGAACAGATCCGATAACTAGGACTTCAATGTGATAAACGACTATCTTGAAATCCACATACAAGACTAAAACTACAAGAAATTGCCCGTCGTTACAGACTACTTAAACATTTACTAGACAAACGTTCAAAGCTCCCAATTAATTACAAAAGACTCATTTACACGACTGTGATTAGACCTATTTGGACGTACGGAGTTGAGCTTTGGGGCTCTACTAAACCATCCAATTCATCTCGTAACCAATCCTTACAATCCAAAATCCTTCGAAAAATCCTCAATGCTCCTTACTTTGTGACCAATAAACTTACCCATAAAGATTTTAATGTCCCATATGTTTCTGATTTAGCCCAAACCAGATACCTATCCTTCCATAGTAAGCACCATAACCACTCCAATCCACAAGTCTCCCAACTTGCTTCCTCCTCCATCCCTGATAATCCACCGAGGCGACTGAAAAGAAGATGGCTTAGAGACCTTTTAGTGTAGATTTTATTGAAGTGTTACTAGTGAGTAGTTCCTCACAAGTTATTTGCATGCCATTGAATTCACTGTCAACACATTTACTTGTTGTATATTATTTTGTATAGTTGTAAATATCAATAAATGAAAAAAAAAGAAACAAAAAAAGTTTCATTTAATAAAAAATTTAGTTATATTTATAATATACATTAATATTATTATCAATATAGGATGATAATTAGCAGTAACATACTACAAATACTATAGCAGCCGTAGTAAAGGTTGTTGGTAACAAAATGGAATGCAATGTGGTCAACCTTGGGCAGGGCAGGTTTCCCAAAATGCTAAGGTTCAACGTAAAATAGACCTCAACTTCTTGACTATTGACGCTCAGTCCTTTGTCCTTCTACTACTTTACAATATTCCACAAGACCTGGCTACAATACTTTGGATCGAATAACTGTTATTTATAGAAAAATGTACACTGCTGGTGAAGGGGGGATAGGAAACGAGCGTGGTTCAAAATAACATTGACCTAAAAACACCGCAACCACGCATTAGAACAATCTAAGACAATAATAACTGCGGCTGACCTTCGGTACCTTTGGTATGTCTTATTGTATTCATTGGAAAAATAAATAAATAAAAAGTAACTTACAATGTTACTGTTGGACATTGAATATATATAAATATAGACATATAGATTTTTTTTTTTTTTTTAAATTATTTATTGAAATTTACAACTGTATATACAAAAAATAAAATACATCAAGTAAATGTGATGAAATAGATAAAAATGACACGTCACTTGTTTTTAAAGCAACTACCCATTGCTAGCACTTATTAAGGTTCTACATGATGAAGCACTATATTAGAAGGTCCCGAAGCCATCTTCTTTTCAGGCGCCTCGGAGAGTTATCTGGAATGGAATGAGAAGCAAGTTGTGATACTAATGGATTTGAATGGTTGTGGAGTTTGCTATGGAAGGATTGATATCTGGTTTGAGCTAAGTCAGAAACGTAAGGTACGAGTATATTAAGATCTTTGTGGATAACTTTGTTTGTGACGAAGTAAGGAGCATTTAGGATTTTTCTGAGGAAAAACTTACAGATAATTTTTTTTTTCTTGTTTGTGGGAAATAACCTACTGATGTTCTATTTATTACCATATCTTATGGGCGATTCTCAAATTATGGGCAATTTTCTTATGGCACTTTTGAGATTTTTTAATGTGGATTAAAAAAAAAATTTATTAATACTAGGGCTCAACCACAATAAATCTAGCATTAATAGCAGCTCATGATCTTCGCTTGAAATTTTTAAAATTCTATCTAAAATTTCATTGCCAGCATACAGTGCAGTGTTATGTTTAATAGTTTTGCTATTACAAACTCTGTTGCAAAATTAGCCACATATCGGTCTATTTTTAAACATGCCGCTCCATATATTTACAGCTTTTTTTAATAACAATTAAGTTGAAAATGAGTAAATTTTATCATAAATTTCTAGCTCTATATAACACCGTACCTTTGTAACCTCTCTCGAATGGTGCTCGCCACCTATCGGTCGATTATCAAACTTCACTGCGCACCACATATCGCTTTTTTTATAACAACATAATTGAAAATCTTTAAATTTTATTATTGCTAAACCTTCCTTGAACTCTGAAGATGATGGTTAGTGATCACAAAAGAAAAATGGCTTGTTATTTTATATAATAGTATAGATTCAGGTTTATTTGCCTTCAAAGATTAGATTTCAATATCTGCGTTGAGAAAAATTTCTTTGAATCCCGTTTCTTGAGACTTTTAAGGCCTTAGAGAGTTTTTGGATTAATTACAGGATTTTGGAAAAGAAAAAAAAATTTTACCCTGATAAAATTGTGCGATTTTACCTTTTAAACTTCTTCTCGACAGCTAGGGTTTTATAAACACATAGCTAACACAACGCATTCAACTCTCATACCTTTATCGAAACCTGAGAAATTCCCAAGACTTGGAGACTTTAACGGTGGTACAGAAAGGGAGCTGATAGCGCTATCTACAAGGAAGTATCTTGTTCCCAAACGTCATATATCTTACTTAACGCTCTACGCCAGGGATACCAACCTATATAGATAAGTATTTTTATGTACCTCCTCTCTTCCGTTATTTAACTCATACGTTTATAATTTTTTGTTATATTCATTTCCAGACGAAGCCGGCAGTTTAAATTTTAAATTCTGAACTTAAAAGACTCATATACATAACAGTAATTAGACCAATTTGGACATATGGAGTTAAATATTTTATAACAGAAACATTAAATTATTCACATTACTTTTTATCGCACTTAACTTCTACTTGTGTCTTAAAATTCAATTTTATCCTGAGGCATGTTTTTCTGTGCTTCCCAAAACTGTTCTCTTGCTTCTGTTTTTATCCAATTTACAGGAGTATCTCTGAGTAAAGTTTTAAATAATCGTTTCACATTTGTATCTCTATAAAAAATATCTCTCAGCTTTCAGCCCTGACATTGCTAAACTTTCAGTTTAAAAAAAAAAATTGACCTAAGGAATAGTAATTATGGTTCTACAAATGAAAAGTAATCCAATTCATCTCGTATCCAATCCTTGCAATCTAAAATCCTTCGAAAAATCCTCAATGCTCCTTACTTTGCCACAAACAAACTTATCCACCAAGTTCTTAATATACCTTAGTTTCTGACCTAGCTCAAACCATACCATGTATCAATCCTTCCATAGCAAACTCCACAAACATGCTTCTCACTCCATTCCAGATAACCCTCCGAGGCGCCCGAAAAGAAGATGACCTCGGGACCTTCTAATATAGTACTTCATTATATAGTAACTTTATAAGTGCTACCAATGGGCAGGTACCGGAGTTCATAAATAAAGTTTGAAGATGTTTGCTGTGCCCCTCGGCTTGTCTAGAAAGATATTTAATATTCTGTGATATGATAATTGTACCAACAAATTACTGTATATATTTTATCAGTGATTTGTAGAGAACAAGTAATAATAAATAAATACATAATTCATACTAAATAAGTATGAAACCATAATGTAGAATTCAGAAATAAAAACCTGCTATTATTTTTAATTACAAGATAAATACTCTATCAAATCTCTAAAGTAATGATCCATCTTTTACTGCTGAGATTATGGCCAGTATAAGACAAGTTTAAAAAAAAGCATTCATTACTCAAGTTATTATTTTGGCTAAATAGACCTGATAATTACCTTGCGAACATAGACAGTCAATGACTTGGATACGAATAAGTAGCTCAGTTAAGCGCGGAGGATAGCAATTGATTTCAGAACGTAATTGGCTTCAAGGGAGGAGTTGCGAAGGAAGGGAAGCTCGCGAAGATAGGATCTAAGAGATCTTCTGAGCAGGAGATAAGCTAGTAGCAAAGGAAAGACCGCCTTGTCGACAGTGTTAATGTACGTCTTAGTGGCTATTAAAATCTCCGATGAGTATCGCGGAAATGAAATTGGAAGGCAGGCATCTTCGATATATGATATATATTAATGTTTGTTTTGAAAAATTGAAACATCTTGGATAGGTTTTATTAAATCGTAAATATTAAATTTCAGTCTATTTTATACGCATTGTATTAGGTTTCACTGTCAAGAGGTTGCTGAAATTATGGTTTCAGTTTCTTTTTTTTAATATATAAATGTAGTTTCATAACGAATAGCTTGGCATTACTATTTATAACGAAAAAATATAAGTATTTCACTGCCTTCACTCCAGTTAGGATAGTGATACCAAAATACATGTCAAGAAAGGTGAGAAGCGCAGGTAGAAAGGTAAAAGGTACCTGACATCCGAAAGTAGTACGGGTTGCTTTCGAAAGATAACACCGGCTGGATCTGACCCGGTGAGAATTACCTGTAACATATATTAAAACAAAAGTATTTAATATACAAAATTTATATATGTAGGTATATTTATCAGAAAACTAGTTTACCTATATTTGCTAAATTTGACATTTTAAATAATACAATATCAATACGAAAAATAAATAATCAATTCAAGATTTTGCATTTAATTAAAAAATTCGGATAGGACGGATTCCTTATTATACATCCTTGGATGGAAAAATATACTCAAATTTCTTCCTGGCTGGGAAAAACAATAGATATTGGTATCATGGCATCGCATGGATCATCAAAAAACAATTCGAAATAAACAATGTTTAGAGAAAATAGGATTTTCAAACGTGATTTTTTTTTTTATTCAAACCTATATAACTCCTAAACGGTCGGTCCTAGGACAAATGTTTTATGACAAATAATATTCTCCGTTTAAGTTCTGATTAAGGAACTGTCGGCAATATTTCGATTCGAACAACACCATCAAAGCTAGAGCTGTCTAAAAAGCCCTTACACTTAAAAAGTGTAGGTAAAACGTGTCTTTTTTCATACTAACCTAACAGCTCTCCAATGGTTGGTCATAATGCCAAAAATTATATAACAAAAATATTTTCCTTTTAATTTCTGGTGAAACTGCTGGCAAATTTTCGAACCGAGCAACACCAACGGAAACAGACGCGTCAAAATATTAAATGTGTAACTTTTTTTTATTGTATTACTAATGTTTCTAAGAGTAAAAGTGTCAAAAAGTAACAATAAAAGACGCCCGATCGATCGTCGTATATCTGTTAATTGATTCCTAACAAGACATGACTTGGCATCCAGTTAAAATGAAATAGTTTCCCAGATACTTCCGATACGACACCAGCCGGATAGAGATCCTTCGACTTAATAAGACCGACTCGATTCAGAAAGTAGACTCCGTGGATTAGTTCTGAAGTTGCCAGTTGGATTGAAGCATCCATCCGTGAAGAAGATGGACTGCTCCTGAAGCTAATGATGGTAGGAAAGTAGGCCCTGTTTACGGTGTAACTGCTATCAGTGCAATCGGCAAACCAGAACTGCGTTAGCCGAACCAACATGTGTAACAATTAGGTATCGCGTTATGTTATCATGGTGAAAGCGGTGAGGCCTGTTGCTAAAAGCTCCCTTATTTTCTCTTTGATCGAGGCCTATATATTTACCGTACCTTATATTTATATAATATATACAGTAGAATCTCGCTAATCCGGTTCTCACTAGTAAGACTCTCCGAGTAATCCGACCCTACTGTGTACAGAGTGTATACTATTCGGGTATTTCCGGAAATTCGGGAATATGGAGGGGATACCGTGTAGTCGAGAAAAAGTCGGGAACTTACAGGAAATTTGTCAGTCCAGAAAAAAGTCGTCGTTAATTCTAAAATCTACTATCGTATGACAGTTTTAATTACTGTGAAGATATACTTTGAACTTTATTAAATTATATTTTTTATCCTTCAGTTTTATGACTTGTACCAACTTGAGTTTTTATTTTTATAATATACCAATAATTAATTTGATTCCTTTCATTATAGAAGGTATTTTTCCAAGTAATCTAATTATAGTTTACATTTTAATGTTTACGTTTTAGACTTGTTAGTTTTTTTTGTTTTTTTTTCATTAAATTATATTCAATAATTTTTTTTTTTATTATGGGTTACATTATTTATGTTTTCTTGTTTTGTGTTTTTGTTTTTTTATATACATTTATTGAAATTTACAATTGTGCAAAGTATATACTTCAATTAAACGTATTGGCAACGATCACAAAAAAATGTCAAAACCTGAAAAGATCTACTCATCAGTAGAATTTTATTAAAAACTAGCTTTCCCCGTAGCGACTTCGCCCGCTCTCATAATTAAAGAACTTTACTAATAATTGATTAACTAAGAATAATTTGTTTATCTATAAAAGTCTTGTATTGAAGAATGCAATTGAGCATTGTTCCTTCAATATACTTAGCCCACTATGCCCAGGTGCCACAGATATTATAAATATATAAAGGCAGAATCAATAAGAATTTATTTAACATAACTCCTATTTGTTTAACATTTGTAGCTACATGTTTCGCAGAAAAATACTCCATCATCAGGCTTCTAAATTTAAAAAAAAAATACATTAATCTATAAAATTTCACCAATAGTTATTACCAACAGTACACCTCTTAATCTATGATTATTTTCACACTGTCCATTCTCCATGTTATAAGGAATTATATAATATAAGACAGAATCCATGTTGAAAGTTAGGATGTCAATTTCTGCTATATTATTTTTAAGGGAAGTGAAAATAAAAAAATATGAAACCTATGATATACTTTCTCACATTTATTTTTAGATCTTTATGTTTTATTGAATTAATTATACAATCTGTCTCACTTTAGGGCATTAAGTATTATGGATGACAAAGCATCCATTCAAAAAAATATGTATACTGAAATTTTATCACTTAAATTGATACAACAAATCAAAATATATAAAACACCAAATCCATGTACAAATTAATGTTCTTAAGTTTTGTAACACTTTTGCACGTTAGATAAGAGGAAATAAGAAAACATGAATTGATAAAACACTTAATCCTTTATGAAAATCATTTTGTTAAATTCTGTTTCACCTATTTACATTTAAGAAGACTAAATATCAATATAACACACTAAACAACACAATCCAAGTTGAACCTGTAGAGGTTTGCTTACATGTGAGGTTATAGGAAAGAACTATCGATAAATTTAAACTCGAAGTGAAGCGTAAGGATCAAACTTGGTGGTGGCTCGTAAGCCGACTATTACCTAAAGAATTATTATAGTAAACTATACTATTTAAAATCTTTCTAGAACTATGAAAATTTTGTAGTTAAAATTTGGCACAGATGGGTTTAATAATTTTACCATTGCAAACTCTGTTGCAGAATGGTGCTAACAACTTATCGTTCGATTATTAAACATCCCTAGTATCCACACGTCACACTAAATATTTATAGCTTTTTTTTTATAACAATTTATTTGAATTGAACCAATTTTATTATCAATTTCTAGCTCTATTTATGTTATTTATGTTATTTATGTTATTTATGTTATCATTGTACCGCTATAACCTCTCTTAAATGGCAATCGCCACATATCGGCCAATTTTCAAAATTTACTACGTACCACATTTTTATCTCTTTTTAGCAACAATTTAATTGATGATATGTAAATTTTCTTATTGCTAAACCTTCTTTCAACTAAGAAGATGATGTAGTTTAGATTTGGTAAAGATTGGTTCAGTATTTTTTGCGGTTAGTTTTGTTTTATAAAAGTAAATTCTATGAGTAAAAATTTAATTATTCAATTTATTCATGGTTAAACTCTTAACAAATATTACTAATTAAATGTTATTTTAATAACATACCTACATATAAACCTGAAACATCAAAATGAATTTGAAATCGTTTTACGGAATTTTATTCTTCTTAAAACCTTCCTAAAAAACTAAGGAGATATAGATTAATTTAGAACATATGTTTTATTGGTAATTGTTTAATAACACCTGCACTAAAGTAATATTTATAAAAAATAAATATTATTTTGATATTTTTGGGATATTTCTTGAATCCCAACTCTGATTTAAATAAAAATTTACAAAAACCTTCCGGGGATATACTTAATAACTTCCCAAATTTTCACGGCGATTGGATGTATGGTTTTTGAATCTATCGAGAACAGACAGACACACACACATTCATTTTTATATATATAGATTCGACATTAGAAGTACTCTAGGCCATCTTCGTTTCAGATGCCTCGAAAGATTGTCAGGAATGTATTGGGAAGCAAGTTGAGAAACTAACGGATTTGAGTGGTTAAGTAGCTTAAAAAGAAAGGATAGGTATCTGGTGAGGGGTAAATCAGCAACATATGGAACATTAAGATCTTTATAGATAAGTTTATTGGTGACTAAGTAAGGAGCATTGAGGATTTTGGATTGTAAGGATTGGTTGCGAGATGGATTGGTTGGTTTGGTGGAGCCCCAAAGCTCAACTCCGTACTTGCAAATAGGTCTAATCACAGTCATATATATGAGTCTTTTGTAATTATTTGAGAGCTTTGATCGTTTATCTAGTGGATGTTGAAGCAGTCTGTTTTCTTGTTTTAATGTACATTTTAAAATAACAACTGCCTATTTTGTTGTGATATTTACTTATATGCAGATATTATGCAATATCTGTTACATTTTTTTGTTGTTTTTTTTATTAACTTTCTCACCCTTACCTTAAATTTTGGTTTATTCGTCCAACGCGAAAGATAAAGGTTTTGTTATAGCTCTACTAATACATTCCTCATTTTAATTATCGAATTTAGCCAGTTACAAAATGTCTTTTTTTAATTTGAAATAATAAATAACATGTAATTCAAGATATTGTAAATTTTTTAACTGTGATGTGTAAAGTATGCATTAATTTATTTATTTCAATTATTATATCAAGATTATTAAAATATCGATTTGCGGAAATTTCCAAAAACGTTCTTGAAAAAATCGCGATTTGCTTTAACCGTACTATGAAATGCAACTCACTACCAAAGCAAACGTTCGAAATAACCATTTTATTTTTATTTTTATTTATTAACTTTATATTATTATTCACACCTTTCAATTACAATTAAACTACCTAGGGGTCACCTGTGGTGTAGTGGCTAGCATAGCAACCTACTAAACCCTAAATCGCGGGTTCGCAGCCCGGCAGATGACCTTAGGATTTTTTGAAGGGAGTAAAAAATCCTGAGCTATGCCGTCCTTCGGAAGGGACGTAAAATGGGGGTCCCGAGCCTGTGCGATGTCAGGTACTCGTTAAAGATCCCTATCCTAATTATACCTGGATAGGCAAAATTTAGGACTCCCACCGCAGCATCGTCCGATTAGCCATAGCAGCATACAGTGACGTTAGACGAAATAAACAAACAATTAAACTACCAGTGAATCTGTTGTGAGAAAGATAATTCCCAGGCATGAGGGGGATCAGAACTCAGCGGCATCTCCAGTCTTTATTTTAATTTTTTTATTTTAGTCTAGGTCTCTCATCCAGCTCCCATTTTACCTTCTCTGGGTGTTGTCGGGAATACGTATTGTGGCCATATCGTCTATAAGTATTCTAGGATGTCCACGTAATTTTTCGTGGAATCGTTTGTAGTAGGTTCGTATTTGTTCATTAACTGTTGCCATCCGTAGGCCAGTAGGTAAACTTTGTTGCTTAAGAATATTAAAATAAGAATAGTCGGCTATTTCCAGAAACATTCTTGGAAAAGCCAGGAAAAAGTCCGAAAGTGCGTTTACCAAAATAGGTACACACGATGTATTTACCTTATCTTATTTTATATGTATATATATATATATATATATATATATATATATATATATATATATATATATATATACATATATACAGTGGACGCCGCTTATAAGACTCATGGGTTATAAGGTTCAGCCGCCTATAAGACTAGAATCGACTTGAACGGTCCAAGAATCGACGGACGTATCCAAATAAACACAAAAAAAGTCGGTTATAAGACTCGCCACTCCGGATATAAGACTCAGCTTATCCGAAATAAAAAAAAACAAAAAAACAGTAACGTTTCACAAACTGTATTGAGCAGGATTTTGAAAAATAGACCAGAAATCGAAAGTGAAGCATTACAAATTAAATCTCAGAGTCGGAAACAGAAAAGGGGTGGAAAGAACTCTAATGTTGAATGCTTGTTAAAAGAATGGTTTCTAAAAGTTAGGGATAAGGATGCTCCCGTTTCAGGAACATTGCTTCGCCAAAAAGCTGAAGAATTGGCTGAATAAATCGGGGCACCGGTGGAGAAGACAGCCACCAACCCCTCCGCGCGCCCAGAATACCTGTTTTATTCGCTACTATTCGACGGAAAAGGTTATTCTCCTTCATTTACGGAGAAACTCTCGTATTTAAGGCAGTTGACATTTCACTAAAAAGTACCATCATCAGAACTATGGATTCATATGAATGCATACGTGAACTATTCCTTTCCTCATACTTGAATATGTTTACAATCAAGACTTGATGGTAAGCCATTATCAATTTTATTTCAAAACTATCTAAAATATTCTGTCCGAATTTATGACAATGAGGCGTATTCTGAGGACCTGATTTGTGAGTTTGTCATGAGATAAGCCGATCACGAACGATGACGAAGTTGACAAGCAAGAAACTGATGAAGTGACGCTTCCACCTTCACACTCTGAGGTTCTAAGGGCTCTAGGGGTGTTGAGGAGAGCTGTCCAGCACCAAGGGACCAATTTTGAAAAGCATTATGATTACGAGCGGTACATTCTTCAAATACTAGAAAATAATAAAAAACAAACGTAATTTTTAAAACCAACCTAAATTATGTTTGAGCATTATCTTAAACTCATACACGCTATATAATATTAACTGATAAAATAAAGTTTTTTTCGTAAATTAAAGAAATTATTAATATTTTTTTTCCTTTTCGCCTATAAGACTCATCCGCCTATAACACTCACTTTTTGTTGGTCCCAAAGTGAGTCTTATAAGCGGCGTCCACTGTATATATATATATATATATATATATATATATATATATATATATATATATATATATATATATATATATATATATATATATATATATATATATATATTATTTTTTCTTCCGGAACCTTCTTGACTTGTAATTATTCTATTTAATATCGTTAAAAATTATAACCTTTTCTGTTAACGAAGGGCATTGCAATTTATTACAATTAAAAATTAATTGAATTTTTTTTTTTCAATTTCAAGTATTACACCATAACGGATCCTTGATTGTTTTTAATCAACTTGTTGGCTTTCTAATGTTAATAACACTTGGTTGAACACGAAGGCCAAGTAACAGCAGCGTTGTAGTTTTCATTAAATTTAATTTATTAACTTTTAATTCCTAGAAATCGTTTTCTATTTTCGTTCACCTGTAATAGGAAGGACTTGAGCTTTTGGTTGTTCGTAAATTAATACTGGTTTATGTTTTTAAAATAAAACTACCATGGAAAGTATATTGGTGGAGAATAGAAGGAAAACGGAAACTATGTAGGACAAGGAAAACATGGAGGAAGGAAATATAAGAATATATGTTTAGGAGAGGAACAATAAACATTGAGTTACTTACAAAAATAATTTATTACAGTTTATTACACAGAAATGTATATCTTTGCTTTAGCAATTACATGTCAAAAGTAACTGCCCCAAAATTTACAAGAGCTACGTAAAACTTATTTATTCATATTATTAATAGAGGAAAAGGTGTAAAAACGGGCGGGTACTGGTGTTAATATGTGCACCCCTCCCTACTGGCTAAGGGAGATATTGAAGACTGGCGGCGAGGACTGTCCATGGAGCCATTTGCTGATATAAGATAGCAGTGAGCAGTTGGAACAATTCTTTATACTAGTGTGGATGCAGCTTGGGTTATTGCTCAAATAGGTGTTCATTATGGACTGTAAACTTTTGAGAAACGTGTGAAATCGTTTTCGTTTCATGTTCTCATGTTTATTTTAAAAAAATTTCACAATGATTTTAGGAAAACGGTGATCTTAAGCTAATTTTTGAAGCACACCTTTAGTCACGCACGCTTTTAGGTTACTTGTGATAGTTGCCATCTTTCTTTGGTGGAGTTGGTGTAAATATGGGCACCCTTTCTTGGTGTAAATTCGACACATCTCTTGTTAGGGATCACAGCTTGCATCTTCTGTGATGGAAAGTTCTCTGAAGACACTAAGGGATAGGTGTGGCTAAAATGTTCCCAAACGTGGGAATTTAGATTGTGCGGTGACTGAAAGGGTTATGATTGTGATTTCTGTAAATAATTTTTTTTTTTCCGTTTCGGATTGTTTTATCCTTTTTTATCCTTTTTTTGTGATTTTTTTGAAAGGGGTCCATATTTACACTCCAATTTTTCTGGTGCTATTTTGAAAGTTTTTTGTAAATCGTTGTTATTGAAATGAAATAAGTTATGTTCATCATTGTTTTGCCTCCTCGCATTTAAAAAAAAAACTTGTTATCGTTGTTAATGGAAGACAAAAATCTAGAATTTTTCAAGTTGTAAGTAACTTTAAATCAAAAACAATAGAGGGTGCTCATATTTACACTTTTTAATAAGCTTTTAATAACTTCACCAGTATGTAGCAGAATCTTGCATCGTAATTTTCACCAAATTCCAGCTATTTGATTATTTTAAAATTTGCACACGTGTCAAGGACCAATGACAATACAATCATTGCAAAACTTTGTTTTAATATTCTTACTTAGTCCAGTCGAAATACGCTCAAAAATGGGGTCTGCCTTGCAAAAGGTGAAGTTGTAGCTTTTTCACTTCAGATATTTGCTAAAAACATGTAAAAATTGCTTTAAATCGAAAAATGTGTTAGTTACAAAATTAAAGTTTATTAAATAGTGCGTCGAAAGAAATCTGTTAAGCTGAATTTGATTGAGGCATTTAGACACAATCGATTGTCAAAATCGACTAATTTCGCCAACTTTGTCAAAAAGTTAGTTTTGGTCATGTTTAAGAGTCTATAACGCAAAAATGGCTAATCCAATCAAAAAATGTTATTTACTAATAATTGTAGATCATGTAGATGGTAACGGTCGGGTTAAGAGGAGGCAGCAAACTGGCTTGACCCGCGCTACACCGACCAGTTCGATCCTTACGCTTCACTTCGAGTTTACATTTATCGATAGCTCTTTCCTATAACCTCACATGTAAACAATCACTTCTACAGTTTCAACTTGGATTGTGTTGTTTAGTTTGTTATATTGATACTTAGTCTTCTTATATGTAAATAACTGAAACATAAGTTAACAACATGAGTTTCATAAAGGATTAAGTGTTTTATTAATTCATGTTTTCTTATTCCCTCTTATCTAATGTGTAAAAGTGTTACAAAACTTAAGAACATTAATTTGTACATGGATTTGGTGTTTTATATATTTTTATTTGTAGTATCAATTTAAGTGATAAAATTTCAGTATGCTTATTTTGTGAATGCATTCTTTGTCATCCATAATACTTATTGCCCTAAACTGAGACAGATTGTATAATTATTTCAATAAAACATATCGATCTAAAAATAAATCTGAGAAAGTATATCATAGGTTTCATATTTTCTTATTTCTACTTCCCTTGAGAAAATATAGCAGAAATTAACATCATCACTTTCAACTAGGATTCTGTCTTATAATGGATTATAACATGGAGAATAGACAATGTTAAAATAATCACAAATTAAGAGGTAAATGACAGGTTACTATATAATTGTAAAACTGTTGGTATAATGTTATAGATTAAAGTGTTTTAAAAAAAAATTTAGAAGCCTGATGATGGAGCATTGTCTCGGAAACATGTAGCTACAAGTGTTAAATAAATAGGAGTTATGGCAAATAAATAAGGATTCTGTCTTTTAAATATTTATAATTTGTTATTTACCCTTCCCTCACATCACAAAGTTTATCAATAATTAACATTACTGGTGGTTTAGCATTATATTAATTTTCATTTAATTCCAAATTGATTTAGTGTCTTATATTTTGAAATTTTATTATTTCCACTTCATTATTTTCTTATTTCTCATTTTATTATCATAAGGTAAACAGAAGTTAATATTACTTTGAACAGGGACTTAAAGTTTCTCCGTAAATAAATGAGAATAACCTTTCCCATCGAAAAGTAGTGACTAAAATGCCGAAATAAATCGGAAGAAGGTAAGAATCGATAAAAGGTATTCTCGGCAGGCGTAGGAGCTGCCTCCTCTTAACCCGACCGTTACCTTTTTCTCTATTATTCGAATAAAGCATATAATCGGGTTTGTTGCTTTTATTTATTCTTGGAAAAATGTGATTCTAACGAGTGCGTGTAGCATTTATAGAAAACTGGTTGTAATAGTGTTGCTTATGGCTTTTTTGTTTTAAATCTAGCTTCGGAAATAGATTCAATGCGATATTGTAAGTAAATGCCTTACTAATTTTGTCAAAATAGTCGTTTATAGCATGCGGATGTTTTAGCGTCCATTTAAACAAAACAATAAAGCCTCCTTCGTTTTCCGGTCAACCCAAAAATTTAATGACTTTTCAGTTGGATAAAAATAAATATATGAATACAAAATATATAGAAGAAGGGAAAAAAAAATCTTTTAAAGCTCAATGTTGATATTCAATCACAACAGGTTCAGCTGGTTGATAAAATGGTTTTTAGGCGCGTTGAATAGAGTCACATTAGACATGGGGCTCGGGTTTTTTTTTTAATTTTAGTTTTTATAGCCTACACAATAGCCATCTCCCCCCACCACATTCCTCCTCTAAATTCATTCTGTGGATCGGATAGTTATAAGGAGCTATTATATCGTTAACACACTCCGTGAGAACACCTCCGAGTCTAAATGGTGTGCATTTCCTGTTGAAATAAAAAGGCTTTGATGATGGTTTTAAGCGATACAATGGACTGCTACATTAAACCTAAGTTAAATTTCTATTTGGATTCGTTATTTACCTTATATATATATATATATATATATTTTTTTTTTAAGGAAGAAGTTAAAGTCTTTATGTACTCTAACTAGGGCATGAAGACCGTGTTATCAAACAGGTTACCAACCTATTCTAGCCAGGGCGGGATGTTCAAGATAAATAAAGATCAAGCTGTTCTTTAGGTCCCAAGTTATAGAAAACTTAATGCTAAATCCGAAAATGTAGTCAAAATTTGAAAAATATTTAAACAAAACGGATATATTGCAGCTTTTATTGTAAAAAATGTGGTTTTCTCAAAAAAGTCTTTGACTTATCGTATATCTGCAACGGATTGGAATAGAAAGGTAAGGCTTGAGGCATTTTTGTTCTAGTTTCACCCATTTTTTTTTTTTTTTTTTTTTTTTTTTGTTACACTAAGCGGGACTCACCCTGAATACTTATTTATACAATAAAACATTTTTATTGATATTAAAAAAGAACTTCTTTCTTCGTTCTAACGGTTAAAGAATTAGCCATGATAAATGATTGTAACGTCCATATGCCATCTATATTGAGTGAGAAGGACGTCAGGTCATTTGTTCCCTGCCAAACCCTCTTCAAGCCATACAGAGGAGAAATCCACCGGCATAACTAACAGCTCCAAGTAAATAACTGTGTGTGTGTATATATATATATATATATATATATATATATATATATATATATATATATAGTTTGTGTGTGTGTGTGTGTGTATGACACTACAGTTAAATTAAAACAAAAAAAAAACCTATTCATATTTACAATTGTATACAGTATACGCAATCAGGTAATTTAAGGAAAATACTACAATTATAAGCCAATAATATCTAAACAACTTCTCATTAGTAGCACTTCAGTAAATGTTATATATTAGACAGTCTTTTGGCCATCTTCTTTTCAGCTTCCTCATAGAATTAACGGGAATTGAGTGTGAGGCATGTTGGGGGTTTAGTGGATTCGAGTGGGTATGGAGCTCACTATGAAAGGATAGGCATCTGGTTAGAGCCAAATCAACAACGTATGGAACATTAAGGATCTTTAGTGATAAGTTTGTTTATAGCATAATTAGGAACATTAGGTATTTTACGTGGGATTTTGGATTGTAAGGATTGGCTATAAGTGGGAAAGGTTTAGTTGAGCCCCAAAGCTCAACTCCGTATGTCCAAATGGATCTAATTACTGCCATGCAAATAAGTCTTCTGTAATTTACTGGGAGCTCTGAACACTTGTCTAGTAAATGTCTGACATGTGAAAGTTTAAATTAAAACTGATTGTTGTATCTTTAATTATTGTGTTAGCTCTGAAATAGGAGGGAAGAAAAAAAAATATTGGTACTGACATATAAGTTACTTGTCGTTAATGAAAGATGGATGACAAGATTTTATTGCTACAATTGGTATTGTACTAGGAAGTCTGTTGACCCTTAGGGTCACTGAACCAGATGCGTCCTAATCAGTGGCCCTTCCTTACTAGCGTATCTATAACACTAGAGTCGGCTCCCACTTTATATTAGGGAATACTCTTAAGGGGCCATCATCAGTCCGTTATTCTTTTGTTTAGCTCTGTGTAGCCGTGATTTCGTCAATTGTTTATATTAGTATTACTTTTTAACATAGAACATGTTTAAATCGTTGCCTGGTTTGTCTCGCTCGAGCTGTGTTGGTATTGCTCTGAACGGAAATTCAAAAAAAATTCGGACTTTAAAAAAATCCATTTAATAGATATTTAAATGATCCAAAATAAAAATGTTCATAGTTTTTAAAAATAATTTTATTAATGTTACCAACGGTAATTTGTTTTAACAATTTTCAGTATTAATAACAATTTATTGCAGTATGTTCGGTCAGATCGTACTTCAGAGCTTTAAGAAAACTATACTTTTCCCCCCGGTCGTTCCCGGTGTGTCACTCAGCTGTTTTTTTTTGTTGCTTTTTAAATCTTTTTCACGCCGACAACATTCATCTGTTTTATTAACATATGATTGTGACATTATTTGATTTTTAAAATTGGAAGTCCTGGATTCTCCAGTATAGGCCGATTGCTGAAAGGGCAATTCTTCTAAAGGTCAGCCGTTATTCACAACTCTCTCTTCACGAGCTACTAAAACTTTCTAAAATACCGAGATTGGCCGGCCTTTATAAAAAAAAAGAAAAAAAAGTGGGGTGAATGGACGTTTTGTTTGCCGGAAGCTTCTCCTCACAGCTGCCAGTGCCTCTCGGATTATTTAGGTCAGTCGTATCGTGCGTTTCTGTCGAAGCTATGTCGATCCAACGGAACCTGTTCCTGGATACGGTACTCAACTTCTGGAGTCGTCCTGTCTGGAGCTGGACAGCACTTTACGATTGCCAGTGATGGTACCGGAACCTTTTTTAGGACCCATTAGGCTCAGCGCCCTTCTGGAGGTACCATTTGGTACCCTGCGGGTGGTACGAGTAATGGGTCCCAGCTCAAGCCATTTCATAGTTTTTTTTCTTTTCAACATTCCTCAACCTTTTCACTGATGTGTGATTTTCGTTCATGTCTTTTATCCTTTGGTAGAGAAATAACTTCTTTGATACATTTTTGAAATTAATAACAAAGATTTTTTAAACATTTTTTATTGCTATTTACAACTGTAAGTATTCAGTAAATAAAGTAAATTTGAGGGAAATGATAACAATGACATGTCAATAACATGTAAACAACTACTCACTAGTAGCACTGCAATAAAAGTTATACATTAAAATGTCTCTGGGCCATCTTCTTTTCAGACGCCTCGGAGAATTATCGGGAATGGTGTGGGAAGCATGTTGAGAAACTGACGAATTTGAGTGGTTATGGAGCTTACTATGAAAGGATAGGTATCTGGTTTGGGCTAAATCAGCAACATATGGAACATTAAGATGTTTATGGATTAGTTTGTTTGTAGCATACTGAGAAGTATTCAAGATTTTATGAAGGATTTAGAATTGTAAGGACTGGATATGAGAGTAATTAGGAGGTTTAGTGGAGCCCCAAAGCTCAATTCCATATGTCCGAATGTTTATAATTACTGTCAAGTAAAAAGTTTTTCCTAATTAATTTGGTGCTTATCATGGTAGGATAGCTGTCAGGTTTGAGCTAATTTCCCAAATTATTCCTGTAGACTAACTTTTCAGAATCCTGTCGGTGTTATTCCATTCAATTGATATCTTTGAAACTGAATTTCTATAAAAATGTAAGTTATATAGAATCGTAAAAGAAACCAAGTTGCAGCGATTTAAAACTTCTAAGCCCTATTGTGATTCTCATTCTTCATAGTGACCTCCATAACCACTCAAACCTATTAGTCTCTCAACTTGCTTCCAACTCTATTCCCGATAACCCTCCCAGGAGTCTGAAATAAGATGGTCTAGAGATCTTTAAATGTAAAACTTTTATTAAAGTGCTATTAATGATTAATTCTTTACAAATTTTTGTTATTATTTTCCACACTTTTACTTGATGTGTATATTGTATACAGTGTATATTGTAATATATCAATAAAAAAAATCTAAAAAAAAAAAAAAAAAAATCAAAGCTGAATTGCAAGTTTGTATAAAAACTAAAAATAACATAAATAAGAGAAGAGACAGATGAACAATTTATAAGATTATAAAGAAATAAAATAAAATTAACTCTATATAAACATTGGTAAAAGATAAAATTAATAAATTCACTAAAGAAATTATTTAATATTATATATCTGATGGTTAAATTATATTCGCTATTCGTAAATCACAAGGTGCCCATAGTAATACATATATATGGATAAATTTCTTGACTGTTACTATTAAATGTTTAGTAAGCTTCTTGATGTTCAGTCAATAAATAAAAAACAACTATTTTAGCGATGTTTCGAGACTATATTGTTCTCATAATCATGCCCTACAGTGAAAAAACAGGTCAAAATAAAATTATATAAGTTATACAAGTTATTTCAAAACATAAAGTTAGCTACAGTACAGGTAGGTATATAACAACATGTGTAGGATAATAAAAATATATATAATTACAGAATATAGAGGAGTATGAAGCTACTTACAATGTTACTGGTGGATATGAATAGACCAACTTTTCATACTCCTCTATATTCTGTAATTATACATATTTTTATTATTCTAACACATTTTGTTATATACTTGTATTGTAGCCAACTTTATGTTTAGAAATAACTTGTGTAACTTAAATAATTTTATTGTAATCTGTTTTTTCATTGTAGGGCATGATTATGAGAACAATATAGTCTCGAAACGTCGCCAAAATAGTACCGCAAGAACCTTACTAAACACATATACACACACACACACACACACACACATATATATATTGTTTATATACAGAAAATTCTGAATTATTTACTTTTTATCATATCTTCGTGATTAAAATGCTTTCATAAAACCATATTGTCGAAGTTATCTATTTGTTAAGTATAGATAGAATTTGGCATAGAATCTCGGTCTCTTTTCACGTATCCAACGTCCATTGTGTTCTTGTGCTTCTTCGAAGGATTGCAGAAGATAAGCCTTATTGTATCCTTCGCGGTTCCTAAAGGACATGACGAACAGATCTGCAGCGAGATAGTTTGCCAAAGCGCACTCCTCTATCGGCAACTGTCAGAGCTGACGAGGGTCCGAGCACCCATTTCAAAGCACTTGTGCCCATTGTATGGTAAATGGGCGGGGAATAGTTATGAAACCGACTATTGTTGGGTCTTAAAAATATTTCATAAGAAATGTGTATGTTTAAAATGCCATCATAAAGAGTGAGATAGTCTTAAATTATAGTGTATCGAAGAACGAGTAAAAAAAAAAGTTTGTTGTATTGGATATCTCCAGGGCTATAAACATAAATAAACAAAGAAATTAAAGAAATATTAATAATAATATATTAAATATTTATTTAATTGTATTTTATTATATCACAATACAACATATTAAAAATACCAATGAGATATAGGATATTAATAACAACACAGATCCTAATAATGTTGTACAAGACTAAAGCGACAAGAAACTGCCCGTCATTACAGAACACTACAACATTTACTAGACAAACGTTCAAAGCACACAATTAATTACAAAAAACTAATATATATGACTGTGATTAGACCCAATTTGGAGTTGAGCTTCGGGGCTCCACTAAACCATCTAATTCATCTCGTATGCAATCCTTACTGTATAAAATCATTCGAAAATTCCTCAATACTCCTTACTTTGTGAACAATAAACTTATCCATAAAGATCCTAATGTTCCATATGTTTCTTATTTAGCCCAAACCAGATTCCTATCCTTTCATAGTAAGCTCCATAACCACACAAATCATTTTATTTCTCAACTTGCTTCCCACTCCATTCCCGATAATTCTCCGAGGCGTCTGAAAAGAAGATGGCCAAGAGACCTTCTTGTTTAGAATTTTTAATGAAGTGCCACTGATGAGTAGTTCTTTTCTAGTTTTGGCATGTTATTGTAATCGTTATCAGCTCGTTTACTTGATGTTTATATTTGTAAAGTTGTAAATTTCAATAAATTGATATAAAAAAAAAATAATAATGGGGTAAAGATCAAAAAAACATATTAATAATCTGCATCATGTTGAAATTTGATGGGTACAATTAATTAGCCGATTAATGAGAATTATCATAAACAGATTGGCTGATTTTTTTTTTCCCAATATAAACCAGTTAATCGAGGAAAAAGAGACTTCGGAGAAATAACTAACGGTTGCAAGAGAACTTCCAGAATAGAGATATTAAATTAGCGTGAGAAATTCTCAGATATCGGTTTATAATTGTATAACATAAATACCAAAAAAAAAAAAAAAAAAAAAGAAAAAGTAGTTCATATTACGATAGTGTTATACAAAACAAATATGGCCATGGTCTGGTTCTTATGTCCTTGTGAAGTCGGAGATTGGTAAGAGGAGTGCGGTATTAGCCAATGGAAGGACTCGCAGTTCCCACAGACCATCTTGGTTTACACCTGTCCAATTTACCTTATTTGGTATACCAATGCAACTCACTTAGTCTTGGCAGGAGTTGCTCTTAATTAAAAACGGCTTTTATTTAAATTATCGTGCTAAGAGCCAATTGGACTATTCAAACAAACATTTAACAAGTATTTTGTAACCCTAGTTAAAAAACTCGTTCTGCTTTATTTCGACTAATGGTGATTAGTATATTGAGGACTGTCTTATAAGTCTAATGAACAGATTTATTTTTCAGAAATGAATTTTTTTTTTTTGTTGTTTGTTTAGTTCGTTTAACGTCACTTTATACTGCTATGGCTAATCGGACGATGCTACGGTGGGAGTTCTAAATTTTGCCTATCGAGGTATAATTAGAATAGGGATCTGTAACGAGTACCTGACATCGCACAGGCTCGGGACCCCCATTTTACGTCCCTTCCGAAGGACGCATAGCTAAGGATTTTTTACTCCCTTTAAAAAATCCTAAGGTCATCTGCCGGGCTGCGAACCCGCAATCTTGGGGTGACCCCCAATTTTTTTTTTATTAATCAATCAATTTATTTTTGTATACAAAAGTATATATCCAGTAAATGTATTGATAACGATAATAATAACATGTCAAAACTTGAAAAGAACAACTATTAGTAGCACTCAATAAAAACTCTACACAAGAAGGTTCTAGGCCATCTTCTATTCAGACGCCTCGGAGGATTATCGGGAATGTATTTTAAAGCAAGTTTGGAGACTAGTGGATTGGAGTGGTTATGGAGCTTACTATGTAAGGATTGGTATCTGGTTTGGGCTAAATCAGGAACATACGGAACATTAAGATCTTTATGGATAAGTTTACTGGTGACAAAGTAAATAGTATTGATGATTTTTCGAAGGATTTTGGATTTTAAGGAATGGAAACGAGACTTTTTAAAAAAATTAAATCAAAAATTGAAGACGTGTATTTAAGGATTGGATGATTATATATCTTATAGATTTATCAAGAGGGATACGATATAAGTATTGCTGAAATTTACAACACATTTTTTATATTTTGCTTACGTTTCGTGACCATTATCAGAGCAGGCAGAGAAAGAATTTTTTTTTTTTTTTATCTATTCATCATAATTTTCAACTATATTAAAAAATAATCTTGTAAATGTTATTAAAACGTCCATAATAACATGTCGGATGTTTGACTACTATTAGGTAATGAAATAATGACACAATTGCGTTTCTGCTTATTTACAATAGATATTTACATTAACTATTGAACATTATCTGTTAATACAAGACATTCACTCAGCTGTAACAAAATAAACTAAATTTAAAGCCGTTATATTATTAATTCCTTTATATATTCTACAGTTACTATTAATACAGTAGTAGAGGCTAATTGTTTACAATAATAACAGAACACTCTTATCACTCACAGCTGATCTTGTTGGCTTCTAATAGGCATTATGGGTAATGGTAGGTCTAGTGCATTATGGGTAACTTAAGTAATGTATTCGTATTGGGATGGCATGCTTTTCTTTACATATTTTCATGACTTCCTTAAAGTACGCTCCTCCACAAGTGCATTATTTGAAATATTCTGAAAAATATTTTGTGTATACAAATATAAACATAATAATACCGTGAATATAAAAATAATACCGCAGTCATACAATATTCATTCTACGTTCTCAAGAATCGACGAGTCTAACGGTCCCTAGGGATCGATAAACGGTAACTAACAATGAAAGGGTAATTTCGCAATGAGAAAAAGTTTATTGTTGAATAAATATCTCACTAAGTGGCAGTAGTGCTTTTTTGTTTGTTTTTGTTTTGTGTATTAACAATGCTCTTGGAAGGTGGAAGAACGCATCATGAATGAATGATGAAGCAACCTTGCGGTTTCTTGAATGTATAACGCTGGGAAAAATCTAATGCAAAGTTAACTCTTAGATAATCACTCTGATAATAATAATTATCATTACGATTTTTATAGAGTTATTATAACATATAATTTATTCGTTTAACTACTAATTAAATATTTAAATATGCTATTTTAAAAAATCGAAAACAATAATATTGAAAAGAAATTTTAAATAAATACATACATATATATGTTTTGCTAATAACACCTTTGGTCGGACGTTGAAAAAATAAGTAACAAATAATTAAAAGTGGTATTTTCACTTTAGTTGTTTTGTTTTTTTGTTTTTTTTTATCTTTAACTGACTAGAAACTATAGGCAAAAGGCACTGATTTCAGATCTGCCTGGTTCTAACGATTTCTGACGGCCGAAGTTCACTCACGTATTTCCCGTCAAATTAATTTTTGTCCTTAATTATTTTAATTTTTAAACGGACACTTTCTCTTCCCGTTTAATCCTTTTCACAGGACACTAAAGGATACTATTTTGAGATATTCCAGGCCGCAGTATAGTCCGCCATTGTTGTTCTTTTGAAAATTGAATCTTTTCGGTTCAGAACCGAACTTTCTTCGCGTCGGGATGTTGGAGATACCCAGTAGCGCAACCATGATTACTATCTGGGGGGGGCTGCGTTTATATATATATATATATATATATATATATATATATATAGAGAGAGAGAGAGAGAGAGTGAGAGAGAGGGACAGAGAGAGAGGAAGATATTTTTTTATGTTCTAGTTTAACTTGAACAAGGAATGGTTGGTGTTTGAGACTATATAAATAAAGATCATTGTTATCGATTAAAAAAGATTAGTCATTTCGGTCGTCTGGGGGGCTTCTGCCCCAAGGTCCCCCCTTGGTTGCGCCAGTGGGTCTCTCGCCAGGTAATCGTAATCTTACCAACTTTCCAACTAATGTGTTAGACAATGACCAAAAGGAACGAGGATAATCAAACGTTTAAACGAGAATAAAGAGCATCGTTTATAAAAAACGAAACAACTTAGTTATTTTTCAAAAGGACAAAACTGGAGGGCAAACATTCGACCGTTAAATTTCGTTAGATCCTGGCAGATCTCGAAATTGTATCCTTCAGCGTCCTGTTAAAAGGTTTAAATGGAAAGAGAGAGGGTCCTTTTAAAAATTAAAATAGTTCAATCAATTTTCAAAATCGTCTTATCCTACAGATCTTCATATACTTAAATAAGTTACAATATCTCAAAATACTTTGTTCAACGTTTTTCGAATAAATAATCCACAAAAATGCGAATTTTACAAAAACTTTCAAATTTAACTAGATTCCGTATGGTATGATTAAATTAATGATTTCTGATCGATTTCATGGAGAAACTTATTTTTAAAACCGGAAAAACCTGGTGTTTCCATTTGACATGCAAATAACCTGACAATGACCTAATTGTGTAATTAAGGCACTATCTCCGAAACATAGCTACAAATGTTAAATGAATAGGAGTTATGCCAAATAAATACTTAAGGATTCTGTCTTTTATATATTTATAATTTGTTATTTTCACTTCTCTGAGAGAAAGTTTATCAGGAATTAATTTTACTGGTGGTTTAGCATGACTAAAATTGATTTAGTGTCTTATATTTTGATATTTTCTTATTTCCACTTCATTATTTCCTTATTTCTCTTTTTAATATTAGAAGTTAAACAGAAGTTAACATTACTTTGAACAGGGATTTAGAGTTTCGCAGTAAATGTAGGAGAATAACCTTTACCCTCTAAAAGCAGCGACTAGAACATCGAAATAAATTGGTACAAGGTTAGAATCGATAAAAGGTATTCTGGGCACGTGTAGGGGTTGGTGTCAGCCATCCGAACCTTTAACCATTCTGATTATCACTTAATGAACATCTGTATTTTAAAAGATTATATATCAAACAAAAGTAAAGAAAAATTTATTGTTTCATATAAAGTGATGGAAAACTGTCAATATTTAGAACCCAATGATATTGAAGATAGATCTATCGAATTTTTACTTAATTATTCTATTTAGGTTCTCTTGATGTATTAATTTTCTGTATCTATCTAAGTTAGTAAGCTTTAGGATTTGCATTGCAACGTAGTGGAATTTAGCCATGTTTAGAAGAATCGATGTTTGTTTCCCAGCAAGGAAACTTGTATCCTTAGTTGTCGAATAGCTCTTTCTCCTATAGACGCGGTTCTTCCCCCCTCAGTACCTCTTAGGAAAGTGCTAAGAAGTTGAGGACCTCATTTAGGCCGCCAATGAGTCACGGAGCTCGTAAAACTGCCCCGCCCCTTATCCTTTACGACCCTCTACATCGGCGGTTGATGTCTCCTTCCCGGATAATCCGCTTAGTTGTCTTCCCTCGGTCACGGATGTTTGGGGAGAAAGTTTAAATATTTAGCAATTTCACTTTTGCTACAGCCGGGGAGCTGCTTTGCTAAGCTTAGCTGAAGGAAAAAATTGAAGAATGATAGTGAAAGTTTTTTAGATTAACCGGATCAAAGACAAAGTGAAATTTCTTAAAGAGCGGAGACAAAAGAATAGATTTAATACTGTTTTTAAATCTGTTATTCGGAAGAAAGTTAAATAATTAATTTTGATTTTTATTAGAGGTCTTGTTTGTAAAGCCGACTAGTTAGCTGCTTTTGTAGTCTGCGATCAGTCAGCAAAAAGCACCCGACCCGTCGGCCATTTTATTCGTTTATATTTGTAACCTTAAAAATAGGTCGATTGTAATAAAACCATGGTCTTTATTGATTATAATTTATATTTTAGTTTTTATTTATTCTAGGAAAGGAACTCTTTTTTTTTAACATTCTTCAAAAAAGAGGAGATTCTCAATTAGACTATTTTATTTATTTATTTTAATGATATTCCACTAATCCCTATTGAATAGATCCGCTATCTAGGACTCCACTAGGACAAACGTCTTACTTGGAATCCACATACAAGACTAAAACGACAAGAAACTGCCAGTCGTTACAGACTACTTCAACATTTACTAGAGAAACGTTCAAAGCTCCCAATTAATTACAAAAGACTCATATACATGACTGTGATTAGACCATCGAGTAAACCATCCAATTCATCTCGTATCCAATCCTTAGAATCCAAAATCTTTCGAAAAATCCTTGATGCTCCTTACTTTGTCACCAATAAACTTATCCATAAAGATATTTATTTAGCCCACACCAGATACCTATCCTTTCATAGTAAGCTCTATAACCACTCAAATCCGTTAGTTTCTCAACTTGCTTCCCACTCCATTCCTGATAATTCTCCGAGGCTTCTGAAAAGAAGATGGCCAAGAGACCTTCTTGTTTAGAATTTTTGTTTGAAGTCCACTGATGAGTAGTTCTTTTCGAGTTTTGGCAAGTTATTGTTATCGTTATCAGCTCGTTTACTTAATGTTTACATTTGTATAAACTTATCCATAAAGATCTTAATGTTCCGTATGTTCCTGATTTAGCCCAAACCAGATACCAATCCTTACATAGTAAGCTCCATAACCACTCCAATCCACTAGTCTCCAAACTTGCTTTAAAATACATTCCCGATAATCCTCCGAGGCGTCTGAATAGAAGATGGCCTAGAGACCTTCTAGTTTAGAATTTTCAAAGTGCTACAGATGAGTAGCTCTTTTCAAGTTTTGACATGTTATTATTATAATTTTCAATACATTTACTTGATGTATATCTTTTGTACAGTTGTAAATTTCAATAAACGGATATAAAAAAAATAAATAAATAAAAATAATGTACAAAATAAACTGTTACCATTCTATTATTGAATTGATTAGAAAAAAAAAAATAGTATTGTTGAATTGATTTGAAATTAAGAAATGCATTAATTCAAATAATTTAAATTCATTTTAACGGAGAGATGTGTGAATCATAACAGTTTTTATGTTATAAACTGTTAAAATGTAGCATACTTTTATTTTAGAAATATTATTTTCAATGTATTATTTAAACCATTAGAATAACAATTTTTAAGCCTAATTTTTTATTTTTTTTACATTATACTAATATATATTTTTTTATGTTTTAGGTAAGTCCACTAAGTGAAGTTTGGTTGCTATAAGACTGGAAGCTGTGTTATATAAAGAGGTATGAAATTTGATTGTCATATTGTGTATATGAAGCTATCTGCGTATTATTTGCTACGTTTTCTGGAAAATTGTCTGAAATTATATATTTTACTTGTTATAATGTTTATTGACACCGTAAAAGTACCTGTCATTGTTGATAGCAGCAAAGAAAATTGTTCTAATCTCTTTGGTCTTGCTTTAGCATTGTAACCATTTTCTATGTAACTCAAGGGCATGGCAAAAGACCGGAAGAAAAGGATTTGTTCTAATGTTTTGTACCGCCTTTTTTTTTTCTTTTTTTTTTTTTTTTTTATTAATCTATATTTCGTATTATAATATGTGACAAATAACATCGTGCTGATAAGATGTATTGTGAATCTTACAAGAAAGACACTTCTAAAAAATATTCCATTAAAGTTTACTATTATTGTTATGCGGTTTTTTGAATCTTCCGAAAAGTTTTACAATTTGCACCTATCCCATTTAAGAAATCGACATCTCACTTATTGTTATTTACAATCTGCCTCAGTGAAGGGCAATAGGTAACAATGCTAATGATGTACTCATTCATAACATATAAACATACACACATACACACAAAATTAATAATAATAAAAAATAAAAACAAAAACAAATATTCATTATAAAAATATAAGTTATCATTACTTACAATCATCAAAAATATTTATTTTTTTGTTTAATATCAATTTATTGGAATTTACAACTATAAAAAAATGTTCATCAAGTAAATGAGCTGATAAAGATTACAATAACATGTCAAAACTTGAAAAGAACTACTCATCAGTAGCACTTTATTAAAATTCTACACTCGAATATCTTTAGGCCATCTTCTTTTCAGACGCCTCGAAGGATTATCGGGGATGGAGTAGGAAACAAGTTGAGAAACTAATGTATTTGAGTGGTTATGGAGCTTATTATTAAAGGATAGGTTTCTGGTTTGGGCTAAATCAGCAATATATGGAATAATAAGATCTTTATGGATAAGTTTATTGGTGACAAAGTAAGGAACATTGAGGATTTTTCGAAGGACTTTGGATTGTTAGGATTGGATATGGGATGAATTAAATGGTTTAGTGGAGCCCTAAAGCTCAACTCCGTACGTCTAAATAGGTCTAATCACAGTCATGTATATAAGTCTTTTGTAATGAATTGGGAGGTTTGATCGTTTGTCTAGTAAATGTTAATGTAGTCTGTAACGACGAGCATTTTCTTGTCGCTTTAGTCTTGAAAGATAAAATTAAAATACAATAAAAAAATTGAGATACATTTATACTATATGTACAATACAGACACACTGAGCATAGGCAACCCCGAATCGATCCTATTCGCCCACTTATTGGGAGTCAAGGCCAGAACCGTAGAGATCCCAGCGCTGCTCTTTCAGCTGCACCACTGGTAATATCCAGTGGAGGCTGAGTTGGAGCGCTATAGCCACAGATGCTCAGGTCTTGAGTAGAGATGCTGGTCATTACCAGGACTCCAGCATAGCATTATATTACCAAAGGTCTCGAGGCCATTGCCGTTTCAACCTTCTGGGAGGGTTATAGTGATGGTTAAGAATGGATAGGGATTGGGCTAGAGGATTGGGATGATTGGAAAGATTTTGATGAAATTTCAAGAATTTTAGATCATCGTGTAGGGTTTTGTTGGTAATATTATATGGTGCATTTGCAATTGTTTAGAAGACTTTGGATTGAAATGTTTGATTGTGTTTGAAATTGGATTTTATTGCTATCCCACCTAAGCCCGTAGGTACCAATAGGTAATTAGGTTTTTTTGCATACGAGGAGTTTTTTATCAATTGAAAGATGAGAATTCCTGCCTAGAAGTCTGTAAAGTTGGCTGAATCTCCTTGATTCCTCATTGAGTTGTTGTCTTTTGAGTTTAATGAAAAAATAAAAGATAAAAATAAAAAACAAACTACATTCAAAATCATTGTTTCTTACCAATCCATTATATACAATAATATTTTGTATTATAATAATTATGTAATAAAGACATTAAACATTTTTTTGCTAGCCTAACATTAATCATTTGAGAGATAATAAAATATTTTAATTGTAAATATATAAAAAGTTTAAACAAACTATTAAACGATTTTTTTTTTAGAAATTGACTACGTTAAATATCTTTCTAGTGAGTCATACTATGTTATCGCAATTCAGTAACTAGATATTGGGTGCTTTGAACATTCCTTACTCAATTGATTTCTTATCAATTTTAAAGCTTTAAAATGTACGATTGTATTATGATCATTTAACTTTTCTTTTTTAATTTTTGTTTCTAATTCATCTAGTATATAATCCTTACAATCCAAAATCCTTCGTAAAATCCTCAATGCTCCTTAATTTTTCACCAATAAAGTTATCAATAAAGATCTTAATGTTCCATATGTTGCTGATTTAGCCCACACCAGATATCTATCCTTTCATAGTAAGCTCCATAATCACTCAAATCCGTTAGTTTCTCAACTTGCTTCCCACTCCATTCCTGATAATCCTCCGAGGCGTCTTTCCAAGTTTTAACATGTTATTACAACCGTTGTCAATACATTTACTTGATGTATATATTCTGTACAGTTGTAAATTTCAATAAATGTAAAAAAAAAAAAAAATTTTTTTGTTTAAAACGCTAAATAATTTCTTAAATTATACTACATTAATCATGACGTCGTTTAATTTATAATTTATACAAACTCATATATATGTATATATATATTACAGGAAAAATTAAAACAAGGTTTTCTTGCATCATACTACAAGATGAATATGAGAAGAAAAATTACCAGTCTTCGCAATTTTATGATAAATTACAGCGGTAATTTTTCAAAAATATTTATTAGGAAAATCATAATGAATTTTCCTGCGGTACATTATAACGATTTTATTTTTGATAGAGATTTACAACTCTATACCATGAATATAAAAAGGAAATTTGGGGTAAGATGAATAAAAAATGTCAATAATTCGAAGAACTTGGGCTCGAGTGTTCGAGTGGGATACTAGTGGATTTAAGTGGATATGGAGCTTACTATAAAAGGATAGGTTTCTGGTTTGGGCTAACTCAGCAACATATGGAACATTAAGGTCTTTATGGATAAGTTTATTTGTGAAATAGTAAGAAACATCGAGGATTTTACGTAGTATTTTTTGATTATAAGGATTGGATACTAGAAGCATTGGAAGGTTTAGTGGAGCCCCAAAGTTCAAATCCGTATGTCCAAACAGGTCTAATAATATCATATAAATAAGTCTTTTGTAAGTAATTTGAAGATTTGAACGTTTGTTCAGTAAATGGAGTGGTTTCTAACGACGAGCAGTTTCTTATCGTTTTAGTCCTGTGGATTCCAAGTAAGATGTCCAAATGTAATCCTTAACGAAAATTAAGTGTTTAAAATTATTATTTAATATTAAACATAGAATAATTTTTAACTTTGCACCATTATTAAATATGATTGATCCCAAGAGACTTAAATAATATCTACAAATATGTGAAGTTGACTGCTTAGAGCCTTCAGTGAATGGAGCTAAAAGTAATACCAGTTGACATTTTAGCGAACGCCGCTCGCCTGAAAGCCGTTATCCATTATATCTTTTTATTCAGAACATTTTTGCCTGATTTTCTTATTAGCATTCCAAAAGTGGCAGTATTTTTTTTTTTTTGTTTCGCCATTTTGAAACAGGACAGCTTTGCAGCCATTTATCCATGTCAAGGAATTATACCTTCTGCACTAGAACCCGCATTTCTTGGCATCCGTTTTACTTCCTCGATAAAAAGAAAGTTCTCGGGCTTTTTTCAATTTATAATCAAGTTAAAATAATTAATATTAATTGTTCCCCAAAATATTTAATTGTTTTCAGGAAACTATATTGAATATATTAAATATATTGACTTAGATTGAAATATACCAATTAATTTATTATTGTTTTTATTATTTTAATTTATTATTTCGTAGTATTATTATTGTTTTTTTTAAATTTATTTATTTCACTTCATATATAGTCAATAAGATTCTTGAGGTTTAGTCAATAAATAAAAACAACTGTTTGGCAACGTTTCGAGACTATATTGTTCTCATAATCATGCCCTTTATTGAAAAAACAGGTTAAAATAATATTATATAAGTTATACAAGTTATTTATCAAAACATAAAGTTAGCTAAAATATAAATATATAACAACATGCGTTAGAATAATTAACTACATATAACTACAAAAGGAAACTTACAATGCTAGTACACAACTGACCTGGGGAATTTTCGAAAAAAATATAATGGTTGAGAGGTAGAAAAAGGATTTCTCTATTTCTTTGTAACATATAAATGGATAAAGTACTTATATGATGTATATTAATGTAAATGTATATTATTGGTCTGAATATATTAAATTGGAATAACAGGTGTTGAGATTTAGGACGTCTGATTTTTTGTTTATTGCGCGATTTTTATATATGTATGTGTGTTTACCAAAAATACATTATTATATATTCTTATTAACATTTTTTCACTTTATCTAGTATAGAATCCTCAAGTCCTAAACTAATTAATTGTGAGGTGAGATGCACAAAAATGTTTTGTTAAAGATGTTATAGACTCAACAAGGGCAGGTTATCCTACAGGTTACCTTATCTGTTCTAGCCAGGGTGGGAAGGTATAGATTCATTTTGTACACAAAAATTAATAAAGAGTTGAGGAAGTAAACTCATTTAGAAATCCAATCTTCAGAATCTAAAATCTTCAATGATACTTATAGCAAAAATAAACTCACTTTTTTAGTTTTCTGTAAACTCTTAAAACTTTTTAAACAAGATATCGGTACATAACAAACTCCATGTTCGAGATGTTGAAAGCGTAGAAATTGTTTACTCATAGCGGGTTACCAATGTGAAAAATTCTATTACGAGCATAAACGCGATAATAACTCAAACAGACAAAACTAGTTTCTAACCTTGCTTTCCTAAGGATTCCTGGTAATGAAAGGAAAACAGCTTTGAGTCCTTCGAGTGTAGTACTGCCATTGAAGTTCTACAGATAGTTTTTTTTTGTTTTGTTTTTTTTAATTTTATAATAATTTAAAAATGCTAATCATTAAGTTGATTAACTTTATTATAAGAAATAAATTAAAAAATATAAATATCCAAATCATTTGAGATTTTTTTTTTTTTTTCATTTATTGATATTTACAACTGTACAAAATAATATACATCAAGTAAATGTATTGACAATGATAATAACAACAAGTCAAAGCTTAAAAATAACTACTCATCAGTAGCACTTTAATAGAAATTCTACACAAGAAGATCTTTAGGCCATCTTTTTTTCAGACGCCTCGGAGTATTATCAGGGATGGAGGAGGAAGCAAGTTGGGAGACTAGTGGATTTGAGTGGTTATGGAGCTTACTATGGAAGGATAGGTATCTGGTTTGGGCTAAATCAGCAACATATGGAACATTAAGATCTTTATGGATAAGTTTATTGGTGACAAAGTAAGGAACATTAAGGATTTTTCGAAGGATTTTTGATTGAATACGAGATGAATTGGATGGTTTAGTGGAGCCCCAAAGCTCAACTCCTTACGTCAAAATAGGTCTAATCACAGTCATGTATATGAGTCTTTTGTAATTAATTGGGAGCTTTGAACGTTCATTTGAGATTAAAAAACATTTTAATAATTTTTGGAAGTAACATATATTTCGTTTATTTTATTGCCAGCTAAAAGATATACACCTTTCGTAATTAACATTTAAGAACCATGTTAAGATAAATATTAATTATTAATTTTAAAGGTAAATATTTTTTAAAAACTTTTTTACTGTTTACACTTGAGGAGGTGAGATGGAAAGCTCGTTCGTTCCATTTTTTTGAAAAGTTGGATATTAATTATCTTTTAGAAAGATAACATATATAAAAATATTGATATATTTATTTATTTTATTTTATTTTAAGGTGCCGTGTACTGCAACATGGCCAGAGGCACCAAATTCTGATTTCTTGTTTATCTAAATGGTATTAAAGATTCTGTAATTCCTGAGGAACTTCAGAACATCTGGTTGATAGTTTTTGAAGATTGTACCCAGGTCTTTGTTGAAGATGGGTGTTCCAGCTGTAGGGTGTAGACTGCAATTACTTAATATGTGCTCTACTGATAGAGGAACATGGAACCTTGAGCACATGGGCTGTGAAGTACCTTCAAGTAGGTGTTGGTGTGCCCGATGCGCAGCCTAGTCATCACCACTTGTTCGCTCCTAGAGCCGTTTAGCAGTGGCCATGGTTGACCATTAGGGCAAATCATTTTAAGTTTGTTGCTATACGGAATCCTGTTCCAATAATAAATCCACGCAGCCTTGCACTTCTGTTGAATATATATTTGATAGTCGCTGAGGACAATTAGTAAGTTGGGTACCGGAAACATATTTCTCGCCTCTTTAGCAGCTGCATCAGCCAATTCATTTCCAGGTATTCCAACATGACTGGTTACCCAAAGAAAGTGTATTAGTTTATTAATTGTATGTAGCTGTTTTATTATTGTGTGTTAAAATAGGATTGTTAAAATGGTGTGAGTTTTGTACGTTTTTTAAAACCGAGAAAGAGTCTGTACAAATTACTATTTTGTCGCTTTTTAAAAATTTAACTATATCAAGCGCTAATTGGATAGCAAATAATTCACTCGAAAAAACCGAGTATAGTTCAGGAAGGCAATATCTAACTGTCGTTCCGGAAAATGTTACCGCGCAACCTGTGTCTTTGTTTTCCTTGGAGGCATCAGTATAAACAAGAACGAAATTTGTAATAAGTAATAAGTAAGCGGATAAGTAATTTTATTGTATGAGAAAAGTGAGAAGTCGAAGGAGGCATTGATTGTTTTCCATGGGGGCTTAGAATAGGGATGAGCTAAGTAGATATTTGGAATCTGGAATAGGTCTGATAGAAGTGGGTAAGTAGAAATTCGGGGAGGTATTTTATATCTACTTAATTCGAAAAAATCTTTGCTCGAAATCTATCTTTATTTATTTATCTATCTATCTTTCTTTATTTATTATTAGATTAGAAAGATAATATATATAAAGATATTTATTGATAAATATATAAAGATAATAACATCTTTTAGAATCCACTGACATCTCAATTTAAAAAAAAAATTGGAACGAACGAGTTTTGCATCTTAGCTCCTCAATTGTATACATCATATCTATACCACAGAACCAGAAGAGCTTTAGTCACACTGGGCTAACTTTTCAAAATAATAACGTACGTCGACTTACGTTAGCCTGGCTCAATCATAGCTAAGGACTTAAGTTCTTACATCCCTTAGAAAATAGGTAAGGCGATTATTCAAGAGACTTATGTAGTTATGGCTTAATGTAATATAAAATTCTACATAAAATGGTGCAATATTCTGAAAATTTTAAAATTTGTACTTACGCTCTTCTAGTTCTGAGGTAAAGGTATACAACAAGTAAATTTGAGGAAAATGGTTACAATGATATATCAATAACATGTAAAAAATTACTTACTGGTAGCATTTCAATAAAATTACACAATAAAGATCTCTTGGCCATCTTCTTTTCAGTCGCCTCGGTGGATTATCGGGAACTGATTGTGCGGCAAGTAGGGAGACTAGTGGATTCTAGTGGGCGTGGAGTTGACTAGAAAATGATAGGTATTTCGTTTGGGCCAAATAAGTGGTAGATATAAAAATAACTTATTTATACGTAGTACAACTGATTTAACGGATTCTACTGATCCCTGTTGAACACATCCACTACCCAGTGAATCTATTCCGGACTCGATATGTGCAAACGTTTTACAAGGAATCTATGTACAAAACTTAAACGATACGAAACTGATCGTCGTTAAAGACAACTCCGAACATTTACTGGACAGACGTTCAAATCTTCCTACCACTTACATAAGACTTATTTATATGATATTAAAATTATACATAAGACCTATAAGACCTGTTTGGACAAACGGATTTGAGCTCTGGGGCTCAACTAAACCTTCCAATTCTTCTCGTATCCAATCCTTACAATCCAAAATCCTTCGTAGAATCCTTAAATTCTAATAATAAATGCAAAGTAAATGATCCTTACTATGCGTAAAATAATTAGATTTATTTGTTCATACGGAATTTAGATTTAGGACTTCACTAAACCATCTGATTACTCTCTTATTCAATCCTTACAGTCTAAAACCCTTAATGCTCCTAACTTAATAATAAATAAATTTATCCATTGAGACAGCAAACCTTTCGGTGAGATTCTAAAATCGTTCAGATTCACTAGTCTCTCAATTCGCTTACTGTTTTATTCTCCATAACCCTCATAGGAATCTGAAAAGAAGATGGCCTCGGGACCTTCCAGTATAGAACGTTTATTGCACTGCTACTAGTGAATAGTTGCTTCACAAGGATTTGCCATGTTATTATGAACGTTATCATTTACTGGATGTATTTTTTTGTAAACAGTTGTAAATTCAATATTTTTCAATTGTTGAATTTTTTAAAGAAAAATTAGTCCAATTGCAAAAATATTAGTTGGTTGGATGTAGGGTAGGGTTATTTCAGGTAATGCGGAATAAAAATAAAATATGTTCGAACCATTTGGGATTGTCGAGAGCGTAGAAAATAGAAGCGGCGATAAATTCGGTCCTAGTGACCCTTAAAATAAACAAAAGAACCCTTTATCTAAATCTCAGCTGATTAATTGAGTAAACAAACAGGCGATAAGGCCGGCCGAGCGAGAGAACACAAGGCTACGAGGCTACAAACAACCTCTGAATTACGAGTAACACGCTGTTCCAGCGGTTCCTCCAGTAGCCTCCAGTCAGGAAATACCATAATCTGAAACAAGAAGCGATCTACGAATAAGTTTTCATTAAATCCATTACAAAAAACCAATAGAAAAAAAAAACTGCCCCTCTTGAGTGTCAGTGCTCATATGTTTTCGCTTACCTGTGATTCATTTGGCTGTAAGAGATAAATTTTCAAAATAAATAGCTCCTACTTCAACACAACCTCCCAACGAGATTCGAACTAGGTTTAAGAAATGGAAAATAAAACTCAGTTATGACAAATCACTTTATGTTTACACTACGACACCTGCCCACCTGTTTACATTGACAACCAACCTTTACATCAAACTGAAAAAGTGACATACTTAGGACTTACGCTAGATAGAAGACTGGCATGGGGCCCACACGTGTAGACAAAAAAACAGACGTTACATTTAAGACTGCGACTTCTATACTCAATACTTCACAGACGCTCAAAACTAGCTTTAAAACTGAAACTTAACATTTACAGTTACTTGCTAAAACCCACCTGGACGTATGTAAATTTATGGACCGGCCAAAAGAACGCATATTCAGAAAATACAACTATTTCAATCCAAATTCCTAAGACTGATAACAGACTCCCCTCCTTATGTGTCAAACGATACGCTACATACAGACTTACGTATTCCGACAGTTAAGACCCATATTCATAAAATGTATCGATAATTTCATGAAAAACTACGTGGACACACTAACAAACAGATACAAAATATGACAACAGTACAAATTCGTGACATAACTCAACGGAGGCTGAAAAGGAAGTGGATGAGGGATCTCCTAGCATAATCTGCTGGCTGCCTGATCATGTCTGTTTTTATGTAACTTCACATTCACTGTTTGTCCATTGTATACAGTTGTGAATAAAATTATTATGATAAAAAAAAAAATCGCTGCTGACCCGTCTGTTTTCTTGAGAGCTTTATTTTTTTTCTGCTTGCCAATATGATTTTAAATTATTCAAATAAAATTAGTGGTTATTCGAAATAGACAAAGTTGAGAAAAAGAAACAGTGTTTTAAAATTTGACATTTTATCTCACTTTAAAATAGGAAATAGAATTCTATACCTGTCGATGAAATGAAAAAAACCTGATTAAAAATACGTAAAAATCAATTGGACTTCTGTTACTGTGTTCTATATCTCTGAGGCACAAATATGTATTTATGATGTCAGATGTTATACAAGCTATAGAGTGAATTTTATGTCAGTTTTAACAATTTTTTAAGGAACAATTTATATGAATTAATAAAATTATTATTGTATATTCTGTCAGAGATTTCTTCAAAATTAATCATTTCCCACGGCCCTTTCGATCAATCGATCTAGATTTATCGATTTTTTTTTTTTAAATAATATAATTTCGATGAGACGATTACTTAATCTAAATCAAGGAGGCCTTGAGAGCGGATCGGTTCCCAGGGCCGTGCTCGATGGAGCAGCCCATCCAGATCGGCTAACTGTTCAGCTAACCCAAAATTGGAATGTTCTCGATTCTCCATCCGTATTATTTTATAACTATTATTCAATAGATTCTAAAAAATCAATTATTTACAGTTTAAACATAATACACATACCAAACATAAAAGACAAGAAACTGCTCTTCGGTTCAACTAATCCATTTACTAGACAAGCGTTCGAAACTCCCAAAAAATAACAAAAGACTCATGAGAACAACAAGATTAATATCCTATGTATGTCCTAGGACATACTGAGTTGAGCTTTAAACCTTCCAATTCATCTCGTATCCAATCCTTACTATCCAAAATCCTCAATGCTCCTTATTACGTGAAAACAAACTTAATTAAAAAGCTCTTAACGTTTTATACGTTGCTGATTTTGCCCAAATCAGATACCTATCCTTTCATAGTAAACTCCATACCTACTCGAATCCTCGGGAGACGTAACACTGAATTCCCGATAATTCTCCGAGGTGTCTGAAAATAAGATGGCTGAGAGACCATGTAGAATTTTTATTGAAATGATACTAGTCAGTAGTACTTTAGATGTTATTGACCTGTGATTGTATAAATTTTCCCCAAATTTACTTCTGTATGTGTATAATATCAATAAATAGTTAAAAAAATAAAATAAATAATAATAAGAGAGACAGTTCTAGTCGATAGACCCTAGGACCGTATAAATAACCTTATGGGTCAGGTTTCCATGGAGTTCAGGATGCATATAGGTCAAGAGTGTGGTTTTGTTATCAAATGTGAATTATGTTCATTAATCTTAATATATATAAATTACGTGTCGCCGCCTAGGGGCCGGCTAACACCTAAACTACTGAACCGATTTTAATCAAATTTGCATACCGTGTGCAGTTTGATCCAACAAAAAAGATAGGATATCTTATATCTTAATTTATAGTCGCAATATTATTTGTATATTATCTGTAAGTCACAATTATCTGTTAGCTCTATACGATTCTAACATGTGGCGGTATAAGGTTATACTATTATATAAAAGGACAAGCAATTTTTCGTTTGTGTTCACTAACCGCCAAAAACTACTGAACCAATCTCTACCAAATTTTGACTACATCATCTTTATAGGATGGTTTAGCAACAGTAAAATCTAATGATTTTCATATTTATATATGTTTAAGTTCCTTGTTGATGTGTATATTGTTAATCTATTTATCTATATATCTATTGTTGATAGATTTTAAGATTACTCGTCGAATTTTTACGATGATGTCGACATAACGAAAGAACTGTGTATGACTAAATTGTAAATGAAATAGTTTACGCTTTTTTGTTGAATTGGCTGTTCATTGGAGTAGAAAGATCCTTCACATCACAACATACATCTTAATCGTCTTCAATTATATTATTCCTCACTTCATAGTTATTCATTATACATAATTATTATTTGAGTATGTTTATTATAAATAATAAGTTGAAATAAATTTTCTTTAGTCATACTCAGGATACCCATAGAAAGCAAACAATTTTTTTTTTCAAATCTAGTTTGAAAATCTGAATACATATTTTTTTTTTTTTTCTTAAGTTCATATTGGCATGTAGCATGTAAAGAACTACTTTCCGCTAGTATATTAATAATTCTGCATTAGAAAATCTCTTGACCATTTTCTTTAAAGATGACTCGGAAGATTATCGGAAAACGTAAGACAAGTTGGAAGACTAGTGGATTCGAGTGGATATGGAGTTTACAATGAAATGATAGGTATCTGGTTTGGGCTAAATCAGCAACATATGGAACATTATGATCTTTGTGGTTAAGTTTATTGGTGACAAAGTAGGGAGCATTGAGAATTTTACGAAGAATTTCGGATTGTTAGGATTGGATACGATTAGAAATTTCTTCTCTTTAAAACTGATAATGTTTTGATCAACCGGAATCGTTAGTAAACTTTTGTTTTTGTCTTCTTTGATATTTTCCATGAATTGTTTAAGGTTATTTCAGTTCCTTGGGGTTACCATCTTGGGTAGGTAATGATGGGTTGTTGAGGAAGCCACCCACATATGATTTAAGAATTCATTGAAATGTAATTGGCCGCCCGCATAAGGATTTGTACCAAGGTCTTTGAATGAGAGAAACGAATGTAACTTCGAAAAGATGAGTAGAAATTTCTGAGACTTAAGTATTGTATATATATTTTTTAAACATCTATTGATTGAAATTTGACCATTTATATGAATTTTGTCATAGTAATCATAGTGTTTCAATAAAAGTTCTACATTAATTGTGCTTATAAAAAAAAATGACCGTTTTATCAAATCCTAGAGTTCAAAAGTCTGTAAATATCTTAATGCCATTTATTATTTACCAATATTTAATAATCCCTTTAGAGCATTCTCTAAGCTTGTTTCTAAGACTGGACTTCTTAAGAAAAAAGGTGTTCTTGAAGAGCGCACTGCGCGGCATTGTTTGAAAAATTTAGAAGTGGAGATACGACGTTGGAAAGGAAGAAGGGCTCCGGGCGGCCATTAATGGATATTGATGAGGTTCTGATGGAAACTGTTTAGTCAAATCTGTCCACAAGTACTCGCGAACCTTCCAGGGAGTGTGGTGTGTCGAAAGATACTGTTAGTTGCCATCTTCTCTCCATAAGGAAGGTTAAAAAGACTTGTAGACTGGTCCCTCACGAACTTACTCCTCAACAATCAGCAGTCGAACCAAAGGAAAGTATACAGAACTTCATGGGTTTGAACTCCTGCCTCATCCACCATATAGTCCAGACCTCGCACCTTCGGATTACTATTTGTTTCGATCTTCGATCGATTTCGATCCCTTTCTTCAAGGGAAAAAAATTGATAATTTGAAAATGTTGTCCAAGAGTTCTTTGACAGCCTTCCCATTACAGCCATGGGTAATGACGGTAGATAACAATGGACTATACTTTGAGTATAAATTGTATTTTATATCAAAGAAATAATAATACAAATATTTGTTTCAAAAACGGTCATTATTTTTTATACACCCCATTAGAAAGCCTTGAAGCCATTTTCCTTTCGTTGTCGATAATCCTACGAAAAGCAACAAATATAAAAAAATTAGTTTGAGTGTGTATGAAGTGAAAGCGAGAAAAGACATTAATATCATTATAGAAACGTTTTATTTGAAACACCTTCACCTTATAACCCGAGAGGCACCTCCCAAATGCGTAATGTGTGGCAATGTTTTTTCAATAACCATATGTTTACCGAGTGCCCTTACTACACCAAAAGGTTGACTGAATCGAAAATACCTCGAAAGATTTCAAAGGCACTGGGGAACCATAAAAAAATTATAGCCCTCGTTTACAGCGAAAATTATATCATAAAATATAGATAAATCTTGAATTTTATTTTCTATAAAGATCGAACGTGCGTTGATGATTCCTATGTTTTACAAAAACATAAAGTAAACAAACAAACTAACGAATTTGAAGTATTTTTCGAAGGATTTTATTTTGAAGAGATTGTACATATACATTATTTTGGATTCGTTGGTTTGGTAGAAACCTTCTGATGGAACTCTATTACGTAAGTACTAAGACCCAAAATTCAAACAGACGAGTCTACTGTAGTGAATAGGAAAATTGGAAAGTTTAGCGAGTGATGGAGTAGTCTTCCTCCATTTAATGTTCTATATTTAAAGTTCCTGAGACCATCTTCTTTTCAGCTGCTTTTGAGAATTATCGGGGATAGAATGAGATACAAGTTGATTTGAGCAGGAGTGCAGTTTATTATGAAAGGATAAGATTTTGGTTCGAACCAACTCAGCAACACATGGGACATTCAGCTGACCTCAAGACGACTTTCTTTTGTTTAAACTATTTTTTGTTTATTTTTTTTTAAAAATATATTTCTAACGAACATTGACCACTATGATTTATATCACTCTAAAACTCAAACGAACCTTAACACCGGATACAACTAGAAGTAGGACCAATCAGCTTATCTTCTTGAACGTGTTCAAGCTCCTACAAGACAGCTTCAAGAGCTGAGTTGAATCCCCTTCAAGTGCACTGAATTATATCCATTCAGAAGCATAAAATAACCGGATGCCTATGTCCAGCAAGACAAAAAATATATACATGGAAGAATATTTATATGCTATAAAAATATACTCCTACTTCCAATATTACGACAGAAAGCCATAAAATAGGATCGTTATTCCAAATTACCGTCTTTTAGAATAAAAAAAAACATTGAACACGTAGACAGTACTCTGCTGCGAGACACTTTCCTCCCTATTACATATGACAAAGTCCCTATAACCTATATCAAGAGATGTATTTTGAATGACGTGACAAATGTTTGGAATCAAAACTGGCAACAAACTACAAAAGGACGACCTCTACACAACTTTATTCCAGATATCACACTTACCAATTACGATAAAATTAAAAGTGCACATTACAAAGTGACCCAATTCTTGACCGAGCACGGACAAAGTAATGCCTACTTGAACCGATTTCATTGAACTGACTCACCTACATGCCACTGCGACAGGCAAACACAACAGACTTTTCATCACATTCTCTACAACTGCCCTCTATTTGACAACAAGAGAGTACGCCTAATAAAATCCATACTATTAAAAGGAGACGATTGGCCGCTTCCGGAGAAGGACATTTTCAAAAAATATCTCAAGGAAATGAAAAAGTTTATCACTGAATGTGATTTAGAACTCCTCAAAGAGGTAAAGAAGACGACCATCGACGTGGAGCCGATTTCATGGATGTTTATAGTTTTGTTTTTATTTGTTTTGTGTTTATTCACTTATGTTTTGTGTTAGTTATGAAATTTTCACTTAATTTTGTTTTGTTTCTTTTTTACATTGCTTATTGTACCGATTCAAAATTCAACATAAATACTTACATGTAAATTACTTCTAAATTAAAAATATTTTATAAAATACTAAACATGTTAGATACATGTAATATGCTAATTGCATGGAGCATGTACAGATATCTAAATACACGCCCCTCTTACAGGGTTACTGTAAGAGGGAAAACAAGAAAAAAAAAAAAAAAAAAAAAAAATAGACAGTACTCTCTCTCTATACAAGAAGCTTTTATACTTGAAATAAACAAGTATTTCATATTAGAAAAACGTCTAACTTGGGACCCTCATACAAAACTAATACAAGAAACTGCTCGACTCCTTTACCAGGTATGCAAGTTTAAAATGTCGTTTATTTCTTAAAATATATACACAGTAATTTAAAAAAAATTGCCTAGTGACATTCAACTGTTCTGCCATCATTTGTTGGGTTTGGGTATTGTCTTCGTCTAATAAAGATTGCAATTCGAAGTCCTCGAAACTTTTTTGGTCGATTTTCTCGTTTTTGATCAGTAACATCAAAATCACCACGTTTGAAACTTTGAAACCAACGTTCACATGTCCTGACGGTTGGAGCAACATCGCCATAAGTCTCGACAAGAATTCGATGACATTCAGATGCCTTTTTCTTTTGATTAAATAAGAAAATCATGACATGCCGCAAATGCTCTTTATTTGGCTTAAAATTAGACATTTTTAACACCAAAGAAAGGTATGATACGTCCACGTAAACGACTTAAAAACAACTGACTTTTGTAAACAAATGACTAACAAACAAAATAGCGTTTAGAGATAAGCAAATCCTTCAATAGGCTAAGAGCGCATTCTATTGGAATTAAAACGACATTTTAAACTTGCATACCTGGTATTATTTGCTGGACAAACTTTCTAAACTTCCAATTAATTACAAAGATGCTCATTAACGTAATAGTAATCAGACTATCTGTATATAAGGAGTTTAGCTTTTTGGCTCCACTAAACCATTTAATTCATCTCGTATCCAATCTAACAATTCATATTTTCTCTTAACTTAATTAATTTAATGATTTGATCCTTTTAATTGTAAATTGGGAAAAGCAGTAGACATGTCCATGATCTATTGTTTTTCCCAGTCAGGGAGAATTTTTTTTGTAGAATTTCAGAAAATTTTAGCTTTGTTGGTGTTTTGAATGAAAACATTCACGTTTTGTTTATATTTTATATGTTTTGATTTTTTGACACGCCCTAGCTCTGTTGGTATTGCTCCAATTGGAATTTTTCTGAAAAATTCTTGATTAGAAATTGAATAGAGAATATTTTTTGATCTTTAACATTTGTGACTATAACCTACCGTTTAGGAGCTATATTGCTTTGAATGAAAAAAATCAAGTTTAAAAACCCCTAATTTCTCTCAACTTTGTGTTCTTCGAATAATCATTGATTTCTAATTTACTTTAATCATTAATTTTAGTAATTTGATCCTTTTAATTTAAAAAAAAATTAATTTATTGAGATTTACAACTCTACAAGTATATACATCAAGTAAATGCGTTATTAACGATTACAATAACATGTCAAAACTGGGGTCACCTGTGGTGTAGTGGTTAGCATAGCAACCTACTAAACCCAAGATCGCGGGTTCGCAGCCCGGCAGATGACCTTAGGATTTTTTAAAGGGAGTAAAAAATTCTTAGCTATGCCGTCCTTCGGAAGGGACGTAAAATGGGGGTCACGAGCCTGTGCGATGTCAGGTACTCGTTAAAGATCCCTATCCTGATAATACCTGGATAGGCAAAATTTAGGACTCCCACCGAAGCATCGTCCGATTAGCCATAGCAGCATAAAGTGACGTTAAACGAAATAAAAAAAAAAACATGTCAAAACTTGAAAAGAACTACTCATCACTTCTTTAAAACTCTACACTAGAAGATCTCTAGGCCATCTTCTTTTCAGACGCCTCAGATGATTATCGGGAATGGATTGGGAAGCAAGTTGAGAAACTAGTAGATTTGAGTGGTTTTGAAACTTACTAAGAAAGGATAGGTATCTGGTTTGGGCCTAATCAGCAACATATGGATTAAAATCTGTAAGCAATATTTAAATTGCTATTTAAAAATCTTAAATACTTATTAACATTGTTAATAGAAAAACCTAATTTTTGATAAGTTAACCTGAACTCCGAAACCCAAACCCACAAGGTTAGTTATACGATTAGGATTTATTAATTAATTGCTACTCTATTGGAATTATTTTATTTAAAAACTTTTTTTTTAATTTACATTTATTGAAATTTACAACTGTACAAAATATATACATCAAGTAAATGTATAGACAATGATAATAATAACAAGTCAAAAACTTGAAAAGAACTACTCATCAGTAGCACTTTAATAGAAATTCTACACAAGAAAATCTTTAGGCCATCTTCTTTACAGACGCCTCGGATGATTATCGGGCATGGTGTGGGAAGCAAGTTGAGAAACTAGTGGATTTGAGTGGTTGTGGAGCTTACCATGAAAGGATAGGTATCTAGTTTGGGCCAAATTAGCAACATATGGAACATTAAGATCTTTATGAATAAGTTTATTGGTAACAAAGTATGGAGCATTGGGGATTTTTTTCGAAGGATTTTGGATTGTAAGGATTGGATACGGGATGAATTGGATGGTTTATTAGAGCCCTAGAGCTCAACTCCGTACGTCCAAATAGGTTTAATCACAGTCATGTAAATGAGTCATTTGTAAATTGGGAAAAGCTGTAGACATATCCTTGATCTATTGTTTTTCCCAGTCAGGGAGAAAACATTTTTTTTTTTTTTTTTTTTTTTTTTTCATATGTAGAATTACAGAAAATAATTGGATCTATATAACAACCTGGATGTTAACGTGTCATCTCCATGATTATGAATTAAACGAAAAAAATTAACGGCTCAGATTGATAAAAGTAAGAAGAAAGTAGCCATTATTTCCTATAAGCGACTTTAATGATCACATTTATAGGCTGGGGAACATTAACTCAACTCTAACAACCGCTAAAATTTATGGCCTTTATCAATTATCGGCGGTACAGAATCCGCTTCTAATTACAGATTTTATGGGTTTTATCGCCTATTTTAAACCTTATTAAAATTATTAGTTTCATTGCAAGCGTATATTTTACACCTGAAGTGGAACGATGGATAATTCCAAGCGATACCTGTAATATAAGTATTATAAATAAAAGGCTTAGCGAACCCGAAGGTTCGATGCCAACTACCCCAACCTTTGACCACACAGCTCTCTCCAACCCATTCCTCCAAAACCCAAATCCCCCAGGTCGGCCCTGACGCAATCCTCCAATCTACGCCTCGACCTCCCCTCACTAGTTTACCCGGCGGCTCAAAAATGGTCACTTTTTTTTGGAATTCGATCATTACTAAACCCATCGACTTTACACGCCCATTTTTTAACCGTCGCACATACGTAGATTTCAATGATTTAGGCGGCCAAAATTATTTTTTTTTCAAAATCAATATAATGATAAGGTATCTATATAATTGGTGAGTCAACAGTTCTACGTACCATATAACATCCTCTTTCCCCACCTTTGAAGCGCGGGAATCGACTTTCGATCAGTCGAAATTCGATAGTGAACAAGTGTGTACATGTCGGGTCTCGGCGCTCTCCTAAACTTATAACTTTCCAAAGTGCATTATTCATTTCAAGCTAATATTTTCGTTTTATCTGTGATGGATTGCGATAATACAGGTAAGAACAATTTGTTTTCGTTACAGAAAATTTTTATTGACATTCTCTGTTATTCATTCTTAACAAGGCAAACATCACTCTGTCCAAAATTTATTTTTTCAGGTATATTTAAATTCGAGTGTTTTTTTAATGTACTTATGAGTCCGTCCCTGTAATAATTTTCATAATACTTTATAGTTCATATATGTAACTAACTAATTCCAAAAGAAATAGCCGCGCAAAATCGCGCTTTTTTTTGAGCAAAGCCTTTTTGAAAGGCTCTTTGTCAAATATAGGAAATATTGAGTGCGCGCGATATTTTGTATTAAAATTGTTTTTTATTTGTTTCAGATCTACCTACTACCTCGGGTACTAAAGTAGTGATTCGTCAATACATATTTGACCAACTACAGAGCCAAATTTACCAACTTTAAATGAAAATATAATATTTAAAGCTAATATTTTCGTTTTAACTGTGATGGATTGCGATAATATAGGTAAGAACAATTTGTTTTCGTAGCAGAAAATCTTTATTAACATTCTCTGTCATTCATTTTTAACACGGTAAACATCACTCTGTCCAAAATTATTTTTTTCTTTTTTGAACTAAGCCCTTTTGAAAGGCTCTTTTTCAAATATAGGAAATATTGACTGTGCGATATTTTGTATTAAAATTGTTTTTTATTTGTTTCAGGTATACCTACTACCTCGAGTACTAAAGTTGGTCAAATATGTATTAACGAGTCACTGTCAATACATATTTGACCAACTACAGAGTCAAAATTTACCAACTTTAAATCAAAAACTTGACCATTATGAGAATTATCTCCTTATGCTCTATGGGCACAACTAAGAGGCTAAAGAAGACTTTAAAAAAAGATTTTACAAAATCACAAATTAAGCAACGTTGGGCAAAGGCAAATAAACACCAAGATGTTTTCCTGAAAATAAACCAATCATGGTTAGAGGGAACATTCGAGATTCCCATTAATCAGCCTGGGGAGGCTTGCGGGGGCCAGGTCGACCACCCAAGTCTTTTGGAGAACTAAGTGCGCGTAGTAAAAGAAGAAAAACGGAAGAAACAAGGGCCTCCGTAGGTGATGAAGTTATTGTTCACGTTGCTATATCTGTGTTGCAGACAACGGGACTTAGGAACGCCTTGAAAGTGCTTAAAGATATTACGAACTCACCAACACGGGCTAGTAAATATAGAAAAGCCTATAGTAGAGTTACCAACAACGATGAGGTACCTCCATTGACGCCTCTCCTATAATAAGGGCAACAAATCCAAAACATTTCCTTTGCTATGATCTTGTTTTGAAAGCAAAGCAAGAGTGCTATCCGCCGAAAGAATCCCTAAGAATTACGGCTACTTGCGTGGAAAGTAATCTACAGTGCCTAATGGATCTAACCGTAACACGATTATCAGTATACCTAGAAGATGTGATAATCCGGCTTAACGAACAAGAAAGGAAGTCGTTAATGATAATCTGCAAATGGGGTTGTGACGGTTCTCAGCAATCCAATTTTAAACAAATTTACGATAATGAGACTGATTCCGATGCCAACATTTTTTCCGAGTACCTTTGTGCCTTTGCGCATTGTTTGTGGAAAAGAAGGCAGTAAAATTGTATGGCAGAATCCAACTCCTTCTTCGTCTAGGTTTTGCCGTCCAATTCGATTCCGATTTGTAAAAGAAACAACGGACATAACTAAAGAAGAGATAAAATATGTGCAGGAGTCTATTAAGCAACTAAACAAAACAGTTGTTACGTCGAATGAAGAGGAGTTTTCGTTCGGGCACCAACTCAAAATGAGTATGATTGATGGAAAGGTGTGCAACGCAGCCACAGACACAAAGTCAACATCCCAGTGCTACATCTGTGGAGCTACTTCGAAAACCTTTAATGATCTATCGAAGAAAAATAGTGTAAACCCTCACGCTTTGGAATTCGGCTTGTCAGTATTATACGCCCGGATCCGCATTTTCGAAAGTATTATACACCTTTCGTATAAACTGCCAGTAAAAAAATACAGGGAAAGAAAAACTGAAGAAAGACAAGATATTAGAAGCCCAAAAGAAGTTGGAAATTCAGGAGAGGTTTCGAAATGAAACCGGCTTGCTTATTGACATGCCAAAGGCCAACTTTGGCAACATCAATGATGGCAACACAAGCCGGAGGTTTTTCGAAAACCCCGAATTTGCTTCAGACATCACAGGTATTAACTTTGAACTGATTTACAGATTCAAGGTTATTTTAGAAACTATTTCTAGTGGCCATAAAATTAATGCTGAAAAATATGATAAGTATGCGTACGACACAGCAAAATTGTACGTAGAACAGTATGATTGGCACCCAATGACGCCTACCATGCACAAGATATTGGTACATGAAAGCCAAATCATAAAAACTTCGCTGCTTCCATTTGGGCAGCTATCGGAAGAAACTGCAGATGTCCGGATTTTCAAGAAGTTGCTTAATTTGTGATTTTGTATAAGAAAATCTTTTTTAAAAGTCTTCTTTAGCCTCTTTGTTGTGCCCATAGAGCATAAGGAGATAATTCTCATAATGGTCAAGTTTTTGATTTAAAGTTGGTAAATTTTGACTCTGTAGTTGGTCAAATATGTATTGACAGTGACTCGTTAATACATATTTGACCAACTTTAGTACCCGAGGTAGTAGGTATACCTGAAACAAATAAAAAACAATTTTAATACAAAATATCGCACAGTCAATATTTCCTATATTTGACAAAGAGCCTTTCTAAAGGGCTTAGCTCAAAAAAGAAAAAAATAATTTTGGACAGAGTGATGTTTACCGTGTTAAAAATGAATGACAGAGAATGTTAATAAAGATTTTCTGCTACGAAAACAAATTGTTCTTACCTATATTATCGCAATCCATCACAGTTAAAACGAAAATATTAGCTTTAAATATTATATTTTCATTTAAAGTTGGTAAATTTGGCTCTGTAGTTGGTCAAATATGTATTGACGAATCACTACTTTAGTACCCGAGGTAGTAGGTAGATCTGAAACAAATAAAAAACAATTTTAATACAAAATATCGCGCGCACTCAATATTTCCTATATTTGACAAAGAGCCTTTCAAAAAGGCTTTGCTCAAAAAAGCGCGATTTTGCGCGGCTATTTCTTTTGGAATTAGTTAGTTACATATATGAACTATAAAGTATTATGAAAATTATTACAGGGACGGACTCATAAGTACATTAAAAAAACACTCGAATTTAAATATACCTGAAAAAATAAATTTTGGACAGAGTGATGTTTGCCTTAAGAATGAATAACAGAGAATGTCAATAAAAATTTTCTGTAACGAAAACAAATTGTTCTTACCTGTATTATCGCAATCCATCACAGATAAAACGAAAATATTAGCTTGAAATGAATAATGCACTTTGGAAAGTTATAAGTTTAGGAGAGCGCCGAGACCCGACATGTACACACTTGTTCACTATCGAATTTCGACTGATCGAAAGTCGATTCCCGCGCTTCAAAGGGGGGAAAGAGGATGTTATATGGTACGTAGAACTGTTGACTCACCAATTGTATAGATACCTTATCATTATATTGATTTTGAAAAAAAAATAATTTTGGCCGCCTAAATCATTGAAATCTACGTATGTGCGTCGCGCTGCTAATACTATACCGAATATAACTCTGGCAGTTCCGCCTTGGGAAGCCTTTCCCGTTCTGTAATATTAGTTAGGTATTTAATTTGAAGATTTCTCATTTGAATTAGTAACTATTTATATTCGTAAATATACATGAATACATTTTAGCGGAATCTTTATTTAAACGCGAGAGTCATAAAGTGAGACAACTCAAAAACACAGTCTTGTGTGAATTGTTGAAAGTGTAGTATTTTTTTTTATTTTTTATTCTTTTCTTTCTCTTATTGAAATTTACAATTATATTAGAAAATACATTTAGTAAATATGCGGTGTATATGAGATATAATGACATGAATAAAACTTGTAGAGGAACTACCCATTGGTATTACTCTAATGAATATTTACAAAAGAAGATCACGAGGCCATCTTCTTTTCAGACGCCTAGGAGGATTGCCAGAGATGGAATGGGAAGCTAGCTGTGCAACAAGTGGATTTGGATGAGTGTTTATTATGAAAGGAGAGGTATCTGGTTCGTGCTAAATCGGCGAAATATGGGATATTAAGGTCATTATGGATTAATTTATTTGTGACAAATTCAGGATTTTTCGAAGGATTTTGAATTGGAGTGATACGGGAATAATTCGATGGTTTGGTGGATCCCCACAATTCTATACCGTAAGTCCAAATAGGTCTGATAATCGTCATATAGACAAGTTTCTTATAGTGAATCGGGAGATTCGAACGTTTGTCAAGTGAGTGTTGTAGTAGTCGAAATCGACGTGCAGCTTCTTGTCTTTTCAATCTTGTGTGAGGGTTCCAGGTAAGTCTCTTGTCCAGATGAAATCCAAGGTATCGTATTTGTTCCACATTATTTAGCAGTACACCATTAAAAGATACAGGAGGACAGGATGAGGTAGGTTTTCGACGGAGGGTAAAGGTTATTTGTTGGGATATGCTAGGATCTTGACTCTCCAGTTATGACACCATTCGTCAAGGAAAGTGTAGTTTAATTATCTTTTAAGATAATTTAAATGTATCAGGTGGGATTTGAAGTTAATTCGATAAATTTTCGACATTTCATAGAGTAGTATTAAACTTAAACATGATGATAAATAAAAAATACAGATTTTTGAATTGTGTCACTTAAGAAATACATGTCCAATTCACATCATGTACTTAAATGTGTGAAAAACGATTACAATAACTTTAAAATAATTTACCCATTTGAGGTACTTTAATAAAATCTACATAAGCAGGTTCTTAGGCTTTCTTTTCAGGCTTTGTATAACTGCACTTTCTTGATATATATATATATATATATATATATATTTTCTACGTTGGAATGTTATTATAACTTTACTACGTCTGTATAATTAATATTTTAGATAACCTTTCCATCACTATTAATTATTTTTATTTATTTATTTATTTTTATTTATTTATTTTTTTTTATTTTATTTTATTTTTTTTTTGCTGACGGTGATAGCGAAATGTTTAAATTCATATTTAACATCTTCCACGCCTTTTAAAATAAAATTATAAAAAAATGTAGTTCGGTTTTTATCCACCATGCGCCCCCTTTCATATGTTATATTAGCCACTGCCACCCTTAATTACTTTCTGCAAGTCATTATCCCCCACCTCCCTTTTCCCTGATTTTATTTTTTAACAATCATTGTTAGTCAAGCCTTCATCTAGACTACTTCAGTAAGTCCATTTATTTTAATTTCTCATATGTTCTCAACCTCTTCCTTCGTTTATTGTTATGCCAACTTTATTATTTTGCTTACATTTCTATCTTATCATTTTCCTTTTCATATAGATCCCTTATACCTTTTTAATTCCTAATAAAAAACATCTGTTAATAAAATTGTTACATTAGTTTGTATTGTTGTATTAGTTTACAAAATTTTAAATTTATATTATTCAATTTAAATTATTTAATTACTCTGTTACAACTGTATCTTCGACTAAACTTCACTACTATTTTGTATTCAATTATCTAGTTAACTGCAAATTTTTTTCTTGTTTCTTTTTCATTTTTAAATTATGTTTATTATTTATTTTTTTAAATTTTTTTAATGTTAGTATCATCTTGGTCACATCCAATTTTTTGTTATTTTAGCCCTGATGAAGACCTGCAAGGCAGGTCGAAACGTTGGCACGCCAAAATATAAGTTTTTCATTTAAAAACTGGCTGTGTTTATTCAGCCTTGACTGCACCCCTGACAAATTCATCTCCTTAGTAAAAACTCACAGTCAACAATACAACCATCATCATGAATATTTTAGATAGTTCTGGCACATGATCTTAAATTTAAATCTTAACCCCCACCGCCATGGTTCTATATTTTACCAATTCAGTACAAACTTTCGACGGGAAGGGGTCGTAAAAAACTGTCTCCGAATTCCCGTAGAATGCGTTAACAAAGACGGAATATCCTTCCACAATCTTAAAATCGTTAAATCTTGGAATATTTCAAAACCGTATCCTTAAGGACAACAGTGGCGGAATATCCTTCGGATTACTTAAAAAACCGTCAAATTCTGGAATATTTCAACATATTATCCTTTAGGGCAAAAACTAAAAGGAACACAATGGCGGCATATCCTTTCGCCATTCCAGAAACCATTAAAATCTGAAATGTTTGAAAATAGTATCCTTACGGACGAAACCTAATATATATCTGGCCAAAAGATGTCCTTCTGCCATTTTAAAATATTATCCGTAAGGACGAAAACTAATTCTCAGTGGGGAAGGAGAGTGGCCAAGGATGTCCTTCAGCCTCCAAAAATCGTCATATCCTGGCAGATCTGTAAAACAGTATCCTTATAGCAGGATAATAATCTTTATTAACAGTATCTTTCTATTTAAATCTTAAATTTTTATGAGAATAATTTGAAATTACTATGTATTTATAGCTAGGGATTAACTACTTCAGTCCTCTTGAAGCATATTACCAAGACAGCTGCTTCTTGTTAAATTGGTACCCCACAAATTTATGATTCTTATTATGCCCTACGGAAAATACTTCACCATTAGTTACCATTGAATTCTTTCCCCACACTATAGTCGTAATAAATGGCCGGGTGGTGATGGAGTAGTTCTTTGAATGGTATTGTTGCCTTCCGTCCTTTCCAGCCCTAAAAGCATGTGTTGTAAGGGTGCCTAGTCAGGTAGGGTACAAGCATTGAGTATAGAAGGTATTTTATGTACTCCGGTGGGGTACAAGTGTACAATCGGTTGAGTGGTCTTCGAGGTACTTTTTGGTGGGGAGAGGAGGTGAAAGAAATGCTGAGTCAGGCTTGTAATAGAAGCTTCAACAGCACTATCCTCTGGTTACTGTGGACCATACAATCCTGTCCATTGCATTATAGATGTTCTTAGTGGACCCTTAGGAAGATTTTGAGAGTATAGATCTTGCTAAAAGATAAATAATATTAAATGGAATTATAATATTAATAGACTGTGGGCAAGATTTGTTGTTTTGGTTTCAAATTTAATGATAATGAACTTTACACCCAAACTTACGTATATCAACTGTTAGAGAATACATACTGACTCACTAGAAACTATTCTACCAAACTTTACAAGGACACAGTAACTACAGTAAGAAAAGAACGTTGATGTTAGATTTACTTTGGCTCGAAGTAAAAAAATGCTAAGAAAGAGTTATTGCTGGGTATCGTTATTAGCTCAGTCAATAAACATATTGTAGAGTGCATGGAATATGCGATAATTTTTGACTTCATAGCTTCGTTAGGATTAGTTAAAAGGTAAACATACTAAAAGTCCCCGCCTCTGGGGGTGAGCTAACGGTGGGGGAAGGGAAGAAGTTGATTTTTTTGGTTTTTCGATTATATCTCAAGAACGGTTGACTCTAGAATAATATGTTTCACATAAACATTGAAACTAATTACATTTCCTATAAAATTGATTCTCTATAAATGTTTCGTAATCCTAACCGTTTTCGAGGTATTCGTTATTGAAAATCAGTAATTTTCGGGAAAAAAACAAATGTTTTTTGTCAAACTTTTGCTTCTAGTACCTTCCGCGATCTTTTATCAGAAACAATGTCAGAATTAAAATTGTAAAGCATTAATTTTACTTTAATTTCATTTATATGTTTATGGTATTTGAAGCAAATGTTTAACAAAAAGTGAGGTAAACATTTTTTTTATTTCTAAAATTATCGTTTTTTAATAACGTTTTCTCGAAAACCGTTGTAATTTCGATCAATATGTATAAAATTAATTTATAGGAAATTTAATTAGCTTTAATTTTGATTTGAAACATACTTTTCTAGAGTCCACCGTTTTCGAGATATAATAAGAAAAAAAAAAATGGGACCTTATCCCCTCCCACCGTTAGCTCACCCCTCAGGGGCGGGGACTTTTAGTATATTTACTAAAACTATAACTATTCCTAACGAAGCTATGAAGTCAAAAATAATCGCATATTCTATGCACTCTACAATGTGTTTATTGACTGGACTAAGTAGATCGAATTTAGTTAGGCCAGCCACAGCTGATATATTTATTTTGTGCGCTACCAAAATGTTTAGGCCCTTATTCATTAAGTTGTATTCAGTCATTTCCGTCTCAACTCAATTTTATAACTACTTTTTCTATAGCTCTAGAGTACCATGTTAGTTTCTATACCTCCTATTTTTATTTATTTTTTCTATTGCTGTATTTTTTTTTAGTTGTCATACTTATATATTCCCTTGCGCTCTCTCGCTTTCTGTCTCATATCGCATTCAGAACTGCCTGGCTGCCTACGGCTCTGTCATCCTGTATGGCTTCTTCAGAGTCCTTCCGTACGCACTTGCACATCGGCAAGTATAGTTTTTGGGACACATACATAAACTTTCGTGGGAAAAAGCCGGGTGCGCGCCCTCCACGATCTCCTCATACGTGATGCGCAGACCCTCTCGTTACCGGGCTAAACTAAACAGAGAGGCGCAGCTTCACGGCAGATCAGCCGTGTGAACCTATTGTATCCCTCATCTAGCCGTCCCTTGTTCACACGAGTACCCCCTCCTCAAATCATCCGAGAGCGTCCTAACAAAAAATCCTTTTCTTATTCTTTGTTTTACAATTTGTTTTTACGATCGATAAGGACGATGCCCTTAGAAGTAGGGGCCGATCGTGTAAAGAAGGGCTTCTTGAATTATGTGGGAACTCAAGAGAACGTAATGCTTAGTACTCGATCTTTGAATATTTTCATGAGTTTTTCAGTCATTGCACATACATGCACATGCATTTTAATGCATGCTATGCTCTACATTCTTTTGAAAAAAAAAAAGAAGAAGATTTTGACGTAGTTATATCTTTACTCTAGCTCTAGCTCTGTAGGTGTTGCTCAGATCGAAAATTTGCATGACAAAATGACATTTTTCAAATCAAAACTTTAACGGAGAATATTTTTTGTCATATAACATTTGTCGCTGGGACTTACTGTGTAGGAGCTATATTGGTTTGAATCCAAAATGTCATGTTTGAAACAGCTGTTTTCCTTTCCCTTAACTTTGTTTATTTCGAATAATGATTAATTGTCAATTTAATTAAAATAATTTGATTTTTTTAAATTCTAAGATGTAATTTGTATAAGATGGTAGTTCATAGAGACATATCCATGATCAATTGTTTTTGCCTAGAAAAGAGAAATTGAGGGTTTTTTTTTTTTTAGTTGTATCTCCACTTAATGTGAGAAATTTTCATTGGACATGTGTGAATAGTCTTTATCATCTGTATTATGGTTTGCCCTAAGGTAAGGCAGATTGTAATATTTCTTTTTTTTCTCTTTATTTGTTTTATCCACACCTGTCACTTATCATGTGACAACAAGCAGATGTGATAAATTGTTGTATACAAGATAATTGGCATGTCAGAGTTTGAGGGAGGGCGGTACCCAGCGGTACTTACTCCTAACATGAACATGATATTTAATCAGTTTTAGCGAAGTAGATCCCTCAACCAACTCCTTTTTAGTCTCCTTTGGGTATTATCTGGCAAGCTTGTGGAGGCCATACGTGGTATTAAATTATTGATATACCCGTGAAGTTTGTCGTGAAGTCTTTTATATAAAGTCTGGATGTGATCTCGTACCATGGCTATGTGTAAGTCTGTGTGTAATGTTTTGTTATTGACATAGCAGGGTGATTGTGTAATGAGTCTTAAAGTTTTTGACTGGAAAGTCTGTATTTTTTGGATGTGTGTTTTTTTAGCAGTTCCGTAAATTTGTGATGCGTACGTCCATTGAGGTTTTAATAAGTAAGTATATGTATTTAGTCTTTGCGTCATTTTCAATTTAGATCGTTTATGTAGAATTGGATATAATAGTCTCAATATTTTGTTAAGGCTTAGGCGTTTCTGTTTCACATGAGGGCCCCATGTCATCCTTCTGTCGAACATTAGGCCTAAGTATTGAACAGTGTCAGTCTGTTTAATTGCAACATTGTTAATGTAAACGTTGGGGCAGGTATTGTGTCAAAGTGCAAAAGTTATGTGATGTGATTTGTTGTTATTTAGTTTAATTTTCCGTTTGTTGAACCAATCTTATAATTGTTGTAAATAGTGTTGGAGAGTCAGTGAAGCCTGATTGATGTCTGAGTGTCCAGTCAGAATTGCAGTATCATCTGCGTATGTTGTTATTATCGTGTTAGGGCAAGTGGGTATGTTGTGTGTGTAAACAAAGTGTAGCAGAGGAGATTGTAATATTAATTTAATAAAACACTTCAATAAAAAAAAAAAGAAAAGAGAAGTGAGAAAGATTGTCAGGTGTTTGATGATTTGTTATTTCCACTTTCTTAACACTAGAAAGTTCATTAGAAGTTAATAGCATTACTTTCAACATTGAATTAGCTATTTGTATTTTGATATATTTTTAGTTTCTCCCTCTTTAATTTGAGAACTTATGTTATCTGTTAGGTTTGATTTAACATTAGATTGATCATGGATTTAGTTTTTGTGTGGGGATAGGGAATAACATATATACATATATATTATAAACGGGGATAATTTTCCTCTTCAAAAAGTAGGGACACTGAAATAAATCGGAAGAATGTAACATTCGATAAAACGATAATTTTAGTGATTTTATATTGTTACATTATTTAATTTTTTTTTAAGACATATTATTTATCTCGATTTTTCTATCTTTATTTAATCCACTTCTTTGCCTCTTGGTACGACCGTCTTATAAATTATTAACAAAACATTGAAAGACAATTTGCAACCTGATTTCAATTGTACATTATTTTAACTTTGAATTAATATTAAATACTAGCTGAAAGTACCCTGCACCGCTACGGTTTAATATCATTAGGATGCAGGACAACTTAAATTAGTTAAAGTTATGGTTAACGTTGATAATTATTATTACTTAAATAAACCTAAAGAATTCAATTCTTAGAATAATTTCAATAAGTAAATTTGACAATTTACAAAAGTTAATTTTATATTATTTTGATAGTTCTCCAGTGAAGCTTCGAGGCAGCACTACCATTTTACCCAGCTCTGATACCAGACCATCAGCTTCTCTTTTGGCATACTTTAAGTGAATATAGTCTCAACTTCTCAATTTTTGCGTACATATCAAGCATAAATTGGTTGAGAAGATTACGAAATTAAATTAAATAAGGTTCTTCTCCTCCTCGCTGCACTAACATTTAGGCGTAAAAATCAGCTGCAGACACAGTTTTCTTAAGTGGTGTATTGGTGTTTGGGTCACGCTGAGGGATGTTAATACTGTAACCATCTTCTCCATGGCGGTACATGAGACGATACTGAAGAGAAACATTTACTTGATAGAACTCACTGATTCTTATCAGTTTTTGTCCCTACATCGAACTGGCCTTACAAGACATCACCAGAGAACATAAGTCTTTTAATAGCTTCTCGTCACGAAACAACTCAAACTTCTAAGGGTCCACATCTGCAGCCACCATCAGTTCACAGAAGGTACCATATAATAAGGTTTCGACATCGATCGTATTTTTGTTTGTTTAAAACTATAAGGAACCTGATTTGTGATCAAAGTGTGCGGCTTAAACATATAACTTATTTTTTAACTTAGCTTATCTCCAAATATCATATGACAATTAATCTTTTATTATTCGCCCAATAAAAATTGTAATCGCATTTTTCGCGAATTAGCTGCGACCCAGGCCGATTTTTTTTAATTCCTTTCTTAGCGAGCACATACGACCCTAGAGGAAGCTACATATCGAATTTCATTCCAATCCGTTCGATGGTTTCTGAGATTTCGTGTTAAATGAGTGAGTGGTATTTGACAAATATATAATAGATAAGAACCAATTAAGAAGAAAGTAAAATGAACTGCACTGCCTCACGCCATAACTATTTTTGATCCTTTTGCTGCTTCTTTTGTCTAACATCGTCGTATCCTTTATTATTTGGCTCAGGAATTTTTCTTTCCTCTGGTTCCTCAGGATCCTCCCAGGACAAGATTCTTCCGCGCACGACCCGGACGGCCGATTACCTTTACAGACCCCGGATTACCCTGCTGCTAACCGATTGTCCACTCTCGGAATATACAACGTCCTCCCATTACATCCAATATCCTTCCACAATGGCTAAGTACACTCAGATACGCGGGGCTTTTGTGGGTAGATTTTTTTACCGGCTGACTAATGATATCGGAGGATCCTTTTGAGGTATCCTTTGAGCCTACTTAATTAGGCTGTATCCTCTTCTTTGTTGTGCTGGGATAGGAGGACTCCTTCGGGAAAATAGGGCACGCAGGGGACCTCCTTTAAGAACGTATTTGAATGCACCGGTGAATAATCCTTAGGGCTTAGGCCTAGTTCTTTGGGGGATAAAAACACTCTTTTATTTTGTGTAATGCTTTACAAAAAAAGCTTTCGTTATATTGTCGGTTAATAATATGCAATTTAGTAGAGGATTGTAAGGACTAAAAGGAAAAAAAAAAATGTTAGGCCTTTATTGCTAAGATGAGGCATGAAGTTTGAATAAGCTATACGACTATAGAGGGCCCGTTTTGTAAGGGGCTGCTAACCATGAACATTACACAAAAGATTTAAATTTAGTCGCACTCAGCCCTCAATCCATTTAATGACCAGCTGCTTATCCCTTTAAATTAAGAATATAATGTAGAAATAGGCATGAAATCTTATACCAAGATGGTGTGGGAGATTCTGGATACCCAGTTATTTAAAAAAAAAAAAATAAAAATAAAAAAATAGCGCTCTGGTAAAATCCTCAGACATTCATAGGAACCCATAACATTCAGATATCGATTCGAAATTTTCAAAAAAAAAAAATGTCGAATAAGAGAATATCAAGAAAAATTATACGTATGGTTCAGGTACCGCAAGAAGCAAAAGACTGTTACACTATTCGATAATGTTAGCAGAATAAGCGATTAGTCGAAACTCATTCAAACATTTAATTAGGCATTAGGAAAAAGTGGTTAAAATTTTATTGACATATCAGAAGATTACCTGAAAATTTGCCGGATTTCTTAATTAACTCAAACACCCCACAATATGAATCACAGAAATACAGTAGAACATGGTGAAATTGGAAATCATGAATCCGACATTTTACGTATTTATTGATATTTACAACTGTATAGAATATATGTGAATGTGCGGTAAAATTATTACAATGGCATGTCAACTTGTTAAGAACCATTCACACTTCAATAAGAGTTTAACATTAGAAGGCCATTTCCATTTCGGAACGCTTTGAAGGGTCATCAGAAATCGAGTGGGAAGCAAGTTAAGAGGCTAGCAGACTTGAGTGGTTATGGAGTTTACTATGAAAGTAAAGGTATCTTGTTTGGATCAAATCTGCAACAAATAGGACTTATTATTCTTTATGGATGGGTTTACTTGTTACTAAAATAAGGAGCATTGAGGATTTCACGAAGGATTTCGGGTTGTAAGGATTGTATACGAGATTATTTGGAAGGTTTAGTGGATCCCCAAAGCTCAACTCCCTTTGTCCAAATTGGTCTGATCACTGTAATTGTAAATAAGTCTTTTATAATTTATCGGGAGCATTGAACGTTTGTTTAGTAAATGTCGGAGTGAATTTGTACTTAAACTAGTTCAAGAATGTTAGATTTCATAAATGTTACCAAACTCGTCTAGCCAGATTAACAAGTTTCAGATTTGTAATGTTTCGCTAAGAAATTATTTTTAGCCCTCCTAGGCCGAATTCGAATCGGGGAACATACTCTGCTATATTCTTCTCCATTGTCCAATTTTTCATACATCCAAAGAATTAGAAGATTTAGTGGAGTACCAAAACTCAACTCCTAAATGGGCCCAATTACAGTCATGTAATTAAAATTGTTTTATAGTAATTAAAGAATTAAAAAAAAAAGACTAAAAATTTACCTTTTAAGAAATGTTCAATTTTGTCTTATCGCCTTCTTCACGGCAGCTAGGGTTATATTTAAATTCTATTTTAGTTATCAAATTTTATCTTATTATTTCGAGTTTATTTTCAAAGATTAACGTATAAAATAGAAATCGTACACTTGATGGTATTTAATTTAAAAGAGGTTTAAATACTCATTTACCTGACGATTATCAGACCCATTTGGACATATGGAATTGAGCTTTGGAGCTGCACTTAACCATCTAACTCATCTCGTATCCAATCCTTTCAATTTGTTTTAAAATCTTCCGAAAAATTCTTAATGCTCCTTACTTTGTTACAAATAAACTTATCAATAAAGACCTTAATGTTCCATATGTTGCTGGTTTAGCCCACACCAGATACCTTTCCTTTCATAGTAAGCTCCATAACCTCTCAAATCCACTAGTCTCCCAACTTGCTTCCCAGAATTTTTAATAAAGTGCTACTGATGAGTAGTTATTTTCAAGTTTTGACTTGTTATTATTATCATTGTCAATACATTTACAGTTGTAAATTTCAATAAATGTATATAAAAAAATCCACTAGTTCCTCAACTTGCTGAGACCTTCTCATACAGAACTTTTATTGAAGTGCTACGAATGGGTGGTTGCTTCAAAAGCAATTGCCATTTTATTATTTTATGTTATTAACACATTTACTGTATGGAGGTTTTTCTTTATGTACAGTTGTAAATTTAAATAAATAGATCTGCTAAGAAAGAACCCTATATCGACCAAAATGGTCAAAATCGAGATTTTTATTTTAAACGATTCCTAAACATTTTTAAATTGATTTAAAATATTAAAATTGTATATAAACCCATTAATTTGCCGTAAGAGTAATAAGAACATACAGCAATTTTTGTTGTTTCTCAGTCATAATTTTCTGATACACTAAAATCAAAAGCCGTAGGTCTAAAAAAAAATCTTATTTTACTTTATAAGATTTGACAGAAATCGTAAAAAATTATATCATAACTTTGAGGCCATTTTTTTCTTCACGACAATTTTGGTTGTCTTCTTTGTTATAAGGTCAGTGTATATGTACTTTTAATTTTTGCTTGACTTTTTCTATATTACGATTTACAATTACAATCAAATTATTTTCTATCTACCTGTTGTTTTATTTCAAATCCCTGTTTTTTTTTTTAACTATATCATAGGGGTCACCTGTGGTGTAGTGGTTAGCATAGCAACCTACTAAACCCAAGATCGCGGGTTCGCAGCCCGGCAGATGACTTAGGATTTTTTAAAGGAAGTAAAAAATCCTTAGCTATGCCGTCCTTCGGAAGGGACGTAAAATGGGGGTCTCGAGCCTGTGCGATGTCAGGTACTCGTTAAAGATCCCTATCCTAATTATACCTGGATAGGCAAAATTTAGGACTCCCACCGTAGCATCGTCCGATTAGCCATAGCAGCATAAAGTGACGTTAAACGAAATAAACAAACAAACTATATCATAAAATAATAAAATAGGTTTTAACTTTTTCAATACCAGCTGTTCAAAATACGTCAACTGTTAAATATTAAATATTAATTTACAAATATAGGTTATTTTTTTTTTTGTTAGTTTACTAATTCAGTTGGCCGTGTAATCTCCTATCACTTTTTATTTCCTAGATTTGTTTTGAATTCCTGACGTATCTCCATTAATCATGCGATATCTTTATCTTCTACTTCTAGCTATGCTCCTGTTTCAATTGGTCCTTAGCTATTGGAAGGAATTTAATGTCTCATAGAATGATAAATTTATTATCTTTTTTTTTCTGATAAAGCGCGCTTCTAGGTTCTTCAATAACCCAATTCAGCTTTATTTCATCATAATATTCAACATTGTTGAATGAAATTTGTATTTTTTTTTTTTTTTTTTTTTTTTTTTTATTTATTCTGGACTCGCATAAATCATTAAATTTTTACTTATTGTTACTACAAGACTAAAGCGACAAACAGACAACAGACTACTTCAACATTTACTAGACAAACGATGAAACATCCCAATTCATTACAAAATACTTATTTACATGACTGTTATTAGACCTATTTGGACGTACGGAGTTGAGCTTTGGGGCTCTACTAAACCATCCAATTCATCTCGTATCCAATCCTTATAATCCAAAATCCTTCGAAAAATCCTCAATGCCCCTCTCTTTGTCACCAATAAACTTATCCATAAAGATCTTAATGTTCCATCTGTGGCTGTTTTAGCCCACACCAGATACCTATCCTTTCATAGTAAGCTCCATAACCACTCAAATCCATGAGTTTCTTAACTTGCTTTCCACTTCATTCCCGATAATCCTCTGAGGCATCTGAAAAGAAGATGGCCTAGAGATCTTCAAGTGTAAAATTTTATTGAAGTGCTACTGATGAGTAGCTCTTTTCAAGTTTTTACATGTATTGTAATCGTTATCAGCTCATTTACTTGATGTACATATTTGTATAGTTGTAAATTTCAATAAATTGATATATTTTGATATATATAAAAAAACTTATTGTTACTTAAATCGATGATATAGAAGGATCGATACAATTAGGATTAATGAATTAATTGCCGCTTCTATTGGGATTACTTTCATTAGAAAACTAGTTTCGATTGTTAAACATTCGTCATCAGCTGTAAGGAGGCAAAATGAAAAAGAATACCAAGACCTAGAACAGACTCCTATTTAGTGACATATGGATACAAATATTTTAAGCCATTTCGAAATAATAATGTCTTCTTTATTTAAAAAAAAAAAAAGTTGATAATTTATTAAATAAAATTTTAAGAAGAAGAAGAAGAAGAAAATAAACTTTATTCTGGGACTACTTGTCCCCTAAGAATAACATATGATTACAGTACATAGGACAATCATCTGGCTTTGATAATTAATTATAATAAATGATAACAATAGATAATAATAAAAATTGATAAATAATTAAATTATATGTTACAAGATAACTGTGACATCTTGTAAAATGATACATCTTATGTATACTATTATAATGTATATTACATAAATATTCACGTTTTACATTAGCTCGGAAGATTGAAAATGAAGGAGGTAAAGGAATAAATGATGTTTAAAGGAAGTAAGAGTGGATCTTTTTCGAATTGTGATGGGCAATGAATTCCATAACGAGGAAGCACGGAAAATAAAGGATTTCTCGAAGGATGCAGTTCGATGCGCCGGAGTGTATAGGTTGATGGGTTGGGTTCTAGTATTTAAGAGGTGAATGGAGGAGCGCAGAGTAAGGAGGTCATGGATATAGGTGGGTTTTTTTTTGGTTTTCAAGGTTTGAAATATGAGAGCACCCAGGAAGTATTGACGTCGAAAACCGGGGTACAGCCACCCGATTTCAGAATACCTGTGAGATATGTGAGAACGTCTGGAGATCCCGAAAATAAATCTAATAAAACAGTTCATTACTCTTTTACATCTCATCTCGAGTTCATCAGACAGTCCTCCATATACTACGCATCCATAGTCAAAGTTAGGAAAAATGAGTGATGATACTAAAAGCTTTCGAGCACTTAATGGTAATGAATCACGGTAATGTGAAAGTTGCTTAAGAATAAAAATAGATTTTCTCGTGATTTGAGAGATATGGCTATTCCATGCAAGATGTTTATCGAAAGTTATTCCCAGATTTTTAATGGAATTTTGGAAATGAATTGGACGGTTTTTTAGGAAAAGCAGTGGATAGTAGGGAAGAGCTTTTTGGTGAGGTTTTGACCCAATGAGAATACCCTTTGTTTTTTCTGGATTTAGACTTAATTTATTCTCCACTGCCCAAAGGTTAATGCTATCTATGTCTTTCTGTAGCTTACAAGTCGCCTCTAGCATATTTGAAGGATGAAAGGATAAATATATTTGCAAGTCGTCAGCATAAAGATGACTTTTAATTATTGATATGCGGATAATTAGGTTTTTGGATATTGTATATTTGTATAAACTGGATATTTAGCTCATCAGTGTTTACCATGTCATGAAATTAATTTGTCGGTTTGTATCTTTGCTCCGTTGCTTTATGACTTTACGTGTATATATCTTAATCACTCATGAAGGCAATCCTTTATGGCGTTGCCTTCAGTTCTCCTGAGCGTCAAGACTGATGATACTCCAGTTCCAGGCAGCCTTCCAGAGGTGGCTGGAGAAGCAGAGCTGGAGATATCGCTAACGGAGCACGGTTGCCACAGCTGCCCGATTCGCTGCGGTCCCGATCGTTGGCCTCCGCGCTGCCCCTCCGTCGGCGATATCTGGCTACAGGATAATCCTCTTCTCAAATACTGAAAACGGAAAAAAAAATCCAAGAAAAACAATTATTACCTCTATAAATATCATGATTGGTAAAATTTTTTTTGGGACTCGTGCCTATGATGAAACGTTTCGTTACATAGTCATATTTTGGGGATATTCAATCATTTCTAATAGTCCACACCCTGTTCCGCCGATTCTTGAGATAAGAATCGTTATCGCGAATCGATAAGTCGATTCCTTGGGACCGATTGATACCGCTGATTTAGGCAATTGTTTTGTGATATCTAATTAATTTGTCGGTTTGTATCTTTGCTCCGTTGCTTTATGACTTTACGTGTATATATCTTAATCACTCATGAAGGCAATCCTTTATGGCGTTGCCTTCAGTTCTCCTGAGCGTCAAGACTGATGATACTCCAGTTCCAGGCAGCCTTCCAGAGGTGGCTGGAGAAGCAGAGCTGGAGATATCGCTAACGGAGCACGGTTGCCACAGCTGCCCGATTCGCTGCGGTCCCGATCGTTGGCCTCCGCGCTGCCCCTCCGTCGGCGATATCTGGCTACAGGATAATCCTCTTCTCAAATACTGAAACGGAAGAAAAAAATCCAAGAAAAACAATTATTACCTCTATAAATATCATGATTGGTAAAATTTTTTTTTGGGACTCGTGCCTATGATGAAACGTTTCGTTACATAGTTATTTTGGGGATATTCAATCATTTCTAATAGTCCACACCCTGTTCCGCCGATTCTTGAGATAAGAATCGTTATCGCGAATCGATAAGTCGATTCCTTGGGACCGATTGATACCGCTGATTTAGGCAATTGTTTTGTGATATCTAATTATGTTATTATTATACATCAATTCTTCTCCTAATGACCAAGAACAGAATTAAAAACAAATCCCATGCGACTGCAAACTAAACTTCAGTTTGTTGGAGATATTTATTTGTTGTTATAAAATGAAAAAATAAGATTACAAACTCTAATCAGTGAATTAATGCTACTCAGACCATAATGCCATTTAATTATATATTTTATTTTTTATACTTAAGGATATGTGCAATAATAAAAACAAAAAATAAGCAGTTTTTAAACTTTAATACTCAATTATAATAAATCCAATGCATCTATAATGTTTAGTGAAAGGGTTTGAGTAACGTTTTCCATTCCTTTATAAATAAGAGATGTATATATTTTGTAAATGTCAATAAATTGATATAATTTAAGAATTGCTGCAACGGACTCTAAAGGGTGTTGGGTTAATTGAAGGAATGAATGAAATACTGTATTATGTAAAAATAATTACAATCACAGGAGGTCTGACTTCAGAATGAACAGTTAAAATGAAATAAATTGATACAAATATTAAATCCATATATCACACATAATATAAAATTAAGTAAATATACTACACATAATAAGTACAACTAAAAAAAGAAAATTTTCGGCTGAAAAAGAAAAACAAAATTTTAGACAAAAATTAAACAAAATACTTCGAGATAACTAATCACCATCTGAATTAAATGCATTTGTTATAAATAAATAAATAGCTTTTAAATGCTTTATGCTCTTGAAGGTTGAAAGATTTTCCATAGTCAACTCAGGAGTAGGTTTAAGCAGGAGATACTAGCTTAAATATTTTTGGCTTTTTCTCCTAAATGCCGAACAATCCAGCAAAAAGTGTGTGACACCATCGCTAACATTTATGTCACAAAACTTACAGGATTGATCACTGTTAAATTGCCTATGCATGCCACCGTACGACAGTCGTGTATTCCTTTTGCTGGTCATCATCAGTTGGGCGAGAATTCTCTGGTTTTCTATATGGGTGTTGAATTGTAGGTACGCTTGAGGTATACCAAAGGTTGGTTTTGGGTTAATTGTTATACATCTTGTAGGAACTTATATACATTTCATTATTCGATTTTGAGAATATTGATATTTAACATGGAAAACCAATTTGTTGCATAGAGTTTATTTATTTTGATACCAATAAGCCCACATCATGAGATTATGTGAATAGTGTAGTGTATTTCGTCGGTTATATTAACTATATCCGCCCATTGCGAAAGTAGACATTAGCAGATTGAAAAAGTCAACTATACTATCGAACAGGGCATAATTCTAAAGTTAGCCGGCTAAAGGCAGCTTCGAGTCAGTCTTTCGGTTTTATTACCTTTCTGTTTGTATGATCTCTAAGCGTTGCTCAAGATCTTTAAGCGGTTATTTCGAGCAATTTTAGTGTAGCAATCTGTAAATGAGACAGAACGTGCTTCAGTTAATACTAATCATTTGGCGATTCCAGCTAAATAAAAAATATCTACATATATATCTACCACCCCAGTTAATAAGTGGTTAGGTCGAAATTTGACAATAATTAGTTAAGTGACTAAAAAGAATCGTGAAGGTTTTTCTTTGTGGTGAATAAGTGTTTACGTAAGGTGTTAATTTAATAAGTCTTAAAATGAACTCCTTATTCAAACACTTACCATGAAGAAATACCTACACGATTGTTTTAAGACACTCAAATCATTTTTTCCACAATTCGACTTAACCATTTATTCACTGGGATGTCAGATATTATGATTGTAGTTTCTTTATTACTAACAAAAAACCATAGAAATGTGAGTACAGTTCTAAACAAATTCAGGCGAGTACAATAAATTTTCACTTTTAAAAAAATATAGTCCGTTTACTAAACAGGATTTTTATTATATCACTAAATTTCTAAAATGACTAATAATTTTTAGCGTCGCACACTAGGCAAAATCACCTATTTAGGTGGACAAAAGTTTGGAATTTCTGACCTTTTTATTATTAGTTTGTAAGACACTTAATACTAATATTTCCCGCCATACCGTGTTAACAAATAAGTAGTAGATGAGTGAATCATTCCTGTTTACACAAGTGCCTAATAACCAACAGTGGGATTATCTTTATTCGATGGCCATTTATTATGTTCAAGGTGTGTGTAGCACAAATTTGTTTTGCTTTTATTTAACAATGGACATTGCTGAGGCAGGTAAGACGTTATATTTCCACACTCGCTATTGAACATACATTGCAATCTGCCTGTAGAGTTAATTTGGCAATTTGAAAATGTATGCTCCTATTCAATAACAAAAAAACTGTATAAGCCCTAAGTTACCCCAAGAATTCGTTTGTAGGATTTGTTTTATCAATCCTTCTAGTCTTTAAATGATGCAAAGAATTTTTGCGATTTTTTGCGTTTTGGGTGATTTATAATTTTCTTCTGACACAACACTCCGAATCACGAGGGGAAAATTTTTACCAAACAAAACCGCCAATACCATTTACTGAAATTGATTCTTACTTCCACTCATAATAATAATCAACAAAATGTGGAGATTAGGCCTTTGAAAATTAGAATTTCCCGTCTTTCCGACAACAATTGGGGACAAATGTCACAGAAAAAAATCCAAGAAAAACAATTATTACCTCTATAAATATCATGATTGGTAAAATTTTTTTTGGGACTCGTGCCTATGATGAAACGTTTCGTTACATAGTCATATTTTGGGGATATTCAATCATTTCTAATAGGGATTTGTCCATACCCTGTTCCGCCGATTCTTGAGATAAGAATCGTTATCGAGAATCGATGATCCAAAGTCGATTCCTAGGAACCGATTAATACCGCTGATTTAGGCGATAGTTTTGTGATATCTAATTACGTTATTAGTATACATCAATTCTTCTTCTAATGATCAAGAACAAAATTAAAAACAAATCCCATGCAACCGCAAACTAAACTTCAGTTTGTTGGAGAAATTTATTTGTTGTTGGAAAATGAAGAAATAAGATTACAAACTCAAATCAGTGAATTAATGCTACTCAGACCATAATACCATTTAATTATATATTTTATTTTTTATACTTAAGGATATGTGCAATAAAAAAACAAAAAATAAGCAGTTTTTAAACTTTAATACTCAATTATAATAGTAGTATTTATAATAGTAAAAAGTTCCAGGACTTTTTATATACTATGGGAATGCAATGTCTCACAGCGATGCGGTTGGCAGCATTGTATTGCCTGACTCAACAGGAACACAGCTGTGTTTGCAGATCAATCATAACATCACTGAAAGTAACATTAGCAAAGTTTGTTTGAGGTTAGTTTTATAGAGTTTGGCTATTTTATGAAAATGAATGTGAAAGAAGAGCAACGTGTTTGTTATTGGAAGATTTTTTCAATAAATACTATAGTTGGGTTGATTCCGATGACTTGGATGTTAGTATTTCAGTTATCCAGCCTACTTGTCAACGCTGAGGACGCCCTGAAAAATGTTTCGAATGTTCTAGTGAGAAAACAAAAAAAAGAAGTCAGCGAGTTATTGAAGGTTGGCTGTGAAAAATTGACTTTCGCTGCACAGCACGGCTTTATGTTTCTGGTAAGCGTGGTGCTTCCAAAGTTGTGAAAGAGGCATCTACCTCTTAACAGCCATCTTCTTCTACAAGAAAATTTTACGAATAGCAACAAATAGTGATTTGTTGACAATGCTATTAGTTTCATCGGACCCTATTGTTGCTTTACTACGAAAACCTGTCAAAACAAAATAAAAAAAATACCGTTAGATTCAGATGTGCTATATTTACTAAAGTGCACTGCTCCGAACGAACAATTATCCTTATCAAACTTAAATGTTGAGAAACCAAATGATGACATGTCAGGGCCAGAGTTATCAGACCAATCTGGATCATCATACTATGTAAGTGAAGAAGATAATTAGTTGTTTAATATTCATAATTTTTTTAATATTTATCTACCTGTGCTTAATTCCGTTTATTAATTATTATATATTATGCCTAATTTTATTTCTTTAATCGGTTTAAATTCTATTTAATATACATTGATTAAAAAAAAAAATATTAAATAAAAGTTTTACAATCTATAATTTGAAGAGTTTCCTAAATGATTTAAAATACATCTATTAGCAGGTTTACCCCACTCCCAGCCGATAATTAGATTTGAGGTATTATTTTTTCCGTATTCTGGGACTTTAACCGTTAAATGTAGGAAAGTTTTAGATTTTAGCAAATAAATTTGATTTTTGACCACTGTCCAAAAAAAAACGCCAATCGTATCAAAAAATTAATTAGATTTTTTAAATTATTTTTTCCGTAATCTGGGACCCCAAAGGTTAAATATGGACAAGTTTAAGAATTTTGTCCACCTAAATCGGTCATATTTTCAACTGTGCGTCGCCTTAAAAAATTTAATTTTTCGTATCCTTGGATTCGAAAACTTATATGTTTAGGATTGATGCAATCAAAAATCCTTCTATACCATCATACGTACCTAAAGTGGATAAATAATGAGACTTTAATTGGAATTTTTCTTTTTAAAATATTTATTGATACAACTGTAAACATTATATAGGCACTACAAGTATATTTGAGTATAATAATTACAATGATATGTTAATAACTACTTGCTAGTACCACTTCAATAAAAAAATTATTCGAAGGTCTCTTGGCCATCTTCTTTTCAGACACCTCGAGGAGTTATCGGGAAATGATTGTGAAGCAAGTTAGGGGACTAGTGAATTCGAGATGGAGTTTACTATGAAAGGATAGTTATCTGGTTTGGGACAAATCTGCTACATATGGAACATTAAGATCTTTAAGGATAGGTTTGTTTGTGACATATTTAGAAGAATTTCGATTGTAAGGATTGGATTTGAGAAGAACTGGAAGGTTTAGTGGAGCTCCAAATCTTAAATCCAAATTGGTGTAATTACTGTAATATAAATAAGTATTTTTAATTTATTGGGAGCTTTAAGTGTCTAGAAAATGTTGAAGTATATTGGTAGTTAAAGTAGTCCAAGAAGGTTAGGTTTCAGAAATGTTACCAAACCTGTCAAACCAGAGTAAGAACTTAGATATTTTTACTGTGGTTTCGCTAAGAAATTATTTTCAGCCCTTCTGATTCGAATCGGCGAAACACTAGGCTATAGATGTCCTCATCGTCCAATTATTTCTTCAACTTAAATTCTTGCTTACATCTTAAATATTATCGAATTCCTAAGTTATATACCTCGATATATGGAATGTTTCTATTTACTACCTAGGTACCAAAATAATTTGACATCCAAGAAAAAATAAATAAATTCTCGGTAACTACATGCGCTTAAAAAAAATTTCCTGGATTTCTATTATTTACGATTCCTGTAAAAAGAAATTCTGCAACGTAAATCCTTTGAAGTATTTTGAGATTTCAATCGCTTCCGCTACTTTGATCTTGTTTGTTAATGATGGATTTAAACATTGAGCTCAGCAATCCAATGAATAAAGAATTGTTTTGAGATCTTCCTTCATTTACTAATATACGGCCAGAAATACCACATCAGAGGAAAGGTGTTATCTTCACATGGCTACTGATTACTGTGTATTAACTGCCTGGGAATTCTATTCTCTCTGATTAATTTAGATAAGATTTAATATTTATATAAACTTTTATCTGTTGTTTCTTTTTAACTATTTATTGATATTTATAACTGTAAACATTATATACAAATAAACGGTTAAAATGTCAATACCATGTAAAGAACTACTCACTAGCCCTTCAATATGTTCTACATTAGGTTTCTTGGCCATCATCTTTTCTGACGCCTCGGAGAATTATCGGGAATTGAATCTGAGACAAGTTGGGAGACTAGTGGATTTGAGTGGATATGGAGCTTACTATGAAAGGATAGATATCTGGTTTGGGCCAAATCAGTGACATATGGAACATTAATATCTTCATGGATAAGTTTGTTTGTGACATAATAAGAAGCATTGTGGATTTTACGAGGGATTCTCTCTACTTATTCTCTTCACCATTAACTCAAACATATTATAAAACGAAATATTTATGCTTGTACTAGGGTAAATCACTAGTTATGGTCACCTCACCAGTTATGGGCAGGTTTTTAAGATTTTAACAAAAATAAACCTTTGCTTGTTTTCTTTGTTAGATCCTTTTCAAAGACGTTTCACGGACCACAACCGGTCTATAAATATCTATGATTTTAGTTATGGTCACCCATGACCATTTCAAGTTTTTTGGCATAACAAGTGTTCTTGCTCCTAAAAAAAAATGTAGATTTTCCCTTGTTTAATTGTATTATCTTAAAAGTAAAATACGATAACGTTTACTAGTTTCGGTCATGGGTGACAATGTTAGGTTTATCAGTGACCATAACTAGTTATGATCTGTGTATAAATGTATAATGGTCACTTGCTTTTACGATTTTATTTTTTCTTCAAGATGCTTTTTTAGAATCTTCTTTTTTTACAGTAAATAATTATTCGTAACTATGCCTAAAATACGATATTCGTACTCTGAAGATGAATATTCGTTCACAGGCAAAAGAAGAAATTCTTAAAGGGGCTTCTGTAAAATCTATGGCGAAAAAGTATGCGTTTTTGAAATGGATGTTTTTCTTACTTAAATACCTAGTACCAATGTTATTACTCCCTTTTATTATAACAGGTACAAAATACTAAGTATGACGTTAACTCAAAGATTAAGGGGGACAGGAAGGTTTCAGTGTGGTGGCAGACCCCATTTTGTCTGCTGAAGAGGAGAATCTGTTAGAGAAATGGATTATTCATTGCTCTAGACGGGGGTTTCCCAAACGAAAAATTGATTTATTTTTGAGCGTCAAAGAGCTAGCTATAGCTTCGAACTGACAATGTAAATTTAAAGATGGTATGCCCATTGACGGATGGTAAAGGGGTTTTCTCCATCGCCATCCAAATATCTCCAGTAGAACCACTGAAGCCGTATCACCAGCCAGCTCTTGTGTGTTTCAGAATGACATCCGTGGTTGGTTTGACTTAGTGGAAAATATTTTAGAGGAAGAACACGTCTTTGATGTTTTGTGTCACCCATTGCAGATTTTAATGGTGACGAGTCTGGATTTCTTTTAAATCCCGGAAGCAGCAGTTAAACTGTAATAATGTGTTTTCGGAGTTTTATTTTTGATTATTTAATCCTTAATTTTTTGTTAACCTCAAATGATTAAAAAGTACGTATAAATAGTGAATTTTAAAATAATAAAAACAATTGTTTACAAAATTTTTGTTCATATGACCATAACTAGTTTTTACTATGACCATAACTCATACACTGTGCCCATAACTGGAATTTTTTAGGATATTTGCATAAAAACTGAAAAATCTATTTCAAGGAAAAATACAGAGCTTTTGTAAATTTACCATTTAATAGAACAAGAATTCGTGAATCTAAATATGTAAAAAAAATAGTAATCTGCGAAACTGTCTAGACGATATCCTCTTTTGCATCAATCAATTTCCTTAACTATGACCATAACCCGTGATTTACCCCACTAAAAACTCCCACCAAAAATTTATTTCAAAGCCATTTGACAGCAAAAAGTATTTTGGGTTATAACGATTGGATAGAAGAAGAATTGGAAGGTTTAGTGGAATTTGAAACCTTAAGCTCAAATCTGTCCAAACGGGTATAATTACTCCCCGGTTAATCAGTCTTTTGTAATTTTTTGGAAGCTTTGAACGCTTGTCTAGTTAATGTTGGAGTTGTCTGAAGCTAAGAAGAGTTCCTTGTCTTTGAAGCCCGGTATTTTTTTATTTCTCTCTTTTTTTTTTCTTTTTTTTCTGACTTCTGACTTTATTTACATCAATTAAAAAGACTAAGGAATAAAGGATCTTGTTCTACCTTTCGGCATATGATGGACCTGAATAAATAAATACCATGAAATTGTATGAAATGAAATTGCTCTATGTAAATTGTGAAAGTTTCCTATTGAAAATTGGAATTTTCATATAATTTTTAATAGAATTGACCAATAGTGAATTTCTTTATGATTCTATTACCAGATATTTATGATACCCGTCTTAAATAATATACAAAATATCAAAACAGGATGGTTACAGACTTGGCATGTCGAAAAATGGCAAAAATGAGTTAAGTGCGCAGTTATCATCTTCTGTTACCTCAAGTAAAGCATACATAATTATTATTGTTACCTTCCTATTTACGAAGTCACGGAGTTCTCCTTAATTTACAAAAATTCATTGTCTGGCATTGGTTTTCATATTTTAATATGTTTCACTTGGTACAGTAAAGAACCCTATAAATTCGAGATATGTACTCGTATCATATCCTTATAGCAACATATGTATGTTGATATGATTGGTTTAGCCAACTTAACTCCCTTTAAAAAATATTCGAACACAATCAATATTGAATTTTATACAAACATGTTTGTTTTTTTTATAATAAAGAAAGGTTCTGAAGTCTATAATAAAAATTCTTAAACTAGACATAAACAATTTTTATTAAAATAAATTACAATATTTCTTCCAAACATCTTCCTTTTTAAAATTTTCATTTTTTACTGAGACTAAAGCGACAAGAAACTGCTCGTCGTTGCATACTACTTCAACATTTACAAACAAACGATCAAAGCTCCCAATTAATTACAAAAGACTTATTTACAATACTGTGATAAGGCCTATTAGGACTTACGGACTGGAGCTTTGGGGCTCCACTAAACCATCCAATTCATCTCGTATTCAATCCTTACAATCCAAAATCCTTCGAAAAATTCTAAATGCTCCTTACTTTGTCACCAATAAAGTTATCCATAATCATCTTAATGTTCCATATGTTGCTGAATTAGCCCACACCAGATACCTATCCTTTCATAGTAAGCTCCATAACCACCCAAATCCACTTGCCTCCCAACTTGCCTCACACTCAATTCCCGATAATTCTCCGAGACGTCAGAAAAGATGATGGCCAAGAGACCTAATGTAGAACATATTGAAGTGCTACTAGTGAGTAGTTCTTTACATGTTATTGACATTTTAACCGTTTATTTGTATTTGTATGTAAATTTCAATAAATGTATGTAAATACAAAATACAATTTTTTAAAATTTATATTTAATAAGACATATTGCCTCCTCTGGCTTGAATGACTGCTTCTACTTGTCTTGGCATACTTGTAAATAACGAAACGAATGATAAACATGGACTGAAGGAAATTTTAAAAAAATAATCTAAAATTCCATCGTTTATAAATTAAGAGAGAATAACATTGATGTGTCTAATCCTTAATGTCTCACTTTTAATAAATAATATTAATATGAATATAAACCAAGTATGGATTAAGGTAAAAAACAGGAAAATCTCGAGAATTATAGGTGTTGCTATACTTTTGACGGGGAGTTTTTGATATCGTTGAAACCACCTACCTGGCTGTAATGAATGGTGTATTGAATGGAAAATTGAATTATGGAACGCCAAATCAGTACCGAAAGCGTTCTGTCGTGGCAATATTAAGTTATTTGTGACAGAAATAATAAAATCATCTGTATCTAAATTAATGACTAGTATCGAATTAA